>QNUK01000111.1:175000-345000 GCA_013621035.1 Clarias magur | reverse complement strand
TTCAGAAAAAAAAAAGAAATAGCAGCCATTAATTATGTTTTTTAATATTTATTTGAAATACAGTGGTACTCAACACGACAAATAAAAGAAACGAAGCACGCTGTAAGGAAGTACTCATTTTTAAGTGGTATTGTCAGCTGCAGGAGTCCAACTGACAGGCATGGGAGTTCCTTCATTCCTATTCATTCCAAATCACTGTGACACACACACGCGCACACACATTCACATCCATTCGCACACATGCAGAGACACCAGAACTCTCTTCAGCCTGTCAAAGAAAGAGTGTTACAACTGCTTCATCAGTTACAGCCGTCAGAAAAGGCACTGATGAAATTTGTCAGATTGATCAATTACCTCTTGCAACGCTGATTGGGGTAGCGGCAGGGGTGGTGGTGTTAGTGTGTCATCTTTGTCTTTAATCTACAATATATATATATATATATATATATATATATATATATATATATATATTTGAAGTCAATTGCCGAAATAAATCCCTCAACGCTAAATGCAGCTCTCTATACAATAAAGTAAATAAAACGCTTTATTAAGGAAACCCGTCCTTTTGTGTTTACCGAAGGTCGAGCCATATTGGAATTCTGTTTGCCGGTTGCTCAGCTGTAAACGATTCCATCCCACGTGTCAATACTTTGTAATTAGTTCAGCCTCTCTGATCATGGGAGTGAAGGTGATTCTGGTAGAGGAGCCTGTCGGGGAGCTTTGTTCCTTCATGCACTGTATATATTTTCAGTGCTGTCAGAAACACACAGACAGGTGTGCGCTTTGCTCTGCCCATCACAAAGCTCTATTAGTTCATGTTGCTCGCATGGAAAAAAGTGCAGCTGGTGGATAATGGTGATGGAGATCGTTACTAGGGCTTTTTCTGTTTGAAGTCTAACCTCCGTCACATGATTTTGCTATATTTTTATATTATTTTTATTACTTATCACAAGTAATGATTTCAGTAAAAGCTTGGCTGAATCCTACAAAATTCTTTGCATTGTCATGTTCTTCTTGTCACATTACACAATAAAGATATTGTAGAGACGCACAAGCAATTAAACAAAATTACTATATTCTGTTTAGGTCATCAATCAGTGTGATCCAGGCTTGAGCAATAAATGGGATAATATAAACAAAAACAAGCCCTTGGTGTATTATTGACGTTTTAAAAAGTGAAGAAGAAGTGTTTGAAGCCATTCGTGGTTGGGTACAAAGACAAAGTGTATGTACATTCTTTAAAGTGAGCTTAATAAGTATACAGCATGCATGCAAGGCTTTCAGCTTCCTATACAAGAGGTTGGACATGTAGGCTGGTAATGGTACATTAATTAGGGTGAGCAGGTCTGTATTTTAAATCATTGCTTGCTTAAACATAATTATATACTAATATAATTACTATTATATAAATTGTAATTATAATACATTTCGCGTCATCCTACAATGTCCTTGTTTCTGACGTTAGCTAGAGGGTGGCACGACAAAAATATGGTCACCGTGTCACATTATCTTGAGATCAAGAGTTCAGTCCCTCCCCCCTTGTCACAAGCCAAGAGAGCAAATTGAACCATAGAAACAATATCAGTATGTAAAAGCTAAACATAGCAAAAAATTTTTTTGAGTTTACACTCTGTAATACAGTGAAATGCGTCAATCATGGGTCGTTATGTATGTGGAGGTAGGTGGATAGCATTTTCCTCCAAGTGTGTATACCGCCCCGTTGTGTGGTTACAGAAGGTTTGATTTTCCCTGGTTGTTGGCGCTGTATGATAAAGGAAGTCTAACTGATGGGTGGGACTTGGCCAAAACTATTTTAAATTGGGGCACAAAAAGAAATCACTATCAGTGAGCATGTGGCCTCATGCATTGTAGTATCACTCACACCAAAGGTTTTCTTGTACGATGTATAATTTTTTTCCCTGACAGCAAAATTCCCACAGAATTCCCAACTCAGTAGGACACACACATACACAGGCAGCATTTATGATCTCATAATCGGGGTCTCTGTAGGATTCATCCACCGCCTAATCCTCTCTTCACCCCCTGTGTGTCATGTTTCCTTTCCCCCAATGTTCTCCCTGTCTGAAATGGCCTGCTGTAGTATTTCGAGAGGGACAGTGAGTAATTGGGTTGGTGCTAAAGCAAGGCCTCGTCTCTCCCTTTCTGCCCAGTGATGAGTCTTGTGCTTTGATTGAGGTTTTCAATTTAAGGTACTTAAATTAATTGAAGCTTTGAAATTTTTTATTTACAACAAAGTAAAGGCAAAATGAGAAAGCTTTTGTGACTTATGTTGAGGGAATCTTGGCTAAGGGTTTTGATATTGTGAATATCCACAAGATTTTTTAAATTCATTTAAAGTTATAGCGCTAAACCTTTTAATAATAATTACCTCAGTATGAAACTCACCATTATGTAAACCATAGTATACTATAGGTCATTTTATTAAACTGTCACACTATATTAGTGCACTGAAACTCATACACTTGTACTAAAAAACAGATTTCTGTTCTTTTTAGTACATGATAAATGTTCACTGAAGAGAGTGTTATATTCATAGTTTAGTTATACCTGTATAGTTAGGGTTAAATACTTTTACTTTACTTCTTAATGTATATTTAAAGCTTTTCTTTTTTAAAAAAGCACAATTTTATACACATGTAAATGGATCGATTTTGTTTAAAAGGAAGGCTCAGTTATATTCAGCTTCAACTTAAGTGCATGTTTGTGTTACCAGCATGAACAAAAAACTATTAAGTGCCTACCCACAAGTGTATGATAGTTTGACGTAATTACAATTATGACAACTGCTAAAATGTATGTTTTAGTCTGTATATTAAGCTATATCAAGGAAAAAATAGATACTAGAAAACACACAAAAAAAACATGCCAAATGAGGCCAATTGATTTTTATTTTTTAAATTTAACAAAATGAGACAGTAGTTTCCTCCAGGCACTAATTATCTTTATTATGGATGTCAAATGGATAAAATTAGGATCTGAGCATTTACTTCAAGGGAACTTGAGAAGTAGCAGCTGACTTCTCGGTCAGGTTATCCTTCAAACTATCGGCATACAGAAGAGTGCATTGAATAAACAGACACATCAGCATTCTTTTTTTATTAATTTAAAAACCTTAAAACAGTTAATCAATAGTGTGATAGATTATACACTGCCTGGCCAAATGAAAAGGTCACACACGGACTAATATTTAGTTCGGCTGCATTTAGCTTTGATTATGTCATGCAATGTGGTGCTCAATTTATGTGTGAAAATGATTCCTCATGCTACCAGAATCACTTTTTCACAGTTTGGAGCTCTGGAATATGGACTCAGTAAACAAAACTCCATAACCTGGTCAATCAATACATTCAGTTTACTGCAATATACGTAATGTTGCTGAGCCTAGACCTGACCAACTGAAGCAACCCCAGAGGCTTATACTGTATAGTGGGTACTACGCATGATGGGTGCATCACTTCATGTGCTTCCTTTCTTACCCTGATGCAACCTTCACTCTGGAATATGATCATTCTGAATTCATAAGACCATATGAACTCAATTCAATAATAAAAATTCTATTTTATTTGTATATCGCTTTTAACAAATCTTTAACAGTCTTTATGCTATCTAGGAAAGTGAAGCCTCTTTTTCCTAATTAGTTCAATTAGTTCGCTTTTAACAATTACAATTGTGTCTAGATAATAATGAGATTGTCCCTGATGAGCAAGCCAAGGGTGACGGCGACAGTGGCAAGCTCCTGAGGAAGAAACCTTGAGAATTAGTGGTTTTACACAGCTGTTTAGTCCCAATCCTTTGAATTCTCATTACATTTTGTCACTACTAAATTTATTAAACTTCTCATTTATGATTTTCTTTCATGAAGTTAACAGTTCAGCTTAATCCTTTCAGGTTTTAATAATGCTTTGGACAGTTCCCAATCGAAGGCCTTTGTGAAACAGTGACTTACTGGTCTGAAGGGTGCAGCAGTGACAGTTTAGCATGCTAACATTTGAGCTCATGACTTACAGTACGATGAGTAGTCACTGAGCTACCACTGCAGATATTTTATTAGTTTTTTATCTTGATTTTTTTTAATTATTTTGGACTTTTATGCTATATCACATTACAGTTGACAGCAAAACATTAAATTATTTCTCTACTGGATTGTTGTTGTTGTTTTAAAGGGAAGTGATTCTTTGATTTTTCTATTAAAGATAAACTCTGTAACCTTGGAAGCATAAAATGTATGTAGGTGATTTGCATAATCTAAATACCAGGTGTAGAAAATTTACACAGCCTAAGCAATGAATAGAGAGAAAAAAATATAAACAACATTATAATGTAAATAATGAAACTTCCAGTGCAAATAGAATAACAACACCAAATAAGAACTTTTTTTTTTTTTTTTAACATACTGAGTTTCTATTATTGAATAGGCTCTGGGCAAATTTTTTTCTTTCCTTTTTTTTGTGTTTTTTGTGTTCTTTTTTATTTATTTATTTTTTTTACTGTTTTAATTAACAGACTATCTTGCTACAGGGATGATCAGCATACCATGTAATTCTTATGTGCCTCGTGTCGTTAGTGTTGTTGCATGTAGGAAGGAGCATGCAGCTGTTAATTTGTTTCACTGACAACATTAAAATGTCTTCACACAGGCAGGCAAGAGTGTGGCCACAGATTAGCCCCAAACAGGATAGAGAAAAATAGCCCCGACTTTTCCAGCTTGATTATAATGCTCCTGTTTCTTCCCATAACTAATCAGCTCTATTGTACTGCAGTCAATACAATTCCACTGTCATCAATGTGATTATGCTAATGTAGCTACAAAATGTCACCTCCATCCCTGTGAAACAGCAGCCATGTGAGCAAAGCGACTCCATCATTTAGCTGCTTGATATTTTAGAAAGAGTACAAAACTTTTTTTCTTCTTCTTTTTTTCCCCCCACCAAGAATCCAGTGATGATTATGTGAAATTACTAGTTTGGGGAAGAGCTAGCGGAGGATCACGCAGAGAGGATAGAAATAGCCATGAAGTTGATTGAAATAAGAGTTAATTATGCCTGTTTGTAAATTTAAGCAGCAGTGCCTACTGTAGCCCAATTTCAATTCAAGATTACCAACCTGTGGTGTGTGAAACAGAGAGAAATGACAAGGAGAGAGAGAGAGAGAGAGAGAGAGAGAGAGACCTTGAGTGTGATTCATTACAGGCTAGTCCACTGCCCTCCAAATGAAGTACCTGCCCATATTTAATCCCAATAGTCTATTACCAAAGTCTCTCACACTCACTCAAACGCACACACATGCACACACATACATAGTCCACCCATTTTCCCATCACTGCTGTCCACACAAGGACAGAAATGAGAAGCCATCATCCAGACTGTGTTTTCGTTAGATAAGGAATCACACAATATACACCACTTAACACACACACACACACACACACACAATTTGTCTTGCTATCCTTCTGAAAAACTTTGACATAATTATTTATGCAGCAGTAAGGCTATGCCTATAACTAAACCTAACCCCAAACTTCGCTTACATCAGTAATCAAACTGAGACATTTTCTTTTATCAGTTTAGGTAGTTTTTAAGCAGTTTTTATTATTTCATTATGGGGACCAGCCAAATGTCCCTATGAAGAAACAACTGTCAGTTATTCCTGTATTACTGCGATATGTTTTTCTAATTTAGATATAAAACCATACCCCCACCCACACAGCCTGTATCTCTATTGCATTACACCTATACACAAACACGCACAGGTGCATTGCAGTCCTTATTACGCTGGGATCTTTCAAACTTTGATAAATGTGCTCAAGAAGCACAATCTAACTTCATTTTCCAATCCAGCAATGCACACTTAAATAAAGTACAACAGCAGGTTCATTTTCCATGCATCCACTTGCTCCTATGTATCTGATGTAAGCAGTCTGTGTGTGTGCGTGTGTGCGTGTGTGTGTGTGTGTGCGCGTGTGTGTGTGTGTGCGTGTGTGTGTGTGCGTGTGTGTGTGTGCTGTATGTGTGTGTGGGTGTTCGAGAGCGTGCATGTATATATTCAGTAATCAACATGCTGCAGGTCTTCTAATCCATACCAATGAATGAGCGTTGTATGTGTTAGTGTTTGCGTGTGTTTGGAGTGGAAGACATGTTGCTGTAATGAGAGCATGTCGAAGCTGGGGTTTGTGGGATTAAGAAAGGAAGGTTCTGTTCTCCTCAGACGGGCCTGACCTGGTGTACTCTGTGAGAATGTATGACAAGTGTGAGTGGTTTCCATAGGCAGACACTTCTGCTGAATTTTTACCATTCCCATCATTACTGCCCTTAGTTACGGAGCCTGGTCACATTGCTGAGATGTGCTATATTTATGTGTAATGTTTATTAACGCTGGTGTCTCAGCCCACTCGTTCCTTCTCTCTCTCTCTCAATTCAATTCAATTTTATGTTTGAGGGTGTTGTATTCTGTTGTTATCATATTCCAATCTACTGTATTTTATTAGTTTATTTATCCAAGTTTTTTTTCCCCCATGTACCATCAAATTTACCCATTTCTTTCCATTTAGTCTGTGTTGATGGATTTCAGTTCCATCAGTTTTGTTTTGATGTTTTTCTCTTTGGTTGAATTCATCTGCTGGTTACCGTTTGTGGCAGCGCTTCAGACCCAAGCTCAAGTGGCAGATTTCCTCCGAGTGCCTTGATCTTCGATGTGAGGTGTGTGCCTGCTGGTTGTGAATGGAGTGCAGCACCTGATCACCATGCTTTTGTTGATGCCAGGGTAATTTCCTCTGCTTTGCTCTGCTTTAGCTCTCGGTTTGCTGCCATTCCGAGCAGTCTCTATCTCTGACTTCAGTGCCATGATTAAGACTAAGATTCAATTATTTATCATGTCCCTTACAGCACAATTACATATAATTTTTGCATATTCCAGTAAGGCTCGGGGGTCAGAGTGCAGGGTTGTTGTACCCCTAGAGCAGTAAGGGTTAAGGGCCTTGCTTAAGGGCTCAACAAATGGCAACTGGTGGTGCTGGGGCTTGAACCCTCCGCCCTCCTGATTAGTAACCCATAGCCTTAACCATTCTTTAACCCGCCCTGTTTCTGTGTTCAAGCTGTGTGGTGCTACTATAGCACTATGGTTCTGTGGATGCATGATGCTGTATTGGGAGTGGTGGTCCACAGGAACTACAGTCATATCGGCTGTGTGTGGCTGTAACCGGCTATATAATTTCAGTCAGGAAGGACTTTATCATATAACAACACATTTTAATAAGGCATTCTATTCAGGATATATTGACTTGACTGTAACAAAAACATAGGAAATAGGGTCTTTTAATGTACACATAGTAGTTAAGCATATTCTGGAATAATAAAACACCTCAGTTTCTACCTTGGCTGCTCTTTTCTCTATGTCAGTTTCTCTCTTTCACTTTAATGATGACTTTACCTAGCACAGTATTACTAATGCACTGGAAATACAGTTTAAGTTCTGACATAATAAATGCACATATTCAAGAGTTATTAAAATATCTCTCAATTTTTTTCTTTCTCTACTTGCACCTTTCATACACACACACACACACACACACACACACACACACACACACACACACACACACACACACACACACACACACACACACACACAAAAGCCCTGTCTCGGGCAACTGCAAGTGAAACTTTGTGAAATTATGATTGCCCTTAATTATGCTGCATAATCAGGGATCTCCAGTCATGTATGCCATCTGCCTCTCAGCGGGCAAGCTCTGCCTGCGCTGGCATTATTGATGCCCTGTCACACTCAGGTACATCTTAATAACCTGTGCAGCAGCTCGAGGCCCCACCCGACTTCTCATCATCTCAGCCGCTGGCCCAGCTGACACAGTCACTGACTGCTAATAGCACGGTAATGCAGGGATGACCACCTGTCTTCCTGCAGTCCAGTCAGAGTGGATGTCCAAAAGCAAGATTAATTGCACTAAATAATTTCATTTTGGCAAATAACCACACTTTTTTCACAAGTTTGAGATGCAAGGATAAAACATACAAATCAGACATCCTTGCTGAAGGTTTGAGAGTTTTCTTTACTGGAAGTTTTCTTCAATAAATGTCACACCAGGACAGAATTTAAATAAAAGAGCGTTACTAAGCCTAGAAGTCCAGTGTAAGTACTAAATGTAGTAGGTATGGAAATACAGTAGGTGCCGATTTGATTTGTATTGTGATTGTGATTTTATACAGGTAAATGTTAGAATTCACTATTGTTTTTGTTTAGATTTGTTACAAGTCTAAACTTAAACAATAGTTCACTCCTACAGTACCATCTGTACAATTATCGAGAAATGGCACCATTTTACTACAAATGCAAATATATATAAATGAAAAAATGTTTATTTAAAAAAAAAATCATTTCTGGAGTCATTGTGGCGAAACATGAATTGACATACAAAAGAATTGCAATACATAACTGAATCGATTTTCCCCATCTCTAAAATAATCTCTACAATATCCTGTAGTCGGTTAGTTTACTCAACTGACTAGCTTACTTATTATTCTTAGCTCTGTAAGAACTATTTGTAAATGAATAAAGCAACAATAAAAATATGTATTATTGAAAGCAGGTGACACTTTGTAAGGCCTTGTCTATAATGCATCATGAACACATTCCTATCTACGACTGCTCAAAAAAATTAAGGGAACACTAAAATAACACATCCTAGATTTGAATAAATGAAATATTCTTATTAAATACTTCGTTGTTTTCATAATTTAATGTGCTGACAACAAATCACACAAAAAATGATCAACAGAAATTTATTAACCCATGGAGGTCTGGCTGATCCAACTTTGATGTAATGTCCTTAAAACAAGTCAAAATGAGGCTCAGTAGTGTGTGTGGCCTCCACGTGCCTGCATGCTCCTGATGAGGTGGCGGATGGTCTACTGAGGGATCTCCTCCCAGACCTGGACTAAAGTATCCGCCAACTCCTTAACAGTCTGTGGTGCAACATGCCGTTTGTGGATGGAGCGAAACATGATGTCCCAGATGTTCTCAATTGGATTCAGGTCTGGGGAAAGGGCGGGCCAGTCCATAGCATCAATGCCTTTGTCTTGCATGAACTGCTGACACACTCCAACCACATGAGGTCTAGCATTATCTTGCATTAGGAGGAACCCAAGGCCAACCGCACCGGTATATGGTCTCACAAGGGGACCGAGGATCTCATCTCGGTACCTAATGGCAGTCAGGCTACCTCTGGCGAGCACATGGAGGGCTGTGCGGCCCTCCAAAGAAATGCCACCCCACACCATTACTGCCAAACCGGTCATGCTGGAGGATATTGCAGGCAGCAGAATGTTCTCCAGGGCATCTCCAGACTCTGTCACGTCTGTCACATGTGCTCAGTGTGACCCTGCCTTCATCTATGAAGAGCACAGGGCGCCAGTGGCGAATTTGCCAATCTTGATGTTCTCTGGCAAATGCCAAACGTCCTGCACGGTGTTGGGCTGTAAGCACAACCCCCACCTGTGGATGTCGGGCCCTCATACCACCCTCATGGAGTCTGTTTCTGCCCGTTTGAGCAGACACATGCACACGCACGTTCCCTGCTGGAGATCATTTTGCAGGGCTCTGGCAGTGCTCCTCCTGTTTCTCTTAGCACAAAGGCAGAGGTAGCGGTCCTGCTGTTGGGGTGTTGCCCTTCTACCGCCTCCTCCACGTCTCCTGATGTACTGGCCTGTCTCCTCGTAGCGCCTCCATGCTCTAGACACTATGCTGACAGACACAGCAAACCTTCTTGCCACCGCTTGCATTGATGTGCCATCCTGGATGAGCTGCACTACCTGAGCCACTTGTGTGGGTTGTAGACTTCGTCTCATGATACCACTAGAGTGAAAGCACCGTCAGCATTCAAAAGTGACCAAAACATCAGCCAGAAAGCATAGGAACTTAGAAGTGGTCTGTGGTCACCGCCTGCAAAACCACTCCTTTATTGGGGGTGTCTTGCTAATTGCCTATAATTTCCACCTGTTGTCTATTCCATTTGCACAACAGCATGTGAAATTGATTGTCAATCAGTGTTGCTTCCTACAGAAAGTGGGCAGTTTGATTTCACAGAAGTGTGATTGACTTGGAGTTACATTGTTGTTTAAGTGTTCCCTTTATTTTTTTGAGCAGTGTACTATATACTGAGGCTATACTGTGTACTTATAAGATATAAACCTTACAATTAGTCATGAAAATGTTTTAAACTCTATAGCAATGTTTGTCATGCATTATGAAATGTGAATATAATACATTACATCAAGACCAGAGAACGTTGCTTTGCCTTCACAGTACTGTACGAAGTGCATAATTAAATATTAATTATATTCTATTATATTGTATTATATTAAATATTAATATTAAGCAATATTAATATGTTAATAAAAGTATTATTATTATTATTATTACACATTAAGACCTACCCTGATTTAACAAAGATAATAATTATTGTTAAAAGTATAATGATTGTGAAAATGTATTCATACATCTATAAATGTATGAATACAGCTTTCATAAATCATATTAATAATAAAACCAACCTACCAACCTAAAAGTCATGTTCAAATGTTAGCATCCTCTCTTTTAATTAAAAAAATAAATAAATCTTAAAAATCTTCTGATCATTGGTTTTCAGTATTGCACAAATACAACCATAGACAAACAACAACATATGACTTTTTTCAGTATGTCAATATTTATTTAATAACAATGAAGCCAAAAAGAAAAAAAAAAGTTTAATACTAAAAAATGTGTTCAATACGAAGTGCCCCTATGACTTACCTGCTTGTAGAATCACCTTTAGCAGCAACAACCATCATTGTGGAGAATTTTGGTTCATTCTTCTTTACAATATTGGTTTGGATTTATTGAGGTTTCTGGGCATTCCCTCATGCACAGCTCTCCTAAGGTCCCACCACAGCATTTCAGTTGGGTTGAGGTCTGGACTTTGACTAGGCCATTCCAAAAGATTCTTGATTCTTTTATCTTCGAGCCATTCTGATGTAAATTTAGTTGTGCGCTTGTCCCAATTTCAACCAATTTTTGGATGGCCTCATTTGCTTTTAGAATACTCTAGGATTCATGTTTGACTTATTGATGGGGACGGGGCCAGGTCCTGTGGCTCCGAAACAAGACCAAATCATAGCCTCTTCAGTAGGTATGAGGTGTTTCTGAAACACGCTGTGGTTTTCCTCCAAACATGGCCCTGGGTATTAATGCCAAACAACTCCACTCTGGTCTCAGCTGTCCAAAGGATCAGGAAAGTGCTTGTGTTTTTTTGTATTCCCCTGAGCATCTCTCAGTCTGACCTTAGGGTGAATATGCTGGGACGTCCAATCCTGGGAAGATCGGCAACTGCCTTGAATGCTTTATAAACTGTAGACTGTTAAACTTCAAATGGTTTTATAATCCATTCCAGAGTGATGTGTAGCAACAATCTAAGACCATTGCTTATGTCTTTCCTTCTTGGCATTGTGTTAACATTGTGTTAATGCTCCAGACCATCAACCTGCCAAAACTTCTGCTTTTATTGAAGGTCTACACACCTCCTGCTAATTAATTAATCAAGAGCTGATGATTAGCAGCACCTGGCTGCAACTTACCCATTTAAGTCCTGTGGGAGCAGTTGGGGGTCCTATTTTAACAGGTTTTTTTTTTTTGTGCTATTTTTTGTTTGATTTTTGTTAAATAAATAATGGCATTAATAGCCACTATGCTCAGATGAGTTTATATATATATATATATATATATATATATATATATATATATATATATATTAAAAAGCAGAGAATTAAAAGATGATACTAACTTTTGAACATGACTGTATATTACAGAACAATTGTAAAGGTTTTTCAATACAAACTTGTATTGTAGGTTCAGACTTTTGTACCTTGCTGATGGTGATTGAGTTTGATATCTAAGTTGGCTGCTGTTGATTGAAAGGTGGATTTTGAGATTAATATCTTAAGTCCACGCCTCTTATTCGGAAGGCTTCGTTCATGTATTTTCTGCCATTAGGTGTCCGGCTTTACTGCCTGTGAGTAACAGCTTTCCATCTGATGAGTCCTGGAGTGTGTATGATCTCCTCTGTCCTCCTAAATGCCTGGTCTGTGTGGTTCATGTCAAGATGAGCTTCTAAAATTCCGGGCTTTGACAACACTGAATAGTTGTTTGAGTGTGAGTGTGTGTGTGTGCGTGTGAGAAAGAGAGAGAGAGAGAGAGAGGCAGACATAGCTCCACCACATGTCTGCTTCTGGCTGATCAGCTATGGCTGTGTTGCTCCCTTGCACTCACAGCATCTCTCCATGATGAATGGCCCATCTCCAACTTCGAGTTTGTCTCCAGGTGGATATTTCTTCACTTTGTATCAGGTCTGGCTGCAGTGATACTTCTTTAACTGCACCAGCTAATGACACAGCAGATGCCGACTTTTTCCCTCTTCTTCTTTCTCTCAGCTTTTTCCGTCTTTCTCTGCTCTTGGGACTATGTGTTCCCAGTTCAGTGCTTGCTGCCTCCCTACTGCCTATTTGTTCCAGCAGCAGTAGATGAAATAAGGTGGAACTGGCAGAGAATGATGGAGATGTTGGCAGGCAGAAGCCTCGTAGCATCTCTCTCTCTCTCTCTCTCTCTCTCTCTCTCTCTCTCACTCACTCCCTCACACACATACAACACACACATACAACACATTGCAGGGCTACCAAGGCCAAACAGTCATTACACTGGAGGCACATACATTCTCACATTCTCAAAAGTACACATTGTACACACTCATTTTCTTTCACACACCCACAAAGTGATCACTACACAAAGAAAGAGGTAAAAGTCTGCCAGAATCTTTTGATCTTTTGGTTTTGCCTTCAGGAAATTTTACTTAATGATGATTTGCTGATTTGCACATTCTGGAAGCTCTGCTCCGATGTATGATAAAATCATCTCACTCTTTCTGCCTTAATTTTTCTTTTCTGTGCATCGTATACAAACGCTGACCGAGTGCTCCCTGTACCACTCATTCACAATTTGAGCCTAATGAATGCTGACATTGTTATCTTGGAATATGCCCGTGCCATCAGGGGCGAAATAAATCCATTGATGGAAAAACCTGGTTAAATCAGGTAGTCAGCTGACCTTATTTTTTTTGTTCACATACGGTTGCTGAACCTACTGTACACCTGACCAGATCATGTCACTGCCCCCACTGATTTTTACACAAGGCACTAGGCATGATGGGTACATGATGGGTTTATTCACTTCTCTTGCAAATTGAAGCCTTTTGTCATGCACACTCATAACACGACCGGCACTAGGACCCGGAAGTAATACGGTCGGGTTTCAGGAAGCATAAAAGGAAACAAGATGACGCATCAAATCGCTCAGTCATTGAGTTATGCCCGTGCTATCGCCGTCGCCTCGCTCGTCCAAACGTGAGTACTCACTTTCTTGGGTTATCGCTTCTGATTGGGTGTGTGTATTTAGAACGCGGGTTTATTTGTGTAAACTCTTGCTCTCGCTTCGGGAGAGTTCTAAGAATAACTTGCGTGGCTATCCTGCCTACTCGCGCTACTTCCGCGTTTGGGTTTACCATCCACGCTACAGGGCTAACTGCTAAGTCTTCTGCTTCATCTCCGGTTAGTCCGTGACAGAATGACTGAGCCTCCGGCAGTAAACCCAGCGGAGTTTGCTTACCTCTGCGATGTGGTTGACCGGCATGCTAAGCTGATCGATCAGCTCCGTGGTGAGGTCGCATCGCTCCGCACGGAGCTCCAGGGCGTCGCGGGCTTGCGCCGCGAGGTGGCGGAGCTGCGACAGGAGAATGCGGTCCTCCGCGGGGCGGCCGCTCAGCCGGCTGTGGCCACGCCCATCGCAGCGGCTGCTGCGCCGCCAACTCCTTCTCCACCTTCTGATGTTTTCTTATCTTTACCGGATAAATGGAATGGCACGGATGGGAAGTGCAGTGTTTTTCTAACTGCGTTGGATCTTGTGTTTGAGTTTAATTCCACCAGATACTCCACAGACCGACTGCGCATTGCTCTTCTCGTCTCGTTGCTATCCGGGCAGGCAGCTGAGTGGGCCACGGCGGGTCTTCCTTCAGATTCAGATGTCGCCTACTCCTACACCGAGTTCACCCGCCAGCTCAAGCTCACCTTTGAACATCCAGCTGCTGAGGTGGAGACCGACTCCAAGTTGTATCATCTAAAGCAGGGAGGGTCGTCCGTGAGCCGTTACACCGCGGAGTTTCGTACTCTCGCCGTACAGACCGACTGGGGAGACTCCGCACTCCGGACGGCCTACTACGAGGGACTGGCTGCGCGGATAAAAGACGAGCTCGCCGGACGAGAGCTTCCAGCTACCTTGGAGGGTTTAATTCAACTCGCCCTCCCGATCGACCAACGGCTGCTCGTTCGCCCCAAGCCAGCTCCTCGTACCCTGCCACCCACCATGACTGCACTACCACACACCACGCCCTTCCTCTTCCACTCACCAGTTCCAGAAGTCCACGCCCCATTCACTGCAGCACCCACCAGGACCGTCGGTACTCCACCTCCCGCCGTGGTTGACACAGGAGTCGGGGAACCCATGCAATTAGGGCGCGCCTCCTTGACCGCTGCAGAACGGGAACGCCGATTCAGAGAGGGGATCTGCGCGTATTGTGGATCTTCTGCACATCATCGGGCCATCTGTCCTCTGCGGCCGGGAAACGCGCAGCCCCGGTGAGAAATGGGAGGAACTCACCGGGTCCCATGTCCCTCTCCACCACCATGACCAATGATTCCCGTCTCACGGTTAAAGTATATCTCCAGTTTGGCCACAAACGGGTCGGAAGTACCGCGTTCGTCGACTCCGGGGCAGCAGGTAACTTCATTGACTCTTCCTATGCCAAAAAATTGGGGATAAAGTTTGAGGCGTTATCCCAGCCTGTAACCATTACATCAGTCGATGGTCGGCCTCTCTCCTCCAGCCCCATCTCCTTTCAAACCCAACCTATCACCCTCATCATTAACCAACATCGAGAACAGATCCAGTTTCACACCACCACCATTTCCTCACCACCTATCATCCTCGGACACCCTTGGCTGCTGCAACACGACCCGCTCATATCCTGGACCCAAAGCCGGATCCTCCAATGGGGGCCGACCTGCACTGAGCTTTGCCTACGGGCCGAGGCTGGGACGTGCTCTAGGGAGTCCGAGGCCCCCGATGTCGACACAGATAAAATCCCGCTAGACTACCGGGACCTGGCTGAAGTCTTTTGTAAGAGACGCGCGACCCATCTACCACCTCATCGCTCATACGACCTGGCGATCGATCTTCAGCCAGGTGCGACACCACCCCGCGGCCATCTCTATTCATTGTCCAACACCGAGACGCAGGCGATGGAGGAGTATGTTTCCAGTGGACTTCGCCATGGTACCATCCGGCCCTCCTCCTCACCTGCCGCTGCGGGGTTCTTTTTCGTGAAGAAACGCGATGGTAGTCTACGTCCCTGTGTCGATTACCGGGGGCTCAACAATATTACCATAAAGAACCGACATCCATTGCCTCTTACCAACTCTGCCCTGGACGCCCTCTCTGGTGCCACCATCTTCACTAAGTTGGACCTCCGGAGCGCCTACAACTTGGTGCGCATCAGGGAGGGCGATGAGTGGAAGACGGCCTTCATCACCCCTACAGGACATTACGAAAGTCTGGTCATCCCGTTTGGTCTCTGCAACGCACCTGCCGCTTTCCAACAGTTCATAAATGACGTTCTCAGAGACATGTTAGGCCGTTGGGTGTTCGTCTACCTGGACGACATCCTCATCTACTCCCGAACACTCAACGAGCACATCCGGCATGTCAGAGCGGTTCTAAAGAGATTGCTCGCCCACCAGCTGTACTGTAAGTTGGAGAAGTGCGCTTTCCACGAGCGCTCCACCACGTTCCTGGTTTTTGTCATCTCGCCCCAGGGTGTGGCCATGGACCCGCAGAAATTGGAAGTTGTGAGTCATTGGCCCCTACCCAAGACTCTTAAACAGCTCCAGAGATTTCTCGGGTTTGCCAATTTTTATCGCCGCTTTATCCGGGACTACAGTACCGTTGCAGCGCCACTAACCGCTCTGACCCGCCCATCATCTCACCTCTTCAATCTCACCCCAACTGCTGTCTCTGCCTTCCATGAGCTCTGTCGCCGCTTCACCACTGCTCCCATCCTCCTTCACCCGGATGCTGATAAACCATTCGTTGTGGAGGTGGAAGCTTCGGATGTGGGCGCCGGGGCTGTTCTCTCCCAGCGAGGTCCAGACCAAAAACTGCATCCTTGCAGTTTTTTCTCCCAGAAATTTGACGCCACTCAGCAGCGATACGGAGTAGGGGACCGCGAGCTGCTGGCCATAAAGTGGGCCTTGGAGGAATGGCGACACTGGCTCCAGGGCGCCAGAGAGCCGTTCATCGTCTGGACCGACCACCAAAACCTCATTACAATCCGCACGTTAAAACAGCTGAACCCCAGACAGGCGCGATGGCCACTATTCTTCGAAAATTACAATTTCCACCTGTCATACCGCCCGGGGTCCAAGAACACCAAAGCCGACGCCCTCTCCCGACAACACGAGGAAGACGTCCCCCGGGCGGACCCCGCGCCTGTACTGCCAGCCACCAAGATCCTCGCACCGCTCAGGTGGGACCTGGAGACGAGGGTTCGCCAGGCACAAGCTACGGAGACCGCACCAGCAGGTGTGCCGCCTGGCCGACTCTACGTCCCCAACGCCATCAGGGCCGAAGTACTCCAGTGGGGACACTCCTACCCCTTTCAGGACACCCCGGGAGACGGCGGACCCTACTGTTTGTACAACGTGCTTTCTGGTGGCCCAGTATGAAGAAGGACGTAGATGAGTTCGTCCAGGCGTGCCCAGTGTGTGCCAGGTCCAAAGACAGCAACAGACCATCACCCGGGGAACTTCAACCACTCCCGGTCCCCCGCCGACCCTGGACACACATTGCCGTTGACTTCATCACGGGCCTGCCGGTTTCGGAAGGAAAGGACACCATCCTCACCATCGTCGACCGGTTCTCCAAAGCTGTTCACCTGGTGCCCCTCTCCGGCCTCCCGTCAGCTAAAAGGACAGCTGAGCTGATATTAGAGCACGTAGTCCGCCTGCATGGGTTCCCAAAGGACATCGTCTCGGACAGGGGCCCCAGTTCACGTCCCGGTTCTGGAAGGCCTTCTGCCGTCTGATCAATTCCACCTGCAGTCTGTCCTCCGGTTACCACCCACAGACTAACGGTCAGACGGAGCGAACCAACCAACAACTGGAGCGCTACCGGAGATGCTTTATTGCTGATCGCCAGTGCTCCTGGGCCCGCTACCTCATTTGGGCTGAACTGTCCCACAACCTCCACCTATCTTCTGCCACCAACCTAAGCCCATTTGAGTTATGCTACGGCTTCCAACCTCCGATGTTCGATCATCAGGAACCGGAGGTGGAAGTGCCGTCGGCCCAACAGTTGGTTCGCCGGTGTCGACGGCTTTGGAAACAAGCAAACCACGCCATTCAAAAGGCCAATCGCCGCTACACCCTGCAACATCGCCGTCGACACCCACCGGGACGAATGTATCAAGTAGGTGATAAGGTATGGCTTTCAACAAAAAACCTACACCTGCAGACTGAGTCAAGGAAACTGTCACCCAGATTCATCAGACCATACCGCATCAACCTCCGGATTAACCCTGTCACCTACCGGCTCCAGCTGCCTGCGGCGCTCCGGATCCATCCGGTATTCCACACCTCCCAGCTCAAACCCTTCACCACCTCACCTATGGTTCCACCCACCCACCCTGCTCCTCCTCCCGTATGATTGAGGGTGGTCCCGCCTACACCGTTCGCCGGATCCTTGACTCACGTCCTCGGGGCAGAGGGCTCCAGTACCTGGTGGATTGGGAAGGTTACGGTCCCGAGGAGAGATCTTGGATTCCGGCTCGGTTCGTCTTAGACCCCGAACTCATCCGGGACTACCGTCGTCGGGTATCCTCCACCCCAGGACCGTCGAGAGTCGGTCCTGGACGGGGGGTACTGTCATGCACACTCATAACACGACCGGCACTAGGACCCGGAAGTAATACGGTCGGGTTTCAGGAAGCATAAAAGGAAACAAGATGACGCATCACATCGCTCAGTCATTGAGTTATGCCCGTGCTATCGCCGTCGCCTCGCTCGTCCAAACGTGAGTACTCACTTTCTTGGGTTATCGCTTCTGATTGGGTGTGTGTATTTAGAACGCGGGTTTATTTGTGTAAACTCTTGCTCTCGCTTCGGGAGAGTTCTAAGAATAACTTGCGTGGTTATCCTGCCTACTCGCGCTACTTCCGCGTTTGGGTTTACCATCCACGCTACAGGGCTAACTGCTAAGTCTTCTGCTTCATCTCCGGTTAGTCCGTGACATAGAACTTGCAAACTCCACCACAAACAGAGCAGAAACAAGATTTAAATTCCCACTCCTGGAGATGTGAGGTGAAGGTGCTAGCAAGTTGTTAGCGATTGTTTAAGGAATCATATCGCAAAGTGCTAGCTCCTAACCCTTTGTTAGCCCTAGCCTTTGTGTAGCCCCTAGCTTATGTTATCTCTTAGTCTGTTACGTAAATGTTGTCTCTAGTTTGATCTGTCATGTGTTGTTTATCTCCTGGTTAAGTTCCTGTTCTGTTTCCCTTGTGTTTGTGTTTATTAAAAGACTTTCACCCGCATGTCACCTCTGCATATATGCCTCTCCTTCTACCCACGCACAGCACCCATTACACAGGAGTTCACTGCATCTGCTTTTGCAAACATTGCCACTTGTCTTTGATGGAACTAATTCTATGAACTAATTAATGTGCACATGTTTTGATCTTATCCTTTGATTAAATTATTTTTGTATATACAGTATAATTTACCTTTGTAAATAAATCTTTAGCATTAAATTAAATTCTTTACCTTTTACGTTCATGCAATCCAAGCAATTTCACTTTTATTTATTTAGTACTTAATGTACTTAGAAGAATAAAATGTTTCTAAAACTAACCTTGTTAAACAATTTAGTGATTAATTTAGTGTGATTAACAGTCTAGTTAATTACAGTCATAGCCTGTGATTAATCATGGTTAATCACAATTTTAAAACAGTCAGATTTACCTGTACTATAAATGTGCAAAGAAATGCATGATATTATAATATCTCAAATGTTAACCTTTAACAAATGTAAACTCTATCAAATGGTACTGTCACTGCATGCAGTGGCTGCATAGTTCTGGGTGTGGCAACCCACTGACGGTGGGTCTTGAATCTGGAACCTCATAGCCTTATCCCCCTGAGCCACCGCTTCCACTGCTAACGTTATAGATTCTTCTAAAAATAGTTCCCCTTCATGGGGAATGCTTTTTATAATTAAATCTGCCAATCAGTACACCTGGTGATGTTTCCTCAGTCATCTTATTATCCTTATTAAATGCGCCAATTTCAACACAGCCGGGAGACTACTCTGTGAGTATGGAAGCCATTAGGGTCAAACTTGGTTATGACTTCTTTGCTTTAAAAAAATAGTAATACATTCAAATTTCAAAATTAATCACAAGTTATCACATTAAAATTGACAGCCCTACTTAATGCATAATTGTTTAAAGTGCACTGTAAACCCTAATGCTCAAAGTAATTAAACATATTGAGTACTGTTAAATAATTACAATTAGTTCAAATTAATAGACCTTGATGAGTATTTAGAACTTTTTGTTATTTATGAGTTTGTAGAAATGACACTTTCCAAGTTAGCTGAACAAATGTGATCTATTGAAGTAACTGTTAGTACTTAAGCAACAGTAACTGTCACCTTAAAGTTCCACCAGCACAAAATCTTTCAGACTAGTAATTTTGTGTCTGACATCATCAGGGCAATAGGGCACTGGTGGCTCAGTGGTAGGTGTTTCGCCTGCCATGTGAAAGCCCCAGGTTTGATTCCCAACAACTGGATGAAGTGCCTGTCCCAAGCCCAGATAAAATGGGAGGGTCGCGTCAGGAAGGGCATCTGGTGTAAAACCTGTGCCAAGCTTGTGTGCGGACCGGATTGTCAGCTGTGGCAACCCATTGCTGGGAGCAGCCAAAAGACCAACAACAATTTATTTGATTTGCAACAACTAATGTGGATCACTAGTGGAAGTTCACTGGTGGTGGTGGAAGCCTCCATTCAGACGTCTAGAAGGTTTCCTCTGCTGTATACACTTAATAGATCCATAATGATTTCATATCACCATACAGTACCTCTTCCAGGTATCCCAGTGCCTAATATAACCCGGAAACCCTAATGTTTAAATGTCTTCTATCATTTTTGCCTGACATCCTTTTAGACATTCTGTCTGAATGAGAACTTCACACAAGCTTTCACATCTGACAAGGCATCATAACCAATCTTCTTGCCATTACCACTCCAATATTGCTATCTGATATCACTGAGATGAGAATGGGTTCCCTGTTGAGTCTGGTTCCTGTCAAGGTTTCTTCTTATTGTCATCTCAGTGAGTTTGTCTTTGCCACTGTCGTCCTTGGCTTGCTCATTCGGGACAATGATTTATACTGTACATATTTCCTCACACTTTTCAAACACATTTCCATAATTTTCCTTTAATTCTGTAAATCTGCATTGTGACAATGACCACTATTCAAAGTGCTATATGAATAAAAGTGAGTTGAATTGAATTACTTAGCAGACTGTGGGTGTAACTGTGCTGTGAGTCTTTCAGGCTCAGAATGCCATTATCCACTCATCCTGCTGACTCACACACTTCCTGTTCTACCTGTGCTAACAATCACTAACCTTATCTTGTAAGCTAGATCCTACTGTACATTAGTGAATGGTGTTGATTTTGATGCAAGGGGAAGGTCTGGGAATCTTTATATGCGTGACAACAGAGAGACAAACAAAAAAAATGTTGATCTCAACTGCACAGAGGTTCTTGAAATGAAAAAATCTGAGTGACTATCTGCTAGAGACCTGCGAGTTTCTGTAATAATTTCCAGACTCAGATTAGCTTAATGATGAGTCTGACTTCAGCAGCATGTGCTCAGGGTTTGATCTCACCAGATAAAGTAACTCACACCTTATATAAAGCTCATAACCAGCATAACTGGTTTGCATGTGTAACTCTTAGATTTCTTATACTGGTTTGCATTAATATGTGAGTATATATATATATATATATATATATATATATATATATATATAATATATATAATATGTGTATATTTCTCTGTCTCACTCAGGGCTAGACCACTGAGAAAGAAAAGACAATTTATAAAGACAATAGTGACAGTTTATAAAGACAATAGTGCAGTGTAAAAGACAATAGTGCATGGACGACCACCTACTAACTGGGTTGCTCTTTTGGGGAACAATAACTTTTTTGTCTGGTCTCTCTGTGTTTTATCCCCCCTTCCATATCAGCACAGGAAAGTGTGCCAGTTGACTTTGAATGACCCTATGTTATTCAGGATAGCACCTTGAACACCCCAAGCACAGGGCTGAAGCTTTAACAGCCACTCCTTTCATTTCCTGTTTCATTATTTTTGTGCTCTTTCTTTCCTCTTATATTACTGTTCCAAGGCAGATAACACCATAAACCCATGTCACACATGAGACACTGCCAGAATGTGTGAGCGCAAGCTTTATATTGCAATGCTTATGCAATAAGGTCTGACTGATATACTTCACAAGTCTAGGGTGTCATTGACAGAAATTACAGGCACCAATGATGTTTCTTTAAATATTCTGTACAAAAGCACACAGTGAAGCAATAATGAAAGTCCACGCATTTATTTAGTGAACATGATACTGTAACACTGCAGTTTTCAGCTTTACGCAGGATTTATGCTACCTAACATGGCCACGTATGATAATATAATTGTTGTTTATTTCATTTTTGAAAAACAATCAAATTAAAACAACACACACACACACACACACACACACACACACACACACACACACACACACACATACGATGTTCCCAGTCAACATCACTGCCAACAGTCAACAGTTTCATCAGGACTGAATCTTCATCCTCACAGGGCTGCTTTCAGGGGACCAAACAGGTGAAAGTCAGGACTATAGGGAGGGTGCTTTAACTATGTACCACCTCAAAGACTAAGTTTTGTGCAAGGTCACAACAACCTTGGATTACAGTCCTTTGTGTTTAATGTGAAGTTTAGGCTTTAGCTCTTCAGTAAGCATCTCACTGGAATCCACGTCTCATCAGCAGGTATATCCTCAGACCACAAAAAAATTATTCACTACACGCTGCTCTTTATTTATGCAAATCACAAGTGAGGCAACTATTTTTGCTCGCACCACAGTAACTGTGGTATAATTACACAAATTAACTGATGTATCACTTTCACACTTGCACAGCAGTGACTACGGAAGCAGTAGCCTAGAACAGAAAGCACCTGACAGTGCAGCCAGCAGGAGTTTTTATATAATCGTAATGCAGATAAGTTTAAACTGTAGAACCTGATGGCCGTTGACAATCTTTTTTGGATGGAATCCTAAGTAAGTTTAGAATTGCTTCTCAGAGACAATGGAAATAGTATGAATTATATAGGCTTCAAGTTGATGCTCACAGTTGTATCGTCAGTGCGATCAACTTTGAGATGAACTGAGATTGTTCTCTGAGGACTTGTAACTCGAGTTTCCTACACTCTACCTGAGCCTCCAATAACGAACTGAACTCCATATTAACTTAAACACATCTCCTGTTATATGGGACTTCCAGCCTCCTAACACACAGTATGATGCAGATCAATCCCTGCTATCCGTTATCACCCAAATGAAGATGGGTTCTCTGTTGAGTCTGGTTCCTCTCAAAGTTTCTTCCTATTGCCATCTCAGCGTTTTTTTCCTTGCCACTGTCGCCGTCGTCCTTGGCTTCCTCATCTCGGGAAAGTCTTATAATTTTAATTCAAACACATTCACATTTCATACAAACGTAAATAATTCTTTTGATTGTGTAAAGCTGCTTTGCGACCATGACAATTATTAAAAGCACTATCCAAATGAAATTGAACGTTTTATTCAAAATATCAAAAATATACATACAGTATATAATAAAATCACATTTGTTCACAAACTGATGTAACATCACTTGTTTTCAGTACATGAGGGTTGATATGCTTCCACAGGTTTTTCTCATTTATATTCCTGCAGGCGTATAACAAAAATTAGAAAGTCATTAGTAATTCCTCACACTGGCCTAGATTAGAGAATGTTTTGCACCTGATGCAATGTATAACTCTATTAATTGTGCAGGATCATAAAGGGTTTAACATGAACAGGTTTTAGCGTTTAAAAAAACAATACTCAGGCCATTCATCTATTTATTCCCCTCGTTATTCTCTGGAAGCTGGAAACATGCATCCTGTTTAAATTTCCTAACAGTCCTTTTTATTGCCCTTTCCTGTCTTGTGTTTCATAAATTTGCCTTGTCCTTTGGAGGCTTTTTGGCCCTTTTCCTTGCATTAAAAAAAGAAAACATTCATTATTTCAACAGAAAACATTATTTCAGAACTCTCTACTGACACATTCATATCACGTCATCAGCACTGATTGCCGAGACACTTGCGAAATACAGTGATGGAGCTGATGATTTATTTTCTTTATCTTTTTTTTTATGGCAAATATCTATGTATTAGAAAGTACAACTACACAATTACAAATCAAAGTACAAAGTACAAAAATTTGTATTAATTTTTTTTTTTTTTTATGGTCTGAAGCCTAAGCAACATTAATGGAGCATGTACAGTATACAGTTAAGGAATATCCAAGCCAGATAAGTAGAAAAAGTATTCAAGAATAATATGAGAAAAAAAGGAAAAATCTTGCGAATGCACATAAATCATAGAACAAAGCTGAAAGGAAAAATAGCATGAGAAATAAAGAAAAAACAAGTAGAATAAAATTTTTTAAAAGGATGAAATAAGGAAAACAGTTGGGAGTCAAGGATGTAAATTTAGCAGATTGATGGATGGATAGTGTTCATTGTTAAAGGCTAATTCTGCTAAGCTAGCAGGTTAAAGTGAGAGTAATGGATAGAAAGGGACGCCAAGAAATAGTAGTGGACAAACAAGCGGACGAGTGATTGATATGAGGAAAGCATCAGGTGTTGTAGCGTAACAGGGAGTAATAATGGTGGTGCAAAGATAAGATGGAGTGAAACGTCGAGGAGAAATAGACCATATAAATGGTGCCTGATGGAGACAGAGGACCGCTAGAGTAGATGTTGATAAGTGAAGGGAGAGACTGAAAGAAACAGTATTGCTCTTGCTAATAAATTGCAGCATTTAGACCATAGGTTTAAACCATCTGGGAATTTGCCTTAGCGTCTTTACACATTAAATAAAATCGACATGTTGATCATAAACATTCCTCTCAGATTATCGGAGATGATTAATTATTACACTGATAATAAGAAGAGGTTAGCAGTTACTACCATGACAATGATACTCATATTATGAAACCAAAAATAAGTGCCATGGTGGCACGGTGGCTTAGCAGGTAGCACTGTTACCTCATGCCTCCAGGGTTGGGGGTTTCAATTTTCCCCATCATGTGGGTTTCCTCTGGGCACTCCAGTTTCCTCCCACAGTTCCAAGTGTGGGCTGATTGAATGTGTTTGTGGTGTGTGTGTGTGTTCATATGTGATTTTTCTACATCATTGTGCGTGTATGTTGATGAACACCAATCATGTGTTACCCAGCGCACACATGACACAGCTGATTTTCATTTATTCACGCCAACAACGTTCCATACAATGGCACATTTCAGTGCCATGCTCCAAATTATTAAAATTATGATCAGGATAAATCTTGAAAAAAAATTAAATATGTTGACTTACATCTATGACGAGAAATTCTTTATTAAAAAAATTATGATAATAATTAGGGCTTTCAGTAAATAATTTCATCAGTAAAGTGTTAAAGTGACACATTGACGCACACGGTGGCTGCTTCCATTAAAAATTTCACAGTGATCCATATTTTGATATTAATTCATGTGAATAGAAGTGTTGTAGCTGTTGACCCAAGTTACAGCTAAATCTGCCATCAACTGAGACATTTGTTTGCAGCTTGCATACCAGTGGCCGCTGGTCAACACGGGGCGCAGGGGCACCGCCCCCTTAAAGTTAGGCAGAGAAGAATGCTACTTTAACATGTAATTATTTAACATAATAATTACTCATTTTAATAAAGAAATAAAGTCATTTAGTCACAATATTCCGCTGTATTTCTTAATATTATTTATTTGCAATTTTAAAAAAATCTAAACTGTATTATGTCCATTTGTGTTCGTGTACACGGAGCGCCGGACAAACGAGTGTCTATGTAGGCACGTAAATCTTTGAAAAGCATGTGACTTCAGGCTGAGCTCTGATTGGATCTTTTCAAATCATCCTTCAGGCACAGCACTGTGCGCCCTGAACCCTCCCACTTTTGTTCTCAGCGAATCATATTGTTTTTAAATATTTGGGCTCATGTGATTGGACCATTCTCAACGAGTCTTCTCGCACGTCTTATGGCAAGCGGGGCTGCTGACTGGATGTCATGTGAGTCATGTCTTTATTTTATACTAGTAGTAATGATGTTTAATCACCTGATAAACGGTTATTTACAGGCGAGTATTAAAAGTTTCATTTTAATTTTGTTTTTGCACCAGCTGCCACTGTTGCATACATGCACAGACAGACATCATATATTTATACAGCCCCATTTCTTTTGTCGTAGCCCTTTAAGCTCAGAGCATTTTAACTATTATTTGTCTTGTTGTTTTTTATGTACTCACATGACTGAGCAAAAAAATAGGAACTGGGTCACATAGGCAAAGAAATAGGCAAAGAAAACCAAACTGTGCTTTAATTCTCTATATTGGATTCACTGGTAGGGTAGGTCTTTAACTTTTGTACTGTTTTTGAAACACAATTGGTTATTACTGTATACCTAGTTCTTGCTATTTGGTAGTGTTGATTGCAGTGTAATTTGTTCTCAGGTAATTAATCAAGAGTAGTTTCAGGCTTCTTTAGGGTGTGACTTGTGGGCAGGGCTTAGCTACATACAGTATATTGAAGGTGTAAATTAGCATATCCTGCAACAAAGATGGTCATGAATCTAGAAAGCAAGTGAACATAGAATTGAAAAGAGAGAAGATAGAAAAGAAAGACATTCTTACTTAGTAAGGACTTACTATTTTTTAGACAAATACCTCATACCTCAGATTTTATCTCAGCCTTAGCTACCCATTACTCTTTTGACTTTCTGGCACTAACAGAGACCTGGCTATCTCCTCAGAACTCAGTCTTTATGCACCCTATCATCCCATCCCAGACCCAGACTCCTTCTCCTCTCTACCACTAGAGACTGCGACTGAAACTTTCCTCTCCTCTCTCTCCTCATCCATAGATCTCCTTTGCCCGCTGTCATCTAAACCAAGGAAGACGTCTTGTCCTGCTCCTTGGCTATCTGATGTACTGCACAACAACAGGAGAGAATTAAGAACTGCAGAGAGAAGATGGAAGAAATCGCAGCTTGATGCCGATCTTGTCTCTTACCATACTATTCTCTCCAAATTCTCATGTGACGTGATTTCTGCCAAAACTGCCTTCTACAGAGAAAAGCTAGAAGCCTCTGCACAAGCTACTCCACAACATCTTCTCCTCACTACTCAACCCACCGACTACTCCTGCCCCTTCCTCTCTGACTGCTGATGATTTTGCCACATTCTACAATGGGAAAATTGCAGCAATCAGCCAGTCCTTCGCTCCCAATCAAACTCCTACAGCAGAACTTCAGGACTTTCCCTTCCCTCCCTTAGCAGAATTCTCCAACCTGTCATCTGATTAGATTCAGCAGATCATCTCATCATCTAACCCCACCACCTGTTCATTAGACCTAATCCCTTCCACAATGCTCCAGGCCATCTCACGAGACCTCCTTCCCTTCACCACAACCATCATCAACCATCCCATATCATCTGGTCATGTTCCTGCTGCTTTTAAGAAGGCAAGGGTTATTTCCATCTTTATGAAACCCTGCCTGGACCCATCAGAAGTTAACAACTATCGTCCGGTATCACTTCTCTCTTTTATTTCCAAAATTCTTGAAAGGACTGTTCATATCCAAATGTCTCTTTATCTCTCACAGAACAACCTTAACGATCCCAACCAATCTGGATTCAAAGTAGCACATTCCACAGAGACTGCCCTTCTGTCAGTCACTGAGGAGCTCCATGCTGCTAGTTCTGCTAAACTGTCATCTGTCCTGCTTCTCCTGGACCTGTCAGCTGCATTTGACACAGTGAACCACAAGATTCTATTATCTATTCTTACAAGCCTTGGAATTTGTGGAACAGCATGGCAATGGTTTGCTTCTTACCTAGAAGATAGGTCGTATGAGGTGACATGGAGGGGATCTACATCTGCCCCATGTAGACTCTCTACTGGTGTCCTGCAGGGCTCAGTACTTAGTCCCCTTCTGTTCTCCCTCTATACCCGGCCTCTTGGTAAGATCATATCATCACATGGATTTTCATACCACTGTTATGCAGATGACACTCAACTTATTCTCTGATTTCCTCCCTCCGACACTCAGGTTTCCACCCAGATCTCAGCATGTCTGGCAGACATCTCATCCTGGATGGCAGCTCATCAGCTGAAGCTCAATCTGAGTAAAACTGAACTGTTGTTCATCCCTGGTGATTTATCCCCAGGTCAAGACCTTGTGATGTCCCTGGACCACAATCAAATCACTTCTTCAGCCACTGCCCGCAATCTTGGGGTAACTGTGGACAATCATCTGTCATTTTCCCAACGCATCGCTAACCTAACTCGCTCTTGTAAATTTCTTCTTTACAATATCAGAAGGATCTGTCCATTTCTTTCTTCACAGGCTACTCAGGTGCTTGTTCAGTCCCTTGTTATTTCAAGACTGAACTACTGCAATTCACTCCTGGCAGGTCTGCCTCTGTCCACGATTCGTCCTCTGTAACTGATCCAGAATGAAGCAGCACGTCTTGTTTTCAACCTTCCCAAGTTCTCCCACACCACCCCACTCCTCCGCTCCCTGTAATAAATTGTACAAATACAAATAAAATGTAATAAATTGGAAGTAACATAATGAAGCTTAACATAATGGCAAATAATGCCCATCAGTATCTATGCTTACCATAATTTTACCAGAAATAATAATATTAGCAGCTAATTCAACAGTAGCAAATGATTTTATGATGTTATGTTATGTTATGTTTGGATATCACAGATCATCATCTCTTAGTATATACTCTACCTGTAGAACAACGTAGCTGTGCCTCCCCACGTTATCAATTCAGTAGAAATATTAAATATTAATCCGACTACTAAAGACAAATTCACAAGTAATCTGCCGGACCTGTCCCAATTTCTTATCAGACCCCTAAGTGCAGACGATCTAGATGAAGTGACTAGCAGCATGGGCACTATTTTTACCAGTACATTAGACACTGTTGCTCCCATCAGATTTAAAAAAGTCAGAGATAAAGTCACTTGCACCATGGTACAACAGTCATACTCGCGCCCTAAAGAGAGCAACCCGTAACCACGAGCGAAAATGGAGAAAAACTAAATTAGAAGTTTTTAGAATCGCGTATAAAGGTAGTATGTGCAGCTATAGACGGGCTCTAAAAGCGGCTAGGGCCGAGCATCTGAGCCAACTCATAGCAAGAAACCAAAACAATCCCAGGTTCCTATTTAGTACAGTGGCTAGCCTAACAAATCCTAAGATGCCTGCAGGGAGTATCCCATCACAGCTTAGAAGTGAAGACTTCATGAACTTCTTCAATGAAAAGATTGATAGTATCAGGAAAAAAATAATGGAAATTCAACCTCTAACATCTCATGATCCAGTCCAGTCTAAAGCTTCACAATTTGATTTTCAGAGCTTTACAGGTGTAGGACAGGAAGAGCTGTACAAACTTATCACCTCAGCTAAATCAACAACATGCTTGTTGGATCCAATCCCAACTAGACTTTTAAAAGAAGTGATAAGTATAGCCGGAGCGCCACTTCTAAATATTATCAACTCTTCATTATGTCTAGGTCACGTCCCTAAACCTTTCAAGTTGGCAGTTATTAAGCCTCTTCTTAAAAAATCTAATTTAGACCCAAATGATATAATAAATTACAGACCGATTTCAAACCTTCCGTTTATATCAAAGATTAGAAAAGATAGTATCAGCCCAAATATGCACATTCTTGCAGGAAAACGATATCCTCGAGGAATTTCAGTCAGGTTTCAGGCCCCATCATAGTACAGAAACTGCACTAGTTAAAATTGCAAATGACTTGTTTTTAGCTTCAGACCAAGGCTGCATCTCAATTCTTGTCTTACTTGATCTTAGTGCTGCATTCGACACTATAGATCATGATATTCTAATAGATCGCTTACAAAATCACATTGGTATTCAGGGACAGGCGTTAAAATGGTTTAGATCCTACCTGTCTGATCGATTCCATTTTGTAGATCTGAATGGAGAACAGTCTGGTGTAATGCCAGTGAAATATGGGGTGCCACAAGGGTCAGTTTTAGGACCTCTGTTGTTCTCAATATACATGCTTCCCTTGGGTAACATCATCAGAAGACATGGGATTAGTTTCCATTGTTATGCTGATGATACTCAGTTATACATTTCCACAAAACCAGATGAAATACCCAAATTGTCTAGACTAACTGAGTGTATTCAAGATATAAAAGACTGGATGACCGATAATTTTCTTTTACTAAATTCAGATAAGACAGAGATATTACTTATTGGCCCAAAAACCAGTACACACCAGCTCTCACAATTCAGCCTGCGTTTAGAAGGATGTTCTGTTACCACCAGCTCGACAGTGAAAGACCTGGGTGTGATATTAGACAGTAATTTATCCTTTGAAAATCATATCTCCAACATCACAAAAACAGCCTTTTTCCACCTTAGAAATATTGCCAAGCTTAGGAACATTTTATCTGTATCTGATGCAGAAAAGCTGGTTCATGCATTCATGACCTCCAGACTGGACTACTGTAATGCATTACTGGGTGGCTGTCCTGCATCCTCAATTAACAAGCTACAGTTAGTCCAAAATGCAGCCGCCAGGGTTCTCACTAGATCCAGAAAATATGATCATATAACCCCAATATTATCATCCTTGCACTGGCTACCTGTTCAGTTTAGAATTAATTACAAAATAGCATTACTTACGTACAAGGATCTAAACGGTCTAGCTCCCACATACCTAACCAGTCTTCTGATACGTTACAATCCAGGACGCTCCTTAAGATCAGAAAACTCCGGACTACTGGTAGTTCCCAGAATATCAAAATCTACAAAAGGAGGTAGGGCTTTTTCATATTTAGCTCCAAAACTTTGGAATAGCCTTCCTGACAGTGTTCGGGGCTCAGACACAGTTTCCCAATTTCAAAGTAGACTCAAGACGCATCTCTTTAATCTGGCATACACATAATTAATTTCTTTACCTGATACTCCAGTACATCTATCCTGAATGGCAACCACGCTAATTCTTTTCACCTGCTCTTTATTTTTCCACCCATCCCGAGGCATCTGGAGATCGTGCCAGCTTCAGTAGACAGAGGCCGACCCTGCTTTGTTCCTGAGGCATCCAGAGAAGGACCAACTCCAGCTGGATTCTTCTTCATTTTGGTTTGGATCTACACATGCTGCTCCTGAGCTCCCAGTGATCCAGACCCCCATCTGCCCTCTGCACCTGCTGACTCATCCCTGTGCTGAACTGGACTTTGTGTTAATTTAAATTAACTTCTGTTTATGGAACTTTCATCTGCATAACACACATGATGTTATACAATTTATGTTATCTGTTATCACCCAGATGAGGATGGGTTCCCTGTTGAGTCTGGTTCCTCTCAAGGTTTCTTCCTGTTGCCATCTCAGGGAGTTTTTCCTTGCCACTGTCGCCGTCACCCTTGGCTTGCTCATCAGGGACAATCTCATTATCTAGTCACATTTTTCTTACACATATATACATTTCCATAAGTCTTCTTTTCATTTCTGTGAAGCTGCTTTGAGACAATGACCATTGTTAAAAGCGCTATAGAAATAAAATTGAATTGAATTGAATTGAATAATGTAGAATAGCATAAAACACTGTGAATAATACTATGCCAATGATTGTGTGATTACACTTTGTACAATCTGACACTAGCAATTATAACACTGAGATTACTGGAGATGATTTAAAACTTAAAACAAGGATGATTACTGACATAGATTAGCATTGCGGCAACAAAAAACATTATATTAGTGTCTTAGTTATTCTACTATAGCACATTGTAGTACAGGAACAGGGAATATTTACTAACAAAAGTGTGGATGAATATTAGTCTCCTAGGTCAATAATATTTCAATGAAAATAACAAAGATTACTATTTGAATGCGATTACTGGAGGTTTGCATTTACGGATTTAAGACGTCAGCACCAGGGTTGTGTAACCGTCAGAGTTAAAGCTGTTCCAGGAAGATTTTTATGTCAGAGGAATTATTTATTTGTAACAAGAGAAACTGCATTTTTCATTCTGCAGAATGAATATATATTACCAGTATTACTAATTTCCAACACTATAATCATACAGTATTTTTGCATATAAAAACAAAACAATATCAAAACGTTTAGAAAAGACATGTAAATGAAGTAAAATATGCACCATGGCTATTGTATGTCTATAATCAGTCTTGTACAAAATGCAAAAAAAAAAAAAAAAAGTAAACTTAATTCACTTGGCATTTTGCAGAAAATTCTTCGCATGCAAAATTTCTTGGAAAATCACACCATCATTGATTTTTATTTCATAGAACAGCACAGCATTACATGTTTTGTTTCTGACTTGTTTAATTTTAATTTAGGAAAATTCCTTCCTGTTATTTATTGTCATTTCTTCAATCTTCAATACAGATTAACAGATCAACATGCTGTGAGTTTTGCAGCTTGTTTTGATTTCAGGCTTTCGGGAACACGTTAATATTATTAATCCAGGGGAGAGAGAGAGAGAGAGAGAGAGAGAGAGAGAGAGAGAGAGAACAATTCTTCAGAGGGTAAAAGTGTAAAGAAAGAGCATGTAATCGTGTCGAATCCACTAATTGTACTCGGCAGCTGTTGCCAAAAGTCATTGTGCTCATTTTTGAGATCATTAACTTTCATCATGCTGAGTGAGAAGGAACAAAACTGTATTACCTGTTCTCAATCTCTTCGTTGTTACCTTGACAACAGGCTTAATTTAACCCATGTGGCCAAAAACCCCACATGCACCTCATCCATCTCTGTCTCTGGCACCTATTTGTTGCATGTTAATTGTTTAAGTGTGACGAAAACAGTATCCCTGTTACAATGCATCAACATACAACCAGAAGAAAACATTACTCTATGTATATGCCAAAATATAAAAAAAATATATCTACAGCATCCCGAGATAAAGAGAGAGAGAGAGAGAGAGAGAGAGAGAGAGAGAAACTCAGACTACATAATATAGGATATAATGTTGGTTTCAAGCAGATCTTCTGTAAATATATCCTGAGATATACATGCATCTTCCTGATATCAGACGAATAGTGTTAGCAGACGCAATACTGCCTATGAAAGTATTGAGTATCAAGTTCCTGTGATGACCAGGAGATAACCATAAACAACCAGCTTTGACTTCTGATAGAGCCAAGTTTTTCTTCTTTAAAAGATATTAGGCAGGACACTTGAACCGCAAACAGCAAGCAGCTGGTTAGTGATGTTTGTGGTTGGATGATGACCTTTAAATAACCTGACAAGAATAATCTAAATGAAATACAGGCATTAAGGGCTTCCAGTCTAACTAAACAACAGAGAATTTCACTGCATTGAGGCCAGGATTTGGAGTGGAAGAGCGCAATGTGTGACAGACCAGCACCTGGCAAGAGACGAAAACAAAGCTCAGTGTTTATGAGAGGACAGGGTGCTTTTACTCTAACTGAAGTAAAAGTTTCAAGTCAAAGCTTGTTAGCAAAACAGGATATGATTTTCCCAAGCCGCTGTAGTTACAGAACAAAACCAAAGGAAGTACAATTAAATATCATAGTCATTTAAATATTAGAGCTAAAAATGCTTATTTAGCTATCTAAGATCACATGCTAACTAGCATATTTTATATGTTAGCCAGTAAAATAATGTGGCTGCTAAAATAATTAGCTAGCTAACAAACAAAAGTTTTTGAAAAAAAGTGCTTTTTACTTTTTTAAAAATGTTATTTTAACATGTAGTACTGTGTGTGTATAGTTTTTTGGGGACAGCACCCATGAGTTTTAAAGAAAAACACTGCATGTTTAGAGATAAATCTGACCTAGTTTACCTTCCTGTCTCTTTGGTGTCTGTTTTTCTCCACACAGCACTGCTGGAGCACAGATTAATTTGATCACATGCAATAAAAGAACACACACTTATAAACACACACACACGCACGCACACACACTAGAATTAAATCAGATTATTTGCAAGACTGCTTTCACACACCTGATCCAACTAACATTTACACACAGCTGAGAGAACAACCTGCACTGGAGCAAAGTGTGTGTGTGTTTGTGTGAGTTACTGTATACTAAAGAGTACTGCTTCATTTTTACCAAAAGCCTCAAAGCAGTTTTACCTAAAAGAGTCGATGCATACAGTTGATTCGTCTCACTCATAAATATGACATACCGTAGGCTTACGTGTTTTTGTGGTAGTGTGAGAAATGTCCTTTCTCTGATGGAAAATTCCACAGGATAAACAGTGTATTTATGTGCTTGTTCTGATGATGTGTGTGTGCTCAAGCTGTGTGTCTTATGTGTTTTGTTGGTCATGTATTGTGTGCCGGTAGTGTTTACATTTAATGATAGTGCTATGGCTGTAGACTAAGACGCTGTAATCTACACACAATTGCACATTTGTGACACAAAAACACAATCCAGACCTGTTGTAACAAGACATCCTTGCGAGTGACACTGTTGTTTCAATGACATCGCTGTCTGTGAAAGTGCTTTCATAGAATGTGTGACTTTATTTATTTAAAAAAAAATTTTTTTTTATTTACAGCAAATGTGGAGCATGTGTAAATGGAAATTGCGGTCCATTTACAACTTTGGAAAGCACTATTGCTAGGCAGCCGAGAAATACAAATAAAGTCGCATATTCACAGCTGGTGACTTGCACTGGTGACATGAGTTCAGAAGAAAGCTCATTAGTTTTGTGAATTACTGTAGGTTATAAAGGTATTAAGTCGATGGTGCGCCATTCAGATTCAGATACAAATAAACTTCGTGCAGTTTGTAAATGATATCTGTTTATCTTTGCCTTTACTTACCATTATGGCCTGTTCATTGGTTGTCTTATGCATTCATTTTCATAATGATCAAGCTTCTTCAGTCATTTGTGTTAGTGTGTGTGCATGTGAGAAAGAGTTGGATACAGTTGAAGTGTGCAGTGTTCTGGCGGTAATGAAATCTCTGAAGGTACTGATCAAAATGCACTCATTTGACTGGGATTTAAACAATGATTGTAATCTGATGTTATCCCGAATAAATTTACATCCCACAATAAACTATAATGAAACTTCTATGTACGAAATTCAGCTTAAACTTTTCTAGATTCTAATACTTTAATTGTTATGTTTTTTTTTTTTTTAGAAATCTACGTTAGCAGCGTTCCAACAGAGTCCTACTCCAAATGACACTTCACAGATCACATAAACATCATTAACACACTGAACACAAAACGCCCATGACAGTAATTCTTGTACTGATTGGTTTTGTTTTGTATTGTATTGTACTGACATGACACAATTAGTGCTATTTCTAGTGAATATGTACACATCTCTGATAATCTTAATTCATACTGTAATAAGTATTTGTGTGTCTGTGTGTGTGTGTGTGTGCGCATGTGTATGCATGTGTTTTTTTCTCTGCAGGTCTCTGCATGATACTCATAAACTCAGGGTAAAATTACAGATTTTTTACTCAATAGCATTTCTTCTGGATAAACACCTGCTTCCACACACACACACACACACACAGACACACACAGACACACACAGACACACACAGACACACACAGACACACACAGACACACACAGACACACACAGACACACACACAGACACACACACAGACACACACACAGACACACACACAGACACACACACGCACACAATCACTCTGTCAGTGGTTAAAATGTACTGAATAATCTGTGAAATAACCACAAAGGCTTGTGTTGCGTGCCAGTGTAATACCACCAACTGGCACAGAAAATTATTATTATGTTACCAAGGCACTTGGGCATGGCCTGCAGCTAAATTTAAAACCTCCATCGTGCTGTATTAACTATTATGATGGTGTAGTGTTACCAAAGAACAAAAGTTATTTTGACAAGCTAGGTTATATGGTGGTCAGGTCAGTGACCATGGAAAAAGTAAAGCACATGAACTCATTTAAAAAATAGACAATTGGCATTTTCAGAAAATTCACCACTTTTCAAATACTGTACATACTTAGCCCTTACTAGTTTTTTCCCCTAATTATGAGTAGTTGATGTTAAACAAGAGTTCTTCTTTATATTATGTAAGTGCACAGGACATGATATATATCTTTTCTCACACAAACTGGGGACTAATCACTGAGTGTATAGTGCTCAGCCTATAATTACAGCTTGGTAGGTGTGACTCCTTCAGTGGGGCAATTTCACTAGTCATGGCCACAATGGAATCTATTGGCAGTAACGTTCATTCATGTCATAACTAATTACCCTCCATCTAGCTGGGAAAGATCTTCTATGTGTAATTCTGAGTCAGAATTTTGGGAGCTTTCTGACTAAATCAACCTGGTGTGGCGTTGATTTAGACTGCCAATATGAACATGCTGTAAAATTTTATTTCAATATTTGTTTTGTGAAATTAAGGCCTGGGGAGGTGTAGGTTATAGTGTTTATTTAGAAATGAATATAAAATTTACATGTGCAAAACTGTTAAACAGAATGGACACTAAAACCAAGACACATAGGGAAAAATAGTCTCACAAAGGTTTATCCAAAGGAATAAATAAAATAGAAAATAAACTAGAATACACAGTATTCCAAGTAAGTAACCTTAGACAAAAACTTCCTAATTACACTATGCTAAGCTAACCATGAATGCAGCGAGTGGCACTCGCCCTCTAACCTAGTAAGTTTAGTCAGTCAGAAAAACTATGTGATGGAATTTGGATGTAGGTGTGTACATCTTCTCTGTCCTTAAACCAAGGGAGCTAGTACATGGGTGGAAAGGAGGAAGGTGTTAGGTGGAAACAGGTGACTATACACAACAACAAAGTCACCAGAAGAAAATTGACTATATAAAATCAATAAGGTACTAACAACCAAACAAGTGGCTTCCAGAGGGCTTCAATGGGCTGCTATTAAACAGATAACTCCGCCTCTTTAGATCAGGTCCTGTCCACCCCATTATTTAAATCCTGGAGACCCAATAGATCAGGATTTATATCGGGATCCACCTATAGGAGGACAGCCACAGGAAGAAGGGCAGACAAACAATGGAAAGTGAGAAGCAGAGAGAGAAAGACAGAAAATTATAGGCTGAAATTTTGCTGGAAAAATGCTACTGCGAGTTACTCACAGGAAAATATTTTAGATTGTAAAAATTTCATGTCATAGGTTCCTGTCATTTTGTCATTCTTTAAGGATTCAAGATTATGCACTTTGTGTACACTTTGTTATTGTGTTTTATTCTCCTAATAAGATTACTAATATCCCATTATGTAAAGTTTTAAAGTTTTATAGAATAAACGAGTCGCTTGGTCTGTCCGCTATGCTTCAATATGCCTGCTGACTCCAGGAGAAACACAGTCAAACACACAAACACAACTGTCAGAAAAGTCTCTGTTTATTAACAGCAAACACAGTATTTATATTGTATTTAAAAGAGACTTTTTATATGTTTGGCCTTGTATCATATACCTATGTTACTGAGAAACATACACGTTTTAACATTTCCTGATGAAACCATGAAGAACAAAGAGTGTAAGCTGTTTTGTTTGTCCAGAGAGGAAGCAGGAAGTGTTACCTCATGGGAGGGGGAGAATGATAGATAGATAGATGGATGGACGGACGGACGGACGGATGGATGGAATGAGAAAGAGAGCATGGGAGAGTTACTTTATCATGTTAATATCAAATATTGAACAGGAGACAGAAAGAGAGTAGCTTGGAAGATTGGAAGTTTATATCAGATCCATGAGGAAGAGAGTATAATTAACTTTATTTATATATTTAAAAAATACTCTCACATTCTCATACTTTACTCATAAGCAAACAGTCCAGACTCTCCCCAATCAAGGTGTTCTTCAGGGCTCAGTCTTCAGTCCTCTCTTGTTTATTGTTTAGTCTTTTTCCTTCAGTTGCATCATCAGGCACTATATCAGTTTTATTTTTATTTTTTTTAACCTTGTAGACAAGATCCAAATTTGAATATCCACCACAGCCCTGGACTCACTACCATTACTGAATGGAGGAAATAAAACTTGCCTAAAATGATTCAATCAATGAGTAACCTTCTAGCTCTAAATTCATTACCTCAACTATTTCCCTTTCCTCTAGTCACATCTTAGACCCGCCCTTTTTTATTTGAGGCACATGCTGTTTAATTTCACCTGCATAATAACTTCAGACTTCACCCCTACACCTCTCTCTTCTGAATTGTTAAATTTCCATAATTTCTGCTATTCCTTCCAGGTTATTTAAAAACTCATAAAGTCATAAAATAAAATAAAAGTCTTGTAAGTAATGAGCATAGGACAGATTTTATGATTACAGCGGCAACTATTTATGTCACAATATGAACTGGATCTTCAGCATGAACTGGTTTTGCGAAGTCCAGTTCTTTAAATAATAAATCTGACACCATTCACAAAAAGCAGGAAGTGAGTCACAAGTGTAGAAACTAAATCCCAATCTGTTCTATCAATTCAAGACCTCTTTTTGAACTCTGCGTTCCCTGTTCCCTAACATTTGTCTCATCGTCATGTAGTCAGTTGTCTTTTTGGCATAATATGGTAATGTCTGACATATCTCAGTTGGGCATGACAAATGTGTGTAAAGCTCCCAAAAAATCTGGTCGTGACAGCTCTGATGTTAGTCTGACTATGAATTGCTAAACTTTATACGAGACTCACATCATCTCAGGCCACCTTTTTAACATAATAATGATGTTTTGTTATTTTTAACTACAAAAAAAATGACATGCACACTAGACCTTGCACTAGCTTATATTAATCCTACAAGTGGCTCTGGGATCATGGGGAACCATTTTGATAAAAGAATTTGTCATCACATCAGGAAAGGAAAGGAAAAAAGTTCCACCATTTATTTTTTTCTGTGGTTGCTATGATCACAGGAATGTTCATTCGACATGGATTGTAGGACTTGGCAGAGATCCATCCTGCTGAAGCATCATGTGAGGCAGGGGTCTTCTTCTTATCTAATTCCCGTTAAGCACGAGGCATGCTTAATAACTGACTGGAAACTCTGATGAACTGAAAAAAAACAAAAACAAAAAAAAAAAACAAGTGAAATCAGATGTAGTTTTTGCTTGTTTTGAATGAAATCCTGCAGCCACACCAGCCCTTTGTGGAAATGACAGAGGAACCCCGATGTTACGTGTGAATGGAGCAGTGATTCTGGGATTTCAAAAGCCATAAAATGTGTCCAAGACATTACTTACAAAAAAAGACTCACTCTGCCTATTAGATGTACACTCTGGCAGGGGTCACAGAGTGCAGTGTGTGTTTGTGTGTGTTATTAGCACACAGTGTAGTTATAGTGTGTATGGGCGCTGGTACATTATGATAACATCCTCATATTGTGTGGAGTGAACACACACATTCCCTCTCTCTCTCTCTCTACAGTATCTGTCTCTCGGCCAAGGGTGAAATATGGGTTATTAATGGAATCCTCTGGCTATTTCTTACCATTTAAATGCATAGTAATTAATAATCTATGTTATTGGTTTTTATATATATATATATGTGGTGTAGTGGTTAGCACTGTCTGGGTTTGATTCCCCCATGGGGTCTGAATGCATGAAGTTCGCATCTTGTCCTGTTCTTGGTGGGGTTCCTCTCACGGTTTAAAGACATGCAGATTAGGCTAATTGGCATTTCCAAATTGCCCATAGTGTCAAAATTTTAATTAACACTTTGCTCACTTTGCTTTACGCATTCTATTTATTGTTTATAGGCATAATTAAATAAATAAATAATTGATGAATAAATAAACTACACTAACGCTCAGACGTTTGGGATCACTTTCTAACTCCATGCTGGTTCCGGATTTTTCTTTCTTTCTACAGTACATTGCTAAAGGCATCCAAAATATGCAATAATCTCCTTTGAACAGTTGATGTTGAGATGTACAGTATCTGCTACTCATGATCTGTAGCCTTCATAATGGCTCTAATCCGAGGTGCTATTAATTGGTGATTTCTGAGGCTGATAACTCTAAATGAACAACGTCTCTGCAGCAGAGGTAAGTTTTGTTCTTGGTTTCCTGGGAAAGTCTTCATGAGAGCCAGTTTCATTATCTTGATGTGCTCGATGAGTTTTGCAAATGCACTTAACAATACTGTTCTTGCAAGAACTATTCCAGGAAAGCTGACCTTCGTGTCTTAAAATAACAACTGACTGTTGGTGCTGTTTCCGTTTTTACATAATTACCCAATTCCATATGTGCTGTTTGATAGCATTATTGTAGAATGTATAAAATAAATCACTAAGCAAAAACTAAGAAACTTGCATGTGATCATAAACTTTTGAGCGGTAGTGTATTTTATAGCAGTCATTCCTTTTCTTCTTCTCTCTTTCTGTTTAATTTTGTCACAAAAATATTGTCACAATAAAATTATAAAATCATTAGTTGTTTATTTTTCACTATATTATTCAGGTTCAAACTGAACATCAGGAAATAACAATAAAGGTATAATGTAAGGTTTATTATTATTATTATTATTATTATTATTATTATTATTATTATACCATTTAAATGAAAAATAAAACTTGATCAGCTTAGCATTCTTGACATTCTTTCCAGAATTAATATAGTCTTGTTTTCACTTTATGTGGCTCTGGGTAACTAAACCAAAATAAAATAAACTAACCCAATTCCCTCTAGTGTTGTGTATCTAACTTTCTATCTCTCTGTCTCTCCACCGCAACCCTCCCCCCCTCCTCCTCCGAGTCTGTGAAGAAGTTGATGCTGTGTAAACATTATTCAGCATGCTTGCGGCGGTTCTGTGTACGTTACATAAATAAACTGTGTATTAAATGGGTGAAAAGTTCATCATTGTGTTATTATTCCACCCTTGAGCACGAGAAAGAGCACACTCCAATGCACGCACACACAGACACACGCACAGACACACAGACACACAGACACACGCACAGACACACAGACACACAGGCGCACGCACGCACGCACGCGCACACACAGACACACGCACACACAGACACACGCACACACAGACACACGCACACACAGACACACGCACACACAGCACACACGACACACGCACACACAGACACACGCACACACAGACACACGCACACACAGACACACGCACACACAGACACACGCACACACAGACACACGCACACACAGACACACGCACACACAGACACACGCACACACAGACACACGCACACACAGACACACGCACACACAGACACACGCACACACAGACACACGCACACACAGACACACGCACACACAGACACACGCACACACGCACACACGCACACACAGACACACGCACACACAGACACACGCACACACAGACACACGCACACACAGACACACGCACACACAGACACACGCACACACAGACACACGCACACACAGACACACGCACACACAGACACACGCACACACAGACACACGCACACACAGACACACGCACACACAGACCAGTTTGAAGTTCAACACTGCAAATGTGTGTTTACTTTGTGTTTATTCTTTCCACTAACAAAAATGATTCATACATATGGCAGTATTTCCATTCATTTAAAATATGCAACTTAAACAAAAGTAAATAATGGTAAATAAGTGTTTAAAAACTGTTTTTTTTATTATTATTATTATTTATTTTGTTAAACCAAGACTTTTGAGTGTACAGGGTAACAGAAAACAGATATAGAGAAATAAAAGGAATTTTCACTCTCATATAATCCCTTGCTATCTAAGACTGCTACATTAATGCATTTACTGTATGCCAGTGTTTCACTGGTGCTTGGATACCATTATGGTAGAAAGTTCTCATGATCGGACTGCCGATGGTTTGATCACCACAGACATTCTGTTTTTGCAGGACAGACGGCCCACTTGCACATTACATGAACTCAGCTGGGGGGTTATTTACCTCGTACCATCTTGACCTCTCTCCAAGTATATTCCACCTGTTTGGGTCATTAAAGGAGTTCCTAGGAGGCCGGTGTTTTAGATGTAAAGCAGGCAGTCTCTGATCATAGCTCCGGCGTACTGAGAAAACTTTCTACCGTGATGGTGTTCAAGCACTAGAAAAAAAAAAGCTGAAAAATGATGATTAGTGCAACAGGGGACTATATAGAGAAATAAAAATGTGTTTTAACTGTTTTCTGTTATTCTTCACAGTCAAAAATCCCGCTCTGAGATGAACAGTCCTTCCATTTTTCACAGGCTTAAGAGTAATTTGTTCAATTGATTAATAGATATTTATGGCAAGCTGCAGCCTGTTTTAGTTATTTCCTCATAAACCATGGAGATAAATGGTCTGGAGTTGATTCCAAGTTTGGTAGCTGTTCATGAAAACTCACAACAAGTAAACAAAAAGTTTGCATCAACTACAATTCTTTGCAACATTTTTGCATCCAAGCATTAAAAAAAAAAGAATTTTTTGGGGGTCAATTTAGTTTATCAGATTCATTTTGAGTATGTGAAAATGGAGGATGTTTAAAAATTAAACAGTTAATTCAATTTTGTTTATTTATTTATTTATTTATTTATTTTCGCATCACATTTCGACCGATTCATTTCAAATCCATTGTGGTGATATACATAATACAAAAAGTGTGTTATTGTTACATTTTTCATGGACCTGACTCTATAGAGGCCAAAACAGGAAGTAAGCAGTGAATGAAAAACTAAATTAAAACTTGGAAATGCCCAAGAGGGGTCCTGCCCTAGGGTGGTGTGAGAGTTTTAGGTCATGAATATGTACTGTAAGTCATAGAGAGACCCAGACATAGACAGATGATGGGAAATACATTAGTTTTTTTTCCAGTTAAACAAAAGGGTTCTGGAACGCACAAGCTATTTGTACTGTATGTATATTTGTCTAGACAGGGGCTATAGGAAATGTTACCATGTAAGGAATCATTAAGCAGATCGAGGGGGTTGTTTTATGTGCATAGTGGTATAGGAAAGTTCACATCATATTACAAAGACTTATGTTGGGTACAGCTCCAGGGTGACCAGATTAATTCCATGTTTAGATTACTATGTGATTTAGTGTAAGGGTATTTTCGAAATCAGAAAAAAAAATGCCATTGTTTTGGCTATCTGACCATATTTACACACTATATTATTCTGCCAAGGTTTCTAGGTGTGAAAAATAGGCATGAAAAAAAAAAAGTTTTTCTATGTTACCCTATCTCTCTCCTTTCCAGTCCAAAGTTCTAGCCACACATTACATACTGTACGTACAGCAGGTGTGTTCAGTCATGTCATATTGATGCCTGCTGCAGTCACGGCAGTTTATGGCAGCAAAGAGATAAAGAGATAAACTCGATAAATTCATCATTCAGTTAAACAAACAAAAAGGGACTGTCCAAGAAACAAAATTCAAACTAAAAGACATTCTGGGAAATCAGAGCTAGTATCAAGAACAGAAAAAAGAAAGTAAATTTAGCTTCTGTCATTTCCAAGCAGGTTAGTTAATAAGGTTATTAACAAACTTGTGTATAAAAAAATGTGTATTTATTAGCACGTGTTATTCTCTGGTAAACTATTATAACTGATTATAAGTTTCCTAGTGCTAAGCACAATTAAAATACTTTTTTTTTTGCTATTATGGCTAGCCATGTTAATAACTAGCAAGTAACTAGCAAAGGTTTTATTTGGGTAGGTTAACCTCATTTAAAAATTTTTTTAATAAAATAAGTCAACTTTAATTGACTTTTAATGGATTTAATTTCCATATCAAGTCTGTGAGTTTGCATGTTCTCCCTATGCTTGGTGGGTTTCCTCCGAGTATTCCAGTTTCCTCCCACAGTCCAAAGACCTGCAGATTAGGCTTATTGGTGTTCCCAAACTGCCCGTAGTGTGTGAATGAGTGCATGATGGTGTGTGTGTGTGTGTGTGTGTGTGTGTGTGTGTGTGTGTGTGTGTGTGTGTGTGTGTGTGTGTGTGTGTCCTGCAATGGATTGGCACCCCAACCAGGGTGTACCCAAGTCTCCTGGGATAGACTCCAGGCTCCATGCAACCCAGTACACAGGATAAAGCAAAATAGATGATGAATGAGTGAGTGAGCAATACTGTCAACTTTTTTTTTTTTTAAAGAAAGAAAAAAAAAAGAAAAGAAAAATAAGTCAACTTTTTTTTTAAAGAAGTCAACTTTTTAACACATTTTAAACAGTTTTATTCGTTTGAATAAAACTAGTCAATCAAACTAAGCAAACTATAAGCAGCCAAGGCAGTGAACTAAGCACATGGGTCATGACTAGTGTTATTAGTAGAGACGGTGTTGTAATTGGTAGTTCCTGAATGCATAATGACTCTGTATTTATGGTCCATTGTGTTAAAAGAGCTTTTTTATTGCACCAACATCCATCAGACACCCTGGCGTATACTTGTTGGAGTACAGAAGATGATTACCGGAAACGGATCCCGGACCCCAGTGTGGAAAGGCTTTTTCCCAGATATAAAAAAAAAAAAAAAACAATAAAAGTGTTTATTATTATTAAATTAAATTAAGAATTTGGGCAGTGGAATTCTTTTTTTTTCTTAAATGTTAATTATTTATAGTTATTATTATTTAGAATTAATATGACTACAACAAATGTAACAGTTTACGAGTGATATGAAGAGACAAGAACTGTAGGGGTGTATCTGATTATAGATATGTGCGAAACAGCTGCACTGATCCCCAGATGTGTGCTGAGCTGTGCTATGAACAAAACACATTTGCACAACACAAAAGACTGAGGAGAAATTCTAAGAAAAAAAAAATATTTAAAAGAGAGACACATTATTTGTTTTTAGTGAGTGGTTTAGTAACCTGACCTTTCTTAATTTAAAAATAAAACGATATTCCAACTATATTCATAAATAAAGTGGCCTAAAATAAAAATAAAAATATTTTAAAAAATGATTAGGTAATTTTAATAAATATTTTTGTTAACATTTACATATCCTGTTCTTTATTACATATTTACAGTCATTCCAACAACACTCATCTTCTATACCGATTTATCCTGTATTCAGGGTCATGGGGGGCCTGGAGCCTATGCCAGGAGACTTAGGGCACAGGGCAGGGTACACGCTGGATAGGGTTTCAATCCATCGCAGGGCACCCAAACACATCCACACTCATTCACACACTACGGGAAATTTGGGAACCCCAAATACATGTCTTTGAACTGTGGGAGGAAACCGGAGCACCCGGAGGAAACCCACCAAGCACAGGGAGAACATGCAAAGTCCATGGACACAGAGACGGAATCGAGCCTGGCTGGGACTCGAACCCGGACCCTGGAGGTGCAAGGCGACAGTGCTAACCACTACACCATAGTCCCCAACTATTCAACAGCAATAGTCCTGCATTTAGCTTTATAGCTGATAATAACAACATAAAAATAAAGAGAACATGAAAAGAGAACATTTTCATTGTTTTGTAAGGTGGTAAATCCCCCATCCTACAAGGCTCAGGAGCTCAGTGAATTTCAGCATGGTACTGTGATAGGATGCCACCTCTGCAACAAGTCCAGTCAAGAAATTTCCTCACTACTAAATAATCCACCGTCAATTGGTAGTGGTATTATAATAACGTGGAACTGTTTGGGAACAACAGCAACTCAGCTACAAAGTGGTAGGGCTTCAGATTAGCAGTGCTTAGAGAACTTCATGGAATGGGGTTCATGGCCAAGCAGCTGCTTGGCCATAAACCCTGGACTCTAGAGCAGTGGAGACGTGTTCTATGGAGTGATGAATTACACTTCTCTGTCAGACAATCGGGTGGACGAGTCTGGGTTTGCCGATTGGCAGGAGTACAGTCTGACTGCATTGTGCCAAGTGTAAAGTTTGGTGGAGGGGGGATTATAATGTGGGGTTGTTTTTCAGACACCAAACAACAACAACAAAACTGCTCGACCCAATAGTTCCAGTGAAAGGAACTCTTATTGTTTCAATACCACCAAGACATTTTGGACAATTTCATGCTCCCAATTTTCTGGGAACAGTTTGGGTATAGCCCCCTTCCTGTCACGAGCACCCGGAGGATAGACACAACAGCCTTAGCAGTTAGCCCGTGTATCGTGGATGGTAAACCCAAACGCGGAAGTAGCGCGAGTAGGCAGGATAATCACGCGTTTAGTCGAAGAACTTTCTTACGCAAAGAGCAAGGATCAACACAAATAAACCCGCGTTCTAGCAACACACCCTCAATCAAAGAAGCAACCCGAATCAGTGAGTACTCACAGAATAGTTGGCGAAGCGTCGGCAAAGGCATGGGCGAACTCAATGACTGAGCCATGTGAGGCGCCATTTTGTCTCCTTTTATGCTTCCTGGTTCACGACCGTCCTACTTCCGGGTCCTAGTGCCGGTCGTGTTACGAGTGTGCATGACACTTCCTGTTCCAACATGATTGTGCATCAGTGCTCAAAGCAAGGTCCATAAAGGCATGGATAAGCGAATTTGGTGTGGAAGATCTTGACTGGCCTGCACACAGTCCTGACCTCAGCCATGGACGAGGTCATGTGCAGTCGTAACGTGACTGTTCATCTCAATAGCAATTGTTCAAGGAGATCATTGCATATTTCAGACACCTTCGGCATTGCTTTACAATGAATAAAAAAACTGAATTAGAAGTTGTTTAGATTAGAATTTAGAATTAGAAGGTGAATTAGAAACTTTTGACTGGTACTGCAAGTAATCAGGGTCAAAATCCACAACTGTCAGGTCTGTGAGAGTAAAAGTATTGTTAAAGAGAAGTTATAAGAGAATGCCCAGACCTGTTCCAACTGACAGTAAGGCTACAGGAGAGCCCTTGCTGAATTCCACTCTCAACAGCTTAGAACAGGATTTTCTAGACATCAGCCCATCTGGAACTGACTACCATGCCAGGATCAAAGCTACTGAAATGTTTTTTTTTTTTTGTATTAGTTTTTTTTTTTTTTGCCAATTTTTGCAGATTCAACTTCTTGATCTGTACCTGTATGATTTTATGCATTGTCCACAATCATTTTTATGCAAATTTTTTATGCAAAATCATTGCACATGATTATTTGATTTGATATTTGAATAAATGAATAGGTGTTGCTATTAGAGCAGGTTTGAACTAGCACTAGCACTGGTTTTGCTGCATTTGGGAGTCATGATGCACTTCACGGTAGTATTTGTAGTATCAACATTTGATGAGTTGCATGATAATTTTCTGGACAGGAGACATGAAATACATGTGTGTTGTTCATGAGGTGCTGGTTTGTTTGTTTTATCTGGACATGTCCTCTATATCCACATTTTCCCCCAACACAAACATAATTGCAGGCTGATTTATCTATTGTATTAAAACTGTGGTGGAGTTATAGCATTTTGCAAAATAATGCTAAATCCATATACTGTATGTGTAGTCAAAACAATTTTTTCATAATTTTACGTTTTTGCTTATTTCGAAGTAAACGTTCTTAAAACTGCAAAAATTCAAACATTTCATTTTTCGGTCAAACCCTTCATATACAGTCAGGGATCTGAGGAATTCACTTGTGAATTGATTCTGCTACTTTTATCAGCAATCAGGTCATCAATAAACACCGCTGACCCGGTTCCATTGGCAGCCATACACACTCACACATACACACTAATAACACTGCCTCAAGCATGTTTTGACAAATGACGTGGATGCTTTGGGTCATCAGCAGTTCCTTCCTTTATCCATACTTTTCTCTTCCGATCATTCTGATACAAGTTAATTTTGGTTCCATCAGTCCAAAGACTCTGTTACCAGTTGTTTGCACCTCATTGTGAAGCAACTGTATTTACTTTCGTAAAAAACAAATATGTTGACTAGAGATATTGACCATGACACACTTCCTCTTCAAGAGTCTTCTAGATGTCATACCCGTGCTGTTGCTTTGCCTCTTTTTAAGAATGGTCAAAATTGTTCTATTGGCTAGTCTCAGTGTTTTTGCTATCTCTCTCTGATGGGTTTAATTTGATTTTGGAGCCTAATGCTGGCCACCTTTATTTTTCATAGACACATTTTTGGACCGCTTGTTGAGAGTTTAAGGTGACAGCCACCAAATGCAAATATAACATTTAGAACCATCTCCAGACCTTATATCTACTTGATTATTCATGGAGTAACAGGGAACCAGGCCATGTATCTGCTTGTCAGATGTTTGTTCCATTATTTATGAGCCACCCAAAATAGGAGTGGCTGTATGAAAATGGCTGTAATTCCTGAATGGTTAATGCCACACTTTTGTCAAACCCCCTGGATTAAAGCTGAAAGTCTTGACATCACTTCATTTCCCATACAGAGGGCAAAAAAAACCCTAAAAAGTCATGGAAAGACAAATAAGACTAGTCCTTCAGTTAGGAAGAAATGCAGCTGTATAAAAGGAGGCTGTGCTTGTCTGTGTATGTTGTGGCTTTATGCTGGACTGACGCTAATAGGAGAATTGATATTACTGGAAGAGTTTGCTAATGCTGCATACTGTAGGAAGGAATGGATGTTTGCACAAACACTTTAGAGCCATCTCACAAGCCGAGTCAGTTGCCCCACTCAAAGTGCAATTTCCGTGCATATCAAATGTTTTGTCATTGCTTGGATTTTTGTTACTGGCATGTTTCAAAGAGACATAAGTGACCAATCTGGTACAGTATGTCTCAACTTACAGTGCACAGTATACTCCCTAGTGTACACAACACCATAATCTGACATGCTCTCTATTACGTCAGAGAACCATTCCAAGCTTAAACAAAGATCCCACTGACGCAAATGCTGCACATCAGAGATTTATCATGTATTCTACAAATGCAAAGGTTTCTGGGGGAAAAACAAACATTAGAAATTCAGAAAAATCCGGGAAAATCATATGATTTTTTTCAATAGATTATTATTTACACAGTAAACTTTGATGTAAATGATGACATTTTCACATATCACATATGTTTTACTGTATTCATTTCTTTATGTATGATCACTGACCTTGTTTCTGGTTCTGACTGTGTGAACAATGTTATGGATTTGCACAATGTTACATTTTTTTTTGATAGAATTCCACAAACGTCCTCATACTGAAACCCTTAATCCCACCATTGTCCCCCCTCTCACTCCCCAATTTCTTTGAACTGATGGTTTTTACAGAGTAAATCACTAACACTCTTCTAGCACATTGACGCACAGGAGTGCAGCGTTTACCGTCTCTTCTTAGTTCATGAGTACGCATGTGGTCACATTAGTTCAGATGGTTAGTTTCAGCTACAGTGAAACAATGTTTGTGCGTGTGAGACAAAACTTTTTCAATATAGCTTTAAATCCCCATCCACTTTAAATTGGGTGATTTAAAATGTGTGCAGGGGCTAATATGTTTAAATGATTAGAAACATATGTTCCCACATGCTCTCTCTCTCTCTCTCTCTCACACACACACACACACAGACACACACACACACACACACACACACACACACACACACACACACACACACACACACACACACACACACACACACACACACACACACTGGTGGATGAAGTACACAAACCAGAGTGGTAAAATATTACTCCAGTAAAAGTAGAAGTCCTCCATTAGAGCAAAAGTACAACAGTACATTTACTTAAGTGAAAACATACTCAAGTATCCAAAGTAAAAGTAGCATAATTTATTATTATTAAAAAGTATTATTTTTGTAATGACGCTATTTTTGTTTAATCTAATCATTCTAGGCGAAAAAACACAGCTTTATTAGTATACGGTAAATTCATTAAATTCGTCTGATGTCAATTAGAATATTCATGAGCAGCCAACATACAGGTGGACACCTTCCAGTAAGGAGAGCTGAGAGGCTGGAAAATAACAGGATATGAGAATAGGCAACAATTCACAAGAAGGATTCAGGTCAAACAGGGACTTATGATGAAATTTCTTGTGAATTAAGGAGGAAAAATAAATAGCATTTACAAAATACTTTCCAGCAGCATAAAATTCCAGCCGATTAAACAGTTAGCTGCAATATAACATTTGAACGGGTGCAAAAGTTTTAAAGTGGGCCATACTGTACGTCCTGATCTACTTTGGCGGAACAGGGGTATTTTACCCAGTTGTCTAGCCCTTGCCCTCATTGAAGTCGCTTAAATCCATACACTTGACCATTTTTGTTCTCCTGCTTCCAACACGTTAATGTCAGGGACAAAATGTTGATTTGCTGGCTATTACATCCCACCCACGACCTGATGCCATTGTAAAGAGATAATCAATGTAATTCACTTCAACTGCCAGTGGTTATAATGTTATGGGTATAATGTAGTGGGTATAATGGCAGACTGGTGTATGAAATATAATGTTTCACTTGTAGTAATGTAAATGTAGTGGGGTAAAAGTAAAAAGTACTTCTTCTTATACTTAAGTAAAGGTATTTGATGAATGCACTTGAATTACACTGACTTCTTTACTGTCAATCTCTGTACAATATGGTGTATAAGGTACTTACAATTACAATTTGCATTTCACACACGCACAAGAGTTTGGATTTCCTTCCTGTTGTTCTACTTTAATAGCATTCATGTTTCTAATTGACATTCACACTAGTGCTGCATTTGCTCTTTCTCTCTCTCTTTATATATATATATATATATATATATATATATATATATATATATATATATGATAGATAGATAGATAGATAGATAGATAGATAGAGTTCAGACCAAAAGCTTGGACACACCTTCTCATTCAAAGAGGTTGAATTTGTATTATGGCAAGAAAAAAGCAGCTAAGTGAAGAAAAAAACGAGCGGCCATCAATACTTTAAGAAATGAAGGTCAGTCAGTCCGAAAAATTGGAAAAACTTTGAAAATGTCCCCAAGTGCAGTCACAAAAACCATCAAGCGCTACAAAGAAACTGGCTGACATGCGGACCGCCCCAGGAAAGGAAGACCAAGAGTCACCTCTGCTGCGGAGGAGAAGTTCATCCGAGTCACCAGCCTCAGAAATCGCAGGTTAACAGCAGCTCAGATCAGAGAGCAGGTCAATGCCACACAGAGTTCTAGCAGCAGACACATCTCTAGAACAACTGTTAAGAGGAGACTGTGTGAATCAGGCCTTCATGCTAGAATATCTGCTAGGAAACCACTGCTAAGGACAGGCAACAAGCAGAAGAGACGCGTTTGGGCTAAAGAACACAATAAAGAACACTCTTTGAATGAGAAGGTGTGTCCAAACTTTTGGTCTGTACTTATCAAAACGGTAATACTTATCTCTGTGTGTGTGTGTGTGCGCGTGTGCTCACATATGTATTAAAAGCACATTGTAATTGAAAGTACCATATAATCCATACCCTCTTAGTCTGACAAAGAAATGACTTTTTGACCAGAAGCACGTCTTGACTCACTTCACGTACCTTGAGAACTGACTTTGACACACTCATAGCAATAATCATTTTATTGGCCATCATCCAGCGTGTCTTTGTCTTGCACCTTATCCTCCTTTTGGCCCTGTTCCAAAGTAAACTCAAAAGATTTACACGCTCAGTCAGGTGTGTGCTTACGTCATGCTTTTTCTTTCCCACGTACCATTCTCAAACTGGACGTAGATAACAGATGACTCAACATGCTGTCACTGATTACACTGATACAGTAAAATGACAGCATTGTCATTTAGTGTGTTGCTAGCAACATTCATTTTTATATGTATATTGCCACAGAGCAGCCTTACAGAAACATGGCGTTAGATTGAGAATTAAGGAAGCCAGAGGACCAGTGACAAGGGGAAAACTCCCTCACACGGAAACCCTTAATCCCGCCATTGTCCCCCCTCTCACTCCCCAATTTCTTTGAACTGATGGTGTTTATAGAGTAAATCACTAACACTCTTCCAGCACATTGACGCACAGGAGTGCAGCGTGTACCGTCTCTTCTTAGTTCATGAGTACGGATGTGGTCACATTAGTTCAGATGGCTAGTTTCAGCTAGAGAGTGTGCATGTTTGTGCGTTTGAGACAAAACTTTTTCAAAATAGCTTTATATCCCCATCCACTTTAAATTGGTGTGATTTGAAATGTGTGCAGGGGCTAATATGTTTTAAGATCATGGTTGTCTTTTGCCAACCACCGTACACAGAAGCCCTGCGTCATCATCACAATAGAATCAACGATGACTGATATCACCATAAAAGCACTTCCCGCAGGCTCTGCTGATATGATAACGCTACAGCTTCAGTAACAGACGTCGGCCACCTAGACTACTGTACAATGGTGAACTCGGTGTACTCCGTGGTAGTGACGAAGATACACGTCTTATACTCGCGTGGAGATATTTTCGAGAAATTTTTCCATGCATTAGATTGAAAGACTCTTCGTAAAGATGAGATCAAAACATCAAAGCTATTTAATGTAGGTTAGTTTCTTATTATCATAAGCTTCATTATATATCTGCCAAACATGATGGCTAGGCGTATGTGTGCGAGCTAATATCGCTATTTAACCTACAGTATATGCAGATTTTTAACTACACCATTGATTTCTTTCCCTGAAATGAATTCAAAATTTGATGTTTAAGACGGTTTGAAAGCCCTAGCCACAATAAAGTTTCTAACTGTAATTCTAATTTGTTATATTTTCATTTTATTTTTACTTTCAATACTAAATCAGTTTTGATAGTTAAGTATAGAAAATAACATACTTTAAGACTTTTAGTTAAGTACTATTCTAAAAGGTGACTTTAACTTCTACCAAAGTTTTTTTGGTATGATACTTGTACAGTACTTTGACTCAATTCTTGCTTTCAAGTACTTTATACAAAACCTTGCTGTTTTCCATGTTAGTATATGGGACACATGGCAGTCTTTTGTTTTAAGTTACATTTTGACAACAAAGAAAAGTTTATACTATTCATTCACGTTCAATTGACCTTTAAATCTTCTCCATCCCCGTTATTTGATGATAATATACGGGCATAATTACTGAGATGATAAACCTGGTGAACTGACATGGAAGCCTTGTCTTATGTATCTGACACTTTTCTACTGATACTTTTCTTTATGTACCTGACACTTTTTCACAAATCTTTAGCAAAGATAAACAGTTTCAGCAGACATTCAGCAGTAAGTTCCTTGGATTTATTTATTTTTTTGTCTGACTGGCTGAGAAGAAAAATAGCTGAATGAATAAATGAATGATCTGATCAGATATCCACTATGTACATCATGTTGCTTCATGCAGCATGGCAGCATGTAGCATTCACAAATAAAATATAAATTAGAAAATCACAGCAAATGCATTCAGTACTACTCCTTCCTTTATTTATTATCATTTTTTTTTATCAGGGATTAAATAATAAAGACAAAGGGGTGTTCAAGTCAAACTGGGACTTTCTCATCAAATGAAGGCATAAAACTGATTGACATTTACAGAAGAAGCATAGAACGGTGATAAGACTCTTTAAAAAAAAACTGTAAAACATTTGAATGGTGCAAACATTTTAAAAAGGGCTGCACGTCCGTGAATGACGATGATCTCCGTTGAGGTTGCTCGGAACCCACTGTAGTCATTCCCAGGGAAGATTTAGCGAGTGGATATCTTGTTGCCAGGATAAGTATCATTAAATGAGTTCCTGGGAGGCCGTTTTTTTTTTTTTAGAAATTGTGCCTGTGTACTGGGAAAACCTTCTACTTTGATGGTATCCAAGCCCTTAGTCAAACACTAGGATATGTGCATTAGTGTAGCAGAGGATTATATTGAGAAATAAAGGGAGTTTTTTCTCTCATACCTGTGTTCTGTTATTCTGCTTCAAAAATCCTGGTTGCACGTTACCTAAGGTGACACACAAACGATGGATTTCAATATATTGTCTCACAAAGTAAACCAACATTCAGACCAACAAGTGGGAAAAAATAAGTACACCCGTCCTGTTTCTATAATCACAATTAGCAGCCAGGTATTGCCAATAAAATGCATTTAAAGATTAATTAGTTAATCATCAAGAATAGGATGTCTATAAAAGCAGACTTTTTGGCAGTTTGGTTGGTTTTGAAAACAGGTGTGCGTTTAAATCATTCCAAGAAGACAGAAAATTTGGGGATGGCCTCTGAAAAGGAACTGTTTGTTCTTATAAATTTGAGAAGGGTTATGAAACCATCTCCAAATAAATTGAGATTCACTATCCTGCAGTGTGAAGGACTGTTTACAAATCGGGAGTGAAATGTAGTGTCCCAACAAATTCAGTCCAAGGTCAGATCAAAAAACACTCAGATCAGAAAAAGACTAAACAAAAAACCCAGTATGGCGACATGACGTAGGCTTGCAAAAAATTGTCTGAACAAACCACATGTTCTGAAACAAAATGCTCGGACTGACGAGACCAAGGTGGATCTGTTTAGTCATCAGGCCCAGTGCCACGTTTAATGAAAAATCTAAGACACTGCGTCACTATACTGACTATCAAGTATGATGACAGAGGGGTGAACGATGATTTGGCCTTGGTTTGCAGCCACCAGACATGGGAAACGTTTAACTCTTCTGCATAATGGAATAGTTTTCACACAAATGAAAATTAGGTCATGCAACAGGAGAACCAGAAAATCAACATCTGAATGGCAAAAGAAAAAAAATATATCAGTGTTTCAGAATGGCCAAATCAAAGTCCAGATCTCATCCTCAAAGTGGATGTGGTGGAATTTTTAGAGCGCAGTGCACAAACTAATACAATCAAGCAACAATGAGCTGAGGCAAGTTGAAATTAAGAGTGTGCCAAAACATCTGCAAAATGGTGTGAGAAAAAAAATACAAAAAACTTTGGAAAAAAAAGTATTTGTTTGGTTTATAGAAGTTGGTAAGAAGTAGACAATTATAATTTAGGTCCAGATAAATGAAAACATAAAATTTAAGAAGGGTAAACTTTCTTTTCTTCATGACTGTAAAAGTCTGTGAATGTTTTATGTGTATAAAGCTGGTAAAGTTATTTAATCTCACAAGCAATAATTTAATTAAATTTTGTTTTGTCAAAAAAAGATTTGGGTCGTCATCACCATCTGATAATCGATTACAAAAATGAAAACTGCTACAGCAAAATAAGCAATGGGTAAGACTTTTGATTTGAGCAGCTTCCTACTCACAAGTAAAAGTAATAACATGTGTTGTCTTGCGTGGCATCGTTACTCAGTCAATGAGGAAACTTTACAGACATCTGAAACAGAACAGTCACCTAAAGATGAACACCTCAGTTGAAGATGCAGACATGAATCAGCTCCTTGCTCTCAAAAAGCAAATGCATAAAAAATATTAAATGCAATTAATTAATTAGCAGCTCAATGGCTTAAACAAATATTACAAAATAATAATATAACAATAATATGTACATGTTTAAATAATGTTCACAAAATAGACTGGAACTGAGGGTGTCACAGGATGACGAAACCCAGGAACGTGGTGGAGCGCTTGTGAAAGGCGCACTTCTCCAACTTACAATACAGTTGATGGGCGAGCAATCTCTTGAGGACTGCCCTGACGTGTTGGACATGTTCATCAATGGTACGGGAAGTATATGAGGATGTCGTCTAAGTAGACAAAAACTACTATCTCGGAGGACGAACATATCTCGGAGGATGTCGTTAATAAACTGCTGAAAGGCGGCAGCGGCGTTACAGAGTCCAAAAGGTATTAAAAGGCTTTCATAGTGTCCTGTTGGAGTGATGAAAGCCGTCTTCCACTCATCACCCTCTCTGATGCGCACCAAGTTGTAGGCGCTCCATAGGTCCAACTTTGTGAAAATGGTGGCGCCAGAGAGGGGGTCCAGGGCAGAGTTGGTAAGAGGCAATGGGTGACAATTTTTGATGGTGATATTGTTGAGCCCCCGATAGTCGACACATGGGCGTAGGTCGTTACCTTTTTTCTTAACAAAGAAGAACCCCGCGGCGGCAGGTGAGGAGGAGGGCCGAATGGTGCCATTGCGGAGGGCGTCGGTGACATACTTCTCCATGGCCTGCGTCTCGGTGGCAGAGAGCGAGTAGAGGTGGCCGTGGGGAGGAACAGAACCCAGCTGAAGGTCAATCGCCAGGTCGTAGTGGCAATGAGGAGGAAGGTGAGTGGCCCGTCTCTTGCAGAACACTTCAGCCAGGTCTCGGTAGGTGACGGGGATGGCGTTGATGTCGACTTCGGGGGCCTCGGACTCCCTAGAGCATGTCTACACGGGAGGTGTACTTGCACCGTGAGACGGGAAATGTTGGTAGTGGTGGCAGAGAGGTGGAGGGAACCCGGCGAGTCGCCCTCCTTACTCACCAGGCCTGAGCGTCTTCCCGGGCGAAGAGGGCAGATAGCTCTGTGATGCAACGCTGACCCACAATATGCACAGAAACCTCTGAAACGTCGTTCTCTCTCTGCAGCGGGCAAGGAGGTGCGTCCTAATTGCATGGGTTCCCCGGCTCCGGTGTCAACCACGGCGGGAGGTGGAGATCCGACAGGTCCGGTGGTGATGGCAGTGGAAAAGGGGCATGCTTCAGGGACTGGATTGTAGGTGAGGAACGTGGAGGGTCGTGGCGTGGTCGGAGATGGTGATGAAGTGGCAGGCGGCAGGGTCCAGGGAGCTGGCCTCGGACGAGAGAGCAGTTGCTGGTCTATTCGCAGGGCGAGTTGGATCAGCCCCTCCAAAGTAGTGGGAAGCTCTCCGGCGAGTGCGTCCTTTATACAGGAAGCCAGTCCCTCGTAGTAGGCCGTCCGGAGGGCTGTGTCTCCCCAGGTGGTTTGGATATCGAGGATATCCTGAAATCTGCCGTGTAGCGGCTCACAGACAATTCTCCCTGCCGCAGATGGTATAACTTTGAGTCGGTCTCCACCTCGGCAGCAGGATGTTCAAAAGTGAGTTTTAGTTGACGGGTGAACTCATTATATGAATGTGCTGTGTCCGAACCGCCGTGGCCCACTCAGCTGCCTGCCCTGACAGCAGCGAGACGAGAAAGGCAATGCGCAACCGGTCTGTGGAGTATCTGGTGGAATTAAACTCAAACACAAGATCCAGTGTGGTTAAAAAAACATTACACTTCCCATCTGTGCCGTCCCATTTGTCCTGTAATGCTAAATACACATCGGAGGGGGGAGGGAGTGGCGGCGCAGCAGCCACCGCGACGGGCGACGGCCTAGCCGGCCGAGAAGCCGCCTCGCGGAGCGGCGCGCTCTCCTGCCGCAGCTCCACAACCTCGCGGTGCAAGGCTGCAATGTCTTGGACGCTAGCACGGAGAGTTGCGACCTCACCGCGCAGCTGCTCAATCAGCCTAGCATGTCCGTTCACCACATCGCAGAGGTGAGCGTAATCCGCTGGGTTTACTGAGGACTCAGTCATTCTGTCACAGGACAACTGGAGGCGAATCAGAAGACTAGCAGTTTGCCCGTGTAGCGTGGAGGATAAACCCAAACGCGGAAGCAGCGTGAGCAGGCAGGATAACCACGCGATTTATTCTTAGAACTCTCTCACACAGAGAGCAAGAGTTTACACAATTAAACCCGCGTTCTAACAACACACACTCAATCAGGAAAATGGCACAAAATGGTGAGTACTCACGAAATTGGAGAGATAGCATCGGAGACGGCATTGGAAAACTCAATGACTGATGTGCGGCGCCATCTTGTTTCCTTTTATACTTCCTGAATCCGGTCCTAGTGCCGGTCACGTTGAGTGCGCATGACAGAGGGGTGTCCAAGGAATTTATTCAACATGTAGTACCCATTATTACCCAGTATTCTAGCATTTTTGTGCATTTTCTGTTTTGTTGTTTTTTTTAATAAACATATATAGGGCGTAGGATTATGCACAAAAAAAAAACTATGGGAGACATAGTTAAAGAAATAGCACAAATAAATATAAGCACGTTGCATTCTTCCTGACGTGTGCAAAAACCTAGATGCACAGTTTGATGTCCGAAGCCTCCCTGTTAACATAACAAACAATATATACGCTGATCTGGCTATAAAAATGTTGTCTTCCTTGGGTTAATAATAAGTTTAATAATAATATTAACACATACTTAAGTAGATTTAATATTAGGATTTTGCTATTACTTATGCTGCATTACTGTTTTCCATTTTATATTAGTGTTTTATATTATAGAGTCACCATACTCAAGGTCAGTTTGGTTCAAGAATTTAATAATTTGTGTCAATGTGCCGGAGGGGATGAGGGGGAGGGGTGGGAGTCTAGTACTGTATTTAGCCACTAAGCACATTTTAACAATTACAAGCATTCTGGACGGGCCAAATGGGTTTTCTCAGGAACTTTAAACACTTTTTCTAAAATGATGGCTTTAATACATTAGGATTAAATGTTATATCATGCTTTACATTTCTAGCAGGTTAGTAGAAATAAGATTCAATCATCTGTACAGGATAAAATGGAAACTGGAGTACAGACCCAGCAAGCACAGTGAGAACATGCAGACTCCATAAACAGACCTCTGGAGGTGCAAAAAGAAAAAAACTGTAATAAGATAAAATTGAATGCTGCACCTTTAATAACAATAAACAGTAGATTGTAGTATCATTGCAGGTATGTTTACTGGAGGCTATTTGTCAGTGTGAATTCATATACATGGTGTTGTTTGGACAATTATCACAAAAACTATATATAATTTGCCAAACTCTAGTCATAGAATGATTTCCTTTTGTTAACTGGATCAATCTGGAAGTCGATATCACTCAGTGCCTCGCCGGATTTCCAAGCAACTCGTTCATTCGAATTACATTTATAAGGAAACCGTAAAGCCTGCACCTGCGCTTTATATCCCGGAAGTAGCCAGGGAGGGGAAAGCCGCGGACCTTTCCCTGGGTGGGCGTGGTCACGTGATTGCGCAACACGAGGGGCGTGTCAGAGTGATATAAATGAAAGTCCGAGTGGAAGAAGACGACGGACAAAACTTTGATTTGGGACAAGCGACAGCGCTTTATTCGGATCTGATAACCGGACAAACACGCGTGTCTGTCTGTCTGTCTGTGTGTGTGTGTGTGTGTGTTTAAAGGATCTATCAGCGTGAAGCGATGGTATGTGTTTGTTGTAAGCGCGTGAGCATTCCTACACCTCACCAGTCTGCAGGTAAATACCAGCTTCCTTATTCCACTTCTGCTATTACTCCTGTTTCAATAGTTATTATCACCAGTAATGCTACTACTATCACTACTATTACCCAAAACTGCTATGTATACTACTACCACTATTACTACTGTTACTGTGAATACTTTGACCAACTATACTGCCAATATTATACTACTATTACTACTTCTACTACCATTACTACTACTGCTACCACTGCTAATACTGCTCACACTATTACTACAACTACTTCTTCAGATACTATACTATACTATACTACAGTATTACTAGAACTACTAAAATTACTTTTTTTTTAATACTCCCAATATTAATATTAATACTACTACTACTATGGCCACTGTTACCACTTCTAATACTGCTGATACTCGTACTACTATTATCACTAAAATATATATTTTGCCGAACTATAGTCATAGAATGATTTTCTTTTGTTAACTGGATCAATCTGGAAGTCGATATCACTCAATCGATATACTAATATACAAAGTCGATATACTAATACTACAGTATACTACCACTAATTACTGTTACTATTACCATACTCATACTGCTATGACCAGTAATAGTATTACTAGTACTATTTCTACTTTTACCAATACTACTATTACTACTCTACAATTATCACCACTACCACTATTGCCATTGCTTATTACTAATACTGCTGCTACTATTACTAATACTGTTCCTTCCACTACTACTACTGCCATACTTCTCCTACAGTGACCAGAAATATTATATATTATATATATATATATATATATATATATATATATATATATATATATATATGATTGTGTGTGCATTCGTGTGTGTACATGTGGGTGTCTCACACACAGAGCGAGGTTTACAAAGCACACTGTTTGCATTGTTAATGATCACCCAGTGCCACATGCTCCCCTGCTGTAACTCACATGTTTCAGTATGCTTTAGGCATTTATTAGCAAACCCCATACTTGTCTGAAAATAATATTATTAGGTGAATTAAAATAATTCTGTTCCTAAAAAGGCATAAAAATAAATAATGCTTATAATTCTTTCATGTATATATTGTGCACATTGTATGTTGGCTGGCCGTATATAATGCACTGTCTATGTAGAAAATGTAAAGAATAAAATAAAGAAATACAACAGGGCTTGGCTTTATAGGAAAAGAAGGACAGCATGGTGCTTTGCACATCCAGAAATATCACAGCAATTTATTTATTTTCAGTTTATAGTTTTAAAAAGTTCAATCTTTCAATCATATCACATGAAGCCTCTCTGTCATACTAGAAATAGATAGATAGATGCTTTATTGATCCCTTAGGAAATTTCAGATTGAATTCCAATTCCAAATGAATAGAGAGCTCCTTCTTTTCAACTAAAAAGAAGAAAACTTTCAGAGCCTCAATAATTATAAATTTTTCCTTTCTTAAGTAATAGATCACACAGGAGTGTCGGCTATACGAGAGCCTTTAAATACGCCTAAAATACTATAGATAAAATGGAATGAGTGTGTATTGAAAATGATAATTAAAGCAGTTTAAATGGTGACCTGTGATAAGCATCTTTGCTTTCTGTTTGCCACAATAGACTTCTGTGATAACTGCATGTTTTATGGTCTTGCACTTTAGACTGTCTTCAAGGAAACACACATGCACAGCTACACAGTAACCATATTCATTTAGAAAACAGTTCGGTGAATATTTTCTACAATTACTACTGTATATGTATGGAATAAAAAAAAGGGGAAACACCTTGAACATGAGGAAATGGATCAAAGGGACTTGGAAATGCTAGTAATTCTGTGGATTTAATAGATAAGGATCTCGCCCTTACTTTTGGAAATTGAAATTAGGACAGATATTTACTCTTTTCAAGCACTTACATTGAATTACATTAATACATTGTCTTGAAAATAAAAGGCTGGTCATGAAGCTTTAAGATGAAGGTGATAGGAGGGGAAAAAAACATGGTGATGGGTGTTAAAATATTAGCAAAGCTTTGAACACTCTGAGATCCATTATAACAAAGTGGGGGGAAATAATTGCACAGCTCAGTCAATACTAAGATCAGACCATTCTGATTTCTTGGGCAAGGAGGATGGCAGAAAGGCCGAAAGGTGAGCTATGACACCGGATGAAATAGGCAAACCCGTGTAGAGATCAGCAGTGACATAAAATCTACACCGATTCAGCATGTCTAGGTATTCTGAGAAAGACTATTTTCGAAAAATCTGACAAGACTATAATTTAAGCCGGTTGATCTTAAGGCAAATTTGTGGCCTGACGTAAAAATCCACCCGTGTTCCATCCATCCAATTTGACAGAGCTGTACAAAATTTGCATTGAGTGATGGGAGAAAATGGCAAAAAGCAAAACATGCAAAGCTCATGCACGGATTCACGTCTGGGAGAACGTAAAGCTATAATTACCACGCAAAAAAAACTAACTAAAATGTGTGTGTGTGAGAGAGAGACAGAGAGAGAGACAGAGACAGAGAGAGAGGTGACTGCTGAGGGGGGTGAATACTTATCAATTAAGCTGTTTTCAAAAATTATTTGTAAATAACTCTGAGGAGGTCTAAATGCTAAATCTTACAGTATTTTAGTCCTGGAGAGAGTTGCTTCAGAGGAAGCATTTATTAATATGCTTGAATTTGATACTGTAAAACTGCAAAAAAAAAACAGGAATGATCATTTAATCCCACACAAATGGCGTGATTATATACATTCTATCCTTTATTGCATTGCATGATTTTAATTAATCTTTAATCAATTATACCATTTAATCTTGCTGCTCTTTGCTGTTCACGTTGTAGGGACGTACAAAGCACCCTTCTGTATGCAGTCTGTGCGTGTGATTCACTGGATAATATGATTCACTGAAGACATCTGTTCAGCAGAAAGCTGCAGACATCCAGTCTCCTCATGGCAGCCATGTTCTTCACTTTGCTCCTCTTCTTCCCCCTTGTTCCATCCATTTCTTCCCGTCCATTTACAGAAACCCCAGAGGCCATCAGATTGGACAGAAAAGTTGTGCACGAAAATGGCAACCCTGTTACAATCAACCGATCCAGCGACAACGACATTCAAAGAGAACTGGATGGGAATGCAAATAATGTCAGCAGGAACAGACAAAATAAACACGATGTCATAAGCAGAACCGGTCAAGATAGCCAAAGCGACAGAGGTGCAGAGCAAAACAGCAGGAAAACCAGCCAAAACAACGCAAACCTTACACGCCATCTCCCAGACATCATTATCATCGGAGTAAGGAAGGGTGGTACAAGGGCGTTGCTCGAGATGCTGAGCCTTCACGACGCCATCGCTACCGCTCAAAGCGAGGTTCACTTTTTCGACTCGGATGCTCATTACCAGCAGGGACTCGAGTGGTACATATCGCAGATGCCCCTGGCTCGACCCGATCAGTTGACGGTAGAAAAGACTCCGGCGTACTTCACATCTGTCGACGCTCCGGAGCGAATCCTTCACATGAACCCTTCCGTCCGGCTCTTGCTGATAGTCCGAGATCCTGTGGATCGCGTTCTGTCGGATTATACACAGGTTTTTCACAATCAGCTTCAAAAACACAAAATTCCTCAACGCCTAGAGGACCTGCTGCTCCAAGACGGCGAGCTCAACCTCAGCTATAAAGCCTTGAACCGGAGCTTGTATTACGCACACATGCAACGATGGCTACGGGTTTTCCCCTGGGATAGCTTTCATATAGTGGACGGTGACGCGCTAATCAGAGACCCGTTAGCAGAAATGAAAAAAGTTGAACATTTTTTGCACCTCAAGCCACAGCTAACCGAAGAAAACTTTCACTTTAATCAGACAAAAGGTTTTTACTGTTTGATGAACCGAGGGCACGAACATTGCCTACATGAATCGAAGGGACGGACGCATCCAAACGTGGCCCCAGAAATCCTGCAGAAATTATGCAGATACTTTCAGGAACCAAACAGGAAGTTTTTTGAACTTGTACGAAGAACGTTTCACTGGAAGTGAGACGGAAAAGAGACTGCCACCTTAACTCTGTTGACTGGCTAAAGTGAAAGTGAAAAATTTGTATAAACATGTTTGTATGCAAACGCAAGAAGTTCAGGAAGAACATTTGGGGAATACTGAAAAGCACGCCGCAGGTTCTCACGCTTGCAATTACAGACCAGACTGTGAGACCAGACAGAAAGCTGGAACATTGTTAAACTCGAAGGAAATAAATACAGAAATAAAAGTGTGTGTGTGTGTGGGAAAGAAAATTTGACTCAAAGAAAAAAGGCAGTTAAAATCCTGCAAATGCCAGGGAAGTACATGATCAGTAATCAAACAGAAACTGTGAAGGATTAAGAGAAATCCTGCGAAAAGCTCTGCGGCCTCATTACATTCCTCAAGTTATTGAAAGAAAATTGGGAAATTCAGCAAATACTGTAAAACACACAAATAGTATTGTATGAACACTAGAAAGAAGGTGTGTCACAGGAGGACGGATGAACGGTATATTTATTCGTGGCTCAATAATACAGGACTGACTGAAGACCTACACACACTTACACTCGCATACACACACTTACACTCGCATACACACACTTACACTTAGAAACGCACACTTACACTCACATACACACACCTGGCTCAATTGAAATTAAAGACAGATGGTTATTTAAACGTGAGAGGAAATAAATTCAACTGAGACTGGTTCGTGAAAAACAGAAGGATAATTAAATGCATGCGATGCACACACACACACACTCACACACACACCTCAGTGAATAGGATTAAATATACTGTATAAGGTGGGATTTCAGTGTTATATACAGTAAAGCATGCTGGAAAATTTGCACATTGTTTTTAAAATTGTTCTTATTGTTATGTTTTTTTTTATGTGCCATTTATGACGAGTTGATAGCCCAACTACAGTATAATAATAATTAAACAATATATGCAATACCAAATTTTACTATTTTGTACATAAAATGCTAAACTACAGTATCTTATGCTATTTGTTGTGCTGTCTATACTCCATACCGGAAAAATAATAGGCAATATTCTACTGATATAATAACCACAGAAGCAGCTGTATCTTTATCCAGTCATGTTTATTAATAATGTGGTTTCACCATTAGAAAATCCTCAGTTCATAATTCCGACACTGGTTACACACTGACACGCGCTAATGACTTTATCAGCTCTCATCAGTGGAATTCCAATTTATCAATTCACTTTATCAGTGGAATTCCAATTTGTGTAACTCTAGCTGAAATTATCCACACAAAATATGAAAAAAAAGTGGTTTCATCAACCCTTCATCATCATAATAATAATAATAATAATAATAATAAAGCAATAATGATGAAGCCATTGCAGAAATACAAATCCATAATTATTTAACCAGGCCAGAACTTAAACAGGGTGAGACAGAGTAGAACTGTTCTCGTTCTGACATACACATTTATAAAAGAAGGCTGAAAATGAAGCTTGCGTTAGAATAAAGAGGCTAAAACATCATTTGCCGATGAACAGGCAAAAGAAACAAAATTGTATTTGACGAAACAGGCTAAAAGGCAAACTAGCGTTAAAATTAGCAGGCTAAAAGTAGCCCCTTGTGCACGGTATGTGAATGATTCACCTCGGAATAGGATCACGTTTCACAATAGTGTTTTTTGCTTCTTTTGTTTTTCACAAAAACGAGTTTAAAAAAAGTTATAACGTTTTATCACAAACCCTTTAATGTGTCTTTGTAACAGTTAAGGCTTTACAGTATGTTCCGTCTAGAGACTTCCAAAACCATAAAAAATGTCATCCATAATAAAAAAAAAAAATAAAATAAAAAACATTGGAGTTTTTCAAATAAAATAAAATAGATAATATTTAGGAAATACAGAATAATGTTTGTTAAAAAGAATGAACTAGGAGCCTGAGAAATAGATACATACATACAATAGATATGTATTTATAGGAATGCTAAATAAAAATGCTTATTTAAAAGAGTGGTAAAATTTGAATCTATGTTAGAATAAATACTTAAACATTAAATTTAGACTAGAATTCTAAAGACTTTAAAAGACTAGTCTTTTAACCCAGAATAGCTAAACACATTCTTTATACTGTACCACACAAGCTCTTTAACTTTATAAGCATTTTAAAGCAATTTTAATGTTATGAACTCCTCAATATAAAATGTCTTTTTTATTCAAGTTATTTCTCAACATTTTCGCAGTGTTATAGACTAGCATGCAATTAAACTAGCTAATCGATCAGTATTCTTGCTAGCTCGATACGACCAAGTTGCTAGTTGTTGATGAAACTGAATAGGGCTTTTAATCGTTATTATTTCTCCATTTTAAACAATGTACTGTGCATCGTAGGCTGAGTAAATGACTGTGCTAAAATTTGGTTATGCTACATTGTATGAGCTAAATTTATATTTCTATTTTTATACAGCAGTAGATTTTTTTATTTTTCATATTTAAAAAGGACTTTATACAGTAATGTGTGTGAAAAAATTTTTTTTTTTATTTCTGTTAAAGGAATAACTGTCGTATTTTATTTAGTCGCCATGGTCTATGCAAATGTTTTACACCCAATGTTTCAATTGTGCAGTCATTTATGCTTTCACATACTATAAATGTAAAACAAAAATTATTCATGTGAATATAAATATAATAAATATTGACTGTACCATTTAGTGTGTGCTTTTTGTTAATAAAATGATGTATTATATAAAGTAAACTAGATATCAGAGTCAATAGACATTCCATCTCCAAAAATATAAAGATCATGGGAAAGTTTTTTTTTTTTTTTTCATGATTAAAAATCTCATATAGATTCTCTAGAAGTGAAATATTTCAAGATTGATTGTTCTAATGTTGCTGATAAAGGTTGATATTTTTTATAAAAATAAAAATATATAATAAAATCTGGTATCTCAAAATATTCTGATATTTCCTAAGGTCACTTTCTCAATCATCCTTCGAGATTAATTTCGGATTAAGAAAACGCACATTCTTAATGGCCACATCTGTATACTGCATACAGGGTTGAGGGAGGCCGGGATCTTAATCCGGAAGACTTAGGGTGGGTACATCCATGACAAGGTGCCTGGAGGAAATACACTAAGCATGGGGAGAACATGAAGACTTCATACACACAGACCTTCGCTTTGGGATCAATAAAGTACTCTATCTATATATACAGGGTGGGCCATTTATATGGATACACCTTAATAAAATGGGAATGGTTGGTGATATTAACGTCCTGTTTGTGGCACATTAGTATATGTGAGGGGGCAAACTTTTCAAGATGGGTGGTGACCATGGTGGCCATTTGGAAGTCGGCCATCTTGGATCCAACTTTTGTTTTTTCAATAGGAAGAGGGTCATGTGACACATTAAACTTATTGGGAATTTCACAAGAAAAACAATGGTGTGCTTGATTTTAACGTAACGTTATTCTTTCATGAGTTATTTACAAGTTTCTGACCACTTATAAAATGTGTTCAATGTGCTGCCCATTGTGATGGATTGTCAATGCAACCCTTTTCTCCCACTCTTCACACACTGATAGCAACACCGCAGGAGAAATGCCAGCACAGGCTTCCAGTATCCGTAGTTTCAGGTGCTGCACATCTCGTATCTTCACACCATAGAAAATTGCCTTCAGATGACCCCAAAGATAAAAGTCTAAGGGGGTCAGATCGGGAGACCTTGGGGGCCATTCAACTGGCCCATGACGACCAATACACTTTTCAGGAAACTGTTCATCTAGGAATGCTCGGACCTGACACCCATAGTGTGGTGGTGCACCATCTTGCTGGAAAAACTCAGGGAATGTGCCAGCTTCAGTGCATAAAGAGGGAAACACATCATCATGTAGCAATTTCAAATTGATGAAGAATGGCCCACTATCTTTGTACCCTATATACCACACCATACCATCACTTTTTTTGTTCCAACAGTCTTGGAGGGATCTATCCAATGTGGGTTAGTGTCAGACCAATAGCGGTGGTTTTGTTTGTTAACTTCACCATTCACATAAAAGTTTGCCTCATCACTGAACAAAATCTTCTGCGTGAACTGAGGGTCCTGTTCCAATTTTTGTTTTGCCCATTCTGCAAATTGTGTATAATAAATAACTCATGAAAGAATAAAGTTAAACTTTAAAGTTTCTCTTAGTTCACAGCCATTGACATGTCGAAGTTAAACTTTATTCTTTCATGAGTTATTAACAAGTTTCTCTTTGTTCACAGCCATTGACATGTCGAAGAGGTTAACACGTGATGAGCGGATCGAAATTGTGTTGATATCTGGTGAACGCACTAACCGGGTAATTGCAGCAGATTTCAATGCAAGACACCCTACGAGACCACCCATCTCCCATGCTACAGTTAGCAAACTGCTTGCTAAGTTTCATGAAACTGGTTCAGTGTTGGATTTGCCAAAATGTGGACGCATGAAAACTGTCACTAATGAACAAACGTCAGTGGCTGTCCTAGCTTCATTCAGCAAGAGCCCACAGCGTAGCCCTCGCCGCATGTCACTGGAGAGTGGCATTAGTCGAACATCCCTTCGGCGGATATTAGCTACTCACAAATGGCACCCTTACAAACTCCAGCTACTGCAGCATCTCAACGAGGATGACCCAGATCGGTGCACACAATTTGCAGAATGGGCAAAACAAAAATTGGAACAGGACCCTCAGTTCACGCAGAAGATTTTGTTCAGTGATGAGGCAAACTTTTATGTGAATGGTGAAGTTAACAAACAAAACCACCGCTATTGGTCTGACACTAACCCACATTGGATAGATCCCTCCAAGACTGTTGGAACAAAAAAAGTGATGGTATGGTGTGGTATATAGGGTACAAAGATAGTGGGCCATTCTTCATCAATTTGAAATTGCTACATGATGATGTGTTTCCCTCTTTATGCACTGAAGCTGGCACATTCCCTGAGTTTTTCCAGCAAGATGGTGCACCACCACACTATGGGTGTCAGGTCCGAGCATTCCTAGATGAACAGTTTCCTGAAAAGTGTATTGGTCGTCATGGGCCAGTTGAATGGCCCCCAAGGTCTCCCGATCTGACCCCCTTAGACTTTTATCTTTGGGGTCATCTGAAGGTAATTGTCTATGGTGTGAAGATACGAGATGTGCAGCACCTGAAACTACGGATACTGGAAGCCTGTGCTGGCATTTCTCCTGCGTTGTTGCTATCAGTGTGTGAAGAGTGGGAGAAGAGGGTTGCATTGACAATCCATCACATTGGGCAGCACATTGAACACATTTTATAAGTGGTCAGAAACTTGTAAATAACTCATGAAAGAATAACGTTACGTTAAAATCAAGCACACCATTGTTTTTCTTGTGAAATTCCCAATAAGTTTGATGTGTCACATGACCCTCTTCCTATTGAAAAAACAAAAGTTGGATCCAAGATGGCCGACTTCCAAATGGCCACCATGGTCACCACCCATCTTGAAAAGTTTGCCCCCTCACATATACTAATGTGCCACAAACAGGACGTTAATATCACCAACCATTCCCATTTTATTAAGGTGTATCCATATAAATGGCCCACCCTGTATATATATTATGGTCAGCAAACCAGTAGGAGATAGAACCTGCCCACAGAGACAAAACTAAGTCATGCTGGAAAAGGAAATCAGCATCTCCATGAAGCTTGTCAGTAGACATGCCTGGAGTGCTCTAAAAGACAGCCGCATTGACTTTGGACTTGACAAGTCAACCAACACCAACAGATGACACAGCACCCCAAATCATCCCAGACTGTGGAAACTTCACAACGGACTTCAAGCAAGTTGGATTCTGTTCCTCTATGATGATGATTTCTAAATAAAGTACAAAATGTACTTTCATATGAATATGGTCCAATTCTTCTTAGCCCAGGTAAGATGCTCCTGATGTTGCCTCTAGTTCAGGAGTGGCATGATACTAGGAATGTAACAGTTGTGGTGTTTTGGCCTGTTGTTGCACTGACTCCAGTCTCACTCCACTCCAACACAGTTTCCTGCAAACAGCCAGCTCTGTCACTGGTGATCTGTGGCTTACCATTCCATCCCAAGATGGCGCCAGTGAGGTCGGCTGGCATCACGACTGCTCCAATCTCTTTCTCTTTGTTTTCTAAGTTAATATAAGCATTTCACTGCATATCGTACTGGGTATGACTGTGTATGTGACAAATAAAATTTTAATTCGATTTGAATGGGGAACTGACAGTAGTCTTCCCCATGATTGTGGTTACTTGTGCTGAACTAGGCCAAGAAATACATGTTATTTATACTGTATGAAAAGTAAATTTAAATAGTCAATATTCTAATATTTTGAGATACTGGATAATTTTTTGCCCCCATAATCACCAAAATTAAAAGAGAATGGCCTTTTGAATTAAATTACAAAAAAAAGTTTTTTTTAATCCATAATTTTCTATTTTTCTGAAATACACTGTATTTTTTTATATATATAATTACATAATTAGATAATTACCTGTACATCATATGAATGGAAGAAAATAAATATTACATATTCTAAAACCTACATATTTTTTATTACATATTGTGTAATAAAACGGCATATAAATTAATATTCTTACAAATAGGAAATGTAAAATAGTCATAGTTCAGTCTTATTTTAATTTTAAACACCTTTATGATAGTGTCCGAGTAAAAGTCAGAGTCTTGCTGTCACATAAGGCTAAGGGTAATGTAAAATTTTAGAGCCAGTAAATAATATATAAAATTCTCTCTCTCTCTCTCTCTCTGGTTATATCTCTGCCTGTGTCTCTCTGTCTGTGAATGTCATGTGTAATAGAATAACCTGTGTAATTTTTCCCTGATGATACCAAATGTTATCTCTTCTTCCTTATCTATCTCTCTAATCTCCCCCCTTCCCACCTCTCTCTGATTCCTAGTGCCAACTCTCACACACTGTCCCAAGTGTATAAACCTAAAACGTGTGTATATCAAGGATCTGAGAGCTTACAACAATATAATTCAGGAGATTTTTGGCAAAACTTGATGCTTTTCCATGGTTTCCATAAAAATGTGTTGAAAACACAAACACTCAAAAATGTATGAAGACAACGGGAGTTTTCTTAGCCCAGAAGAAGAGAATAAGAGAGTGTAAGTGTGAGCGTGTATACAGTACAGTATGTGTGTTAGCGCTGTCTCTTGAAGTGTCCCTCTCTCACACACACAGGCTCAGTTGTGAATAGAGATCAGTTTACTGGACAGATACTGTCAATCAAAACCGATAGTTATCAGACACTTTGCTTGCGGAGGGGTGCAGGGCGGGTGATTTCAAGGACCCCGCTACAGAATAAAAATTGTCCAAAAAGGCTTGCTGCTGAAAAGATTTCGAATTCCATCAGGCCTGCCTGATTGAGGAGTAATTCAGTTTTATTTGTATAGCACTTTTAACAATGGACATTTGTTTTACAGAACCTTTACAGAATAAAAACATGCACAAAAAAAAAAAAAAAGAGTATAGAATATAACTGTCAGTTTGTCCCTGATTAGAAAGCCAATGGTGATGGTGGCAAGGAGAATCCACCCTGAGATAACAATAAGAAAAACATACGAAATAGGCAGAGTCCACTACAAAACTGTTGATGGGAATTTCAGTCCAGTAGTAAAGCAATAGATGGCTCCCAAGCCCAGATAAAATGGGATGGCTGGGTCGGGAAGGGCATCCGGCGTAAAATCAGTGCCAAGATCAGACGGTCCACTGTGGCAAACCCCCGATGGGAGCAGCAGAAAGTAAAGCGATGGATGTTAATTCCTGTTCTTTACCTACAAAGCCTCGTTCCCTCACCAGCACCTACTTTTATTAACCGATATGATCAGAGGTGGAAAAAGTACTAAAATTTTGTACTCAAGTAAAAGTACTGTTACTTCAGTGAAATTTTACTGAAGTACAAGTGAAGTTACCATTCTAAAAATATACTCAAGTAAAAGTAAAAAGTAGCTCATAAAAAATTGACTCAGAGTAAATGTTACTGAGTAACTTTTTTTTTTTTTTTTTTTTTAACAGCAGGGTGGGATGGGAAAATACTGAACTACTAGCGTAGTTCAAAAAAGATGAGCAGATATAAATCTCAAACTAGTTGTTTATAACTGAAGGAACACCATTGCATAATAAAGCTGTGGTCTTTCTTGTGCTTGAAAATCAAAGTGGTCACTTACATATGCAGTTACGTCCCAGTCTAGTGTCGGGCCGTCCAGCAAAACAGTGGATCAGGGTTCTATTTTAAACTGTATGGAAATGGCGGTATATGGCAGAAAGAACTAGACCCAGTCATTAACTGATGAAATAATGAGGTTTGTATTGCTTTACAAACACACACACACACACACACAACAGGAGGAGGAGGGTCAGATTCAGGGCGGACCCAGGCCAAAATAGTAAACTAAATGGTATTTATATTTAGTAGCTAGATTACTTGCAAAAAACACACACACACAAAACAACCTGACTCCCTAAACCAAAAACAGTGAATAAATCCCCTCTTCCCAAAATAAATAGCAGCCACGCCCCTACCACTGCTGAGTGCACAAACATACAGTGAACTTATCTACAAATATATACAAAGAGCAACCAAAGCAATAATCAAAGTCAACGGGAGGCAAATAGTCACAACCAAAAATCAAAATGCCAAAAATCCTCTTTCCCGAGTCTCTCTCCGGTTTATATATGGTGGCGCTGGTTGATGACGTCACTCTCAGGGCGGAAGCGACCGTGTGGAAGGTCAGGTAGATGCCGATGTGGGGACAGTCAGAAAACCTGGAGTGGAGCCTGGAGCGGCGCGCGACCAGGACACGAGACACACACGCGAGCGCAACGAAGCATTTCTACAAAGCAGAATATTTTTTGCATTTTCATTCATTTGTTTTACTCAGTAGCGCATATGATTTAAAATGTAGCGAATTACAATACTTCAAACAAAACATACTTAAGTAAAAGTAAAATTACCAAATTTTTAAAAACTACTTTGAAAAGTAGAAGTACACAAAAAAACCTACTCAATTACAATAACGCGAGTAAATGTAATTCGTTACTTTCCACCTCTGGATATGATATAGATTGAAAGTAAGTCATGAGAACAGAAATTATTGTGGTTTGACAAAGACTACCATGACTAGCTGCTTGACTGGCTTATCTTATTTACATAAAAAGTGAGAAAGAAAATGAGGTATTCTAGTGAGGGAATGACTGTTCAAGTCATAACAGGAACTGACTTGATTTGTGGTCCTTCCACAACATAAAGTAAAGGTATACTGTATGTCTCTAGTCTTGAGCTACTCCTCATTTATTTGTATTAAATTAAATGCATAGATTAAATTATAGACACTGGAACAAATGTTTTACTGTGTCGGGCAGCTAAAGGCCCATTTTAAAGTGTAGTTGGTCATATAACAATCTCAGCAGCAACCTCATTTCCCCTTGTGTCTGTATTTTAGTAGATTCTGGATGACAGTGTACAGGGATGTTCAACTCAATCCAAGACTTGTCACCTCAGAAGCAGAAGACGAGATCTGAGCACACCATCTTAGTCATGCTGGTAGGTGACAGGTCTCATGCGGCGCTAATGTGTCAGTTTTGCAAAATGGGATGCAACCTTATTGTTGCAGGCATGGAACAGCTTGAAGGTGTAAATCTGTACAGAAAGCTTCTAGCAAAGAACGGTGATGAGATGCTTAGTAACACATTTGAATGGTGCAAACATTATAAAGAAAGGCATACTGTACATCCATGCTAGCATATCAGCAGTGACGATGACATGAAATGAAGCGCCATACAGAGAAAACTTTCGACCTTGATGCTATCCGAGCACTAGTGAAGTGCACCAAGTGTATTAGTGTAGCAGGAGATTATATGGAGAAACAAAAGGCAGCTTTAACTTGGTCTTTTCAACTGTGGTCTGTTATTCTGTACATTCAAAAGTCCCAGTTTGACTTGAACATCCCTCTTTTTTTTTTTATTAACATTTTTGCTAGCAAACATGTTAGATTCTGATTCTTTCTAGTGTCAAATTGACTCTGGGTGTTTAATGTGTGTGTGTGTGTGTGTGTGTGTGTGTGTGTGTGTGTGTGTGTGTGTGTGTGTGTGTGTGTGGTTAGGATATGATCTCAGCTGCTGACGTTAAAATTCACGCATTTCACGGAAGTCTAAGCCTGATCAGCATATCTGTGTTTCGAGTTCTGAGTTGCTGTACTTCGTGGTTTTATGTCTATAGATGAGACGGTCGACAGAGATGGAGCGATAGGCAACCGACACTCGACAAGCGCATTCTGGCCTTGTGTAGCTTTTACCTATTGATATTATGTCAATTTTCTAATAGACTTTTTCCAATATTTAAAAATTTTATCAAATGTAATTCTGTTTAATTAGTGTGACCTAAACATACCAAAATTTTGTCCATAATTTAAATGTATTGCCTGTATAGTATTTCATGTAAAGCATCTATTCAATAAAGTGTTACTGTACCTCTATTTGTTCCTTAGTTTGTGCGTATTAATAAGACTCATTCTCGTGCAGTTCCCATGTTTGTATGGGTTTCCTCACACCTGCCAAAAACAGAGTGGACTACAGTAGCTACAGTATGATAAATTGCCCTGAGGTGTGAGTAAGTGTTTGCCTGATGCACTGTGATGGAGAGAGTGAATTGAGAGTGCATCCTTTGATCTTCCTGTTTGCAACAAGGATTGTTGTCTCCCCCTGGAGGAGGCAATCTGATGAAACAAACGCACATGCGCCCGCGCACACATTAACACACACACACACAAACAGTGCTCTGAAGCAGGCTGAAGTATGTGTTAGCTAAAAGAGGAACTTTCAGCACTCATCAGCACAGTTTACACTTTCAAGACGTGTCGGTGTAACAGTTGGTGCTGAAAGGAAGCTGGACGTGCGTTTATCTGCACTAATCTTTTCGCTCACTCGCTGAATGACCTTCTGCCCTGCACATCTGCTCAAAACATAAAGTCAGGGCGATTTTGAACATATGGTGCTACATGTACCAGGCACAGAATCACACATGATAGTGCCAGTCTGTAACACATTGTGAAGATCTACAGTAAACGACGCTCAGTGTACAGTATACATCCTACAGTACATGTTAAGGGTTACAGATTCACTCAGATTGAAAAGCAACATTAGATGATGTCATTGTTGTCGAGGATTAATATGAATTTTACAAATCACATTTTCACCATTGTGCTGCAAGGACAGAGGACTATATTACGATTGTGAGCAAAGTAAACAAATCCTGCACTTGCATAAAATTAGAGACACCCTAGGTAAACTATAGTAAAAGTAGACATCCTCTTTAGACATTTGTACTTTCAAATTTACTCAAGTATTAATGTAGTATGGTGTAGTGGTTAGCACTGTCGCCTTGCACCGCCAGGGTTTGGGTTTGATCCCCAGCCAGGCTCGATTCCCGTCTCTGTGTGCATGGAGTTCCCCCCATGCTTGGTGGGTTTCCTCCGCGTACTCCGGTTTCCTCCCACAGTCCAAAGACATGTAGGTTAGGCTGATTCCCAAATTGCCCGTAGTGTGTGAATGAGTGAGTGTATGTGTGTGTGTGCCCTGCGATGGATTGGCATCCTGTCCAGGGTGTACCCTGCCATGTGCCCTAAGTCTCCTGGGATAGGCTCCTGGCCCCCGTGACCCTGAATACAGGATTAAGCGGTATAGATGATGAGTGAGTTGGGATTAGCTCACTCTCATAATGTCTCTCTCTCTCTCTCTGTAATCCGCTTCTGATTTTAAACACCTGCTACATGATTGGGCGTGTCAGAGTGGAAAGGCAAATTACACAATTACATATCACAGCCTGCAGGTGGCGATATAACCAACGTAAACTATAACACAACGCCATGCAGAAATGTTAGGAAAGAAAAAGTACAGATCCTTGTTGTAGGATGTAACGGAGAAAAAAGTCAAATGTTTGCACTTATACAGTAAATCTATAGTACTTGAGATATGTAAAGACTGTACTTAAGTACTTTTTAAAATACTGGAAATGTGCTTATTTATGTTCTCTCCCATATATTTAATATTATTAGTAAATACATGAATGCTGCAATGTTTAAGAAAAAAGGCATTTCTCTATAACTAGTGTTTATTAATTAATTAATTTGCGAATGTATGTAAGAATTTATTTATTTATTCATTTATTTATTGCTTGATTATGGTACACAAAATGCATAAACAATTGTGTTATATTTAATAAAGATTAAAACATTATTAAATCAAATTTGGTAATACAATGTTAATATACTGCATGTACTGTACATTTGGCAAAACAACATTTACATTTAATTTAATTGCAAATGGAAAGCAAAAACACCAGTACTTTAACATCATTAATTCTATATTAATAACTTTCATTCTATATCTTTGGAACGTGTATAGATTTGTGTAATCAAAATCCATCCATCCATTGATCCAGCAAAGAACCTCCGCAGTCCAACTAGGACTGTGGAGGCCATTGATGACTATTGAAATATATATATTTCCTGGTTATTCATCATTTTCATGTGTTTGTCAGTGGCCATGTATGTCTCCAGACCTGAACCCTATTGCGCATCAGTGAGGCGTCCTCAAACGGAAGGTGGCAAAGCGCCAAGTGTCTAACATCCAGCAGCTCTATGATATCATTATGGAGGATTGGAAGAGGATCCATGCCCATGAGGATTAAGGCCGTGCCTGATAACAATAATGCTCACACAAAATATTGACACTTTGGACACAGTTTTGACATGTTCACTTAGGGTGCACTCATTTATGTTGCCAGTTATTTAGACTATAAAGACTATATAGGATATTTAAGTATAGTTTCGGCAGCACGGTGGTGTAGTGATTAGCACTGTCACCTTGCACCTCCAGGGTCCGGGTTCGAATCCCAGCCAGGTTTGATTCCCGTCTCTGTGTGCATGGAGTTTGCATGTTCTCCCCATGCTTGGTGGGTTTCCTGGTTTTCTCCCACAGTCCAAAGACCTGCAGATTAGGCTATTTGTCATTCCCAAATTGCCCAAAGTGTGTGAATGAGTGTGTATGCGATAGATGGGCACACTGTCCAGGGTGAACCCTGCCTCGTGCCCTAAGTCTCCTGGGAGAGGCTCCAGGCCCCTGCTACCCTGAATACAGGATTAAGTGGTATAGATGATGAGTGAGTGAGTGAGAACTAGAGACTCAGAACATAGCTAATTCTTGCTCAAATTATCTCAAATTTTAACAAGATGTGTCAAAACTAAGTTTAATGTTTTACTTTTTCTTTCAGTGTTAATGACAATGTGCTGTTGAAATGGCCAACACGTCCACCTGACTTGACACCTTGTGGGTTTTTTTTTTCTTTCTATGGGGCTATGTGAAAGGACTGGTCTTTATCCCCACCTCTTCCTACAAGCCTAGAGGAACTCAAGCAAACTATTCTACAGCGTATTCTACAATTACCGACTGTCACAAGCGGTGTGCATATTGAACATTTGTGAAGCTTTCAGTTATAAAATCTATATCTGTTTGAATATGTTGTTGGAATTTTGATAAATAAATCTTATATTTTTTTTATATGAATCCTATTTTATTTTGTCTGCCTGGGACATGGTTACTTAGATCTATGAAATCTATGACAAGAAAGGGTGAGGGGGGGGGTAATGCGGGGTGATCATATATATTTGGCCAGTGGCACGTTATTTATAGTAAATACCTGGTTTGAAATATGTTTGACGCAAGTCATGAGAAAGCTCTTTGATGAGGATGGAAATGATATAAGTCATACTGTTTGCACTGACCTTTACAGTTATCAGATCTTATCTGAGTCGAACATTGCTTCTTTTCCCGCCGAACTTAAGTCTTACTTAAGTCAATTTATGATCGCTTTTGTTTTATTTTGTCCAACCTACACTATATTTGAATGTAGAGAAATGAGAACCATAACGGCTTATTTCAATTTATTCCTGTTATTTTACAGCATTATACTGTACGTATATTTCCAATCAATTTAGTTGACATATTCAGTTGATTTATTTCTTTTTCTATAATATACATTTACAGTATGCATTTAAACAGAATATAAAGTGTTTATTCTATTTATTATCTATTGGTGTTTGTCCATTTATTAATTCATGGTGCATATTTAGTTTAACATACTGTATATTGTAGTTGTTTACGTTCAGGTTATTTATTGATATATTATTTATTTATACTGTTCAAACACACCGCGTTCTTTTGAGTAAAATGTCTACTTTAGAAAATTGATTTATTCATGCTGTTATTGAGATGTTATAAATGTGGGGCATAAGCCGTACACTTCAACTGCGTGTGTGTTATAGGGCTATAAATAGCGCGCGTATACACTTGCAGGAAGGAACCTAACAGGAAACACATTAGACGACACAGACGACATCCTCCATGGTTTTTTTAACAAGTAGCGAGTGTCATTGAGGAGCGTGTGTGTTCCGCATTTCTGTGTGTATGCCTATGTGCGTGTGTGTATGTGCGTGTGTGTATGTGTGTGTGTGTGTGTGTGTGAGAGAGAGAGAGACAGAGAGAGAGAGAGGGGTTTTTGACATTTTATTTATAACCATTCATAATATGTCCACCGTGCTAACATCAAATAAATAATAATTCAAGCTTTCACATTAGTACAGTTAGACAGACAGAGAATTAAAAACAGTAAAAACATTAAACAAGTAAAAAAGTTGATTCATATACAAACAACAAACAGGTAATGATTAAAATGCAACAGTAATTAATTTAAAATGTCATAAAATAGCACTAGTAAAAAATTAAATTAAATTAAATTAAATTAATTCACTTCCTGGAGACCTTAATATCACTTATAAGACCTTTTGATTCAGGTAAAAAATGGCTCTGTTGAAATGTGTGTGTGTGTGTGTGTGTGTGTGTCTGTGTGTGTGTGTGTGTGTGGTGTGTGTGGTGTGTGTGTGTGTGTGTGGTGTGTGTGTGAGAGAGAGAGAGAGAGAGAGAGAGAGACACACACACACACACACACACACACACACACACACACACACATACACACACACGCACACACACACACACACACACACAGAGTGAGAGAGAGAGAGATAGTCCAGTGAGTGGACGTCAGTGATGTGAATAATTAAAAACATCAAACTGATTAAAATCTGAAAAGTGAAGGAGTCTGCTATTCTTCTCTCTCTCTTTCTCTCTCTCTCTCTTTCTCTCTTTCTCTCTCTCACTCACACAAACTTACACACACACACACACATTCACACATTTATTTTATATAATAAAAATTAATAATCATAATAATTGCCTTCATACCATTTTTTTTCTCTGACTATATTTTTCTCTTAATATTAAATTCCTAAATATATTGCATTGTCTTTTTTCAGATTCGTTATCATGTAGCAGACATGTACAAAACTAACCACACCTAAAATTATAAATGCAAATCATGCAATGCTCGACAAATATATACTGTTGTATCTGTATGGGATTGAGTTGGATAATAATAATGCATAGAAATAAACCAGTAGATAATGTGCACAAATACATAAACTCAAAAGCATCAGCTTCTGCGTTAAACCTGTTGTATGTGTGATTAACACGTAGAGTATGTATGAATAACACTGTAGTGTACAAATTCTGTATGTGTATCCGGCAAAACAAGTTGTTCCCACATTATCACTTACGCTATAAATGTAATTGTGGTAAACATTACCTCATCACCTCATCATCATCATTTTTTTGTTTCCTTTCGGTAAATAGTCGCTGTCAAAATTGCTGAGAAACCACGATGTCCAGAAGACTTTACCACTGACCACTGACACTAGAGACTCCTTCCATTCATGTTAAATAAACATCTTCTAAACAATGGAATGTTTTTAAATTCATTTATTATCGCAGTTGTATAATATACCATAATATACTATAATATAGGAATTAGCTTATTGTGGCTGGTGATGACTTAGAATGAGCACGTTTATAGAAACCAAATATTTGAATCTGCTGTTAAAATGTTAGGAAAATGTTAAATGTTCATACAGAATAATGCAATAAGCAAAGCTACAGTACATCTTTGTGGAACTGAACTCTCTCTCTCTCTCTCTTTCTCAGGCTTACGCCTTGTTTACGCTAAGTTGCACTTCTTTCATCATCAGCCACACAATACACTACATGTTCGATAATCGGAGAGTGAATAGCAGATGAGAAATCAAAAAAGGAGATTGTATAAAAATAAAGTTTCGTCCTAAAACTGGTCTGCAGTGGTATAATTATTATTCAGCGCTGTTATTTTAGCGGTAAGAATATGTCAAAATATTCAGTTTGGTTTTTCTAATTAATATCTATTGGTGCAGGTGTTTGTTGACATTGACAACATAGCTTATTAGTATTATTAAATCACAAAACTGCTCATAACATCACTTACACTTAACATTTAGATTCCACTTAGAGTGCAGATTAAACTTCAGGCAGATATTTAAGTACTGCAAAAATATCCATTCCATACTGTCCAGCGGTTGATTTAAGACACGCCCACAATTTGATGCATGTGCAGTACGCTATCAAAACTTGCCGTTTATAATCTGCCAGATAACTGCATATAACTTCACTTCTACTCAACATTTTGATTTCGTTTATGGCACAGGTTTAACTTCAGGCGAATACGGAAGGACTGCCAAAGTTTCATTACATTCTATCCAGCCAGTTTTGTGTGATGCTGTGACAAAATATGGCTGGATAGACATACAGACATACAGACATACTGAGACTGGGTTCTGGTCCTCCAAAGTATGAAACGTAATGATATCATTAAGCATAAAAAGAGAGAGTTCTGACCAAAATACAGAAAAAACCTTCAGTTTAATTATATACTGTAGATACAGTACAACATAAAAGATTTAGTGTTTCTTCAATAATAATTCTTCTAATAATTTTTTCTTCCTAATTAGATTCAATCTAAGTGCTTTCAATCTAATTAGAAACCCTTTGACATTCAGTTTTTACCTTTTGTATTTGTCAAAGTGTGTGTGTGTGTGTGTGTGTGTGTGTGTGTGTGTGTGTGTGTGTGTGTGTGTGTGTGTGTGTGTGTGTGTGGCGTTCATCTATAAGTGGAGGAATGCTCAGATGTTAATCTCACACAGGAAGTGTGCTGAGATACCACAGGAGTGAAAAAGTGACCTTGCTGCTGCTGCTGCCGCTGCTACTGCACAAACACACACATACGCTCATACAAACACACACACTCACACACTCACATACGCACACACATATGCATATTCTGGCCTCCACATCCTCTACACACTGAAACCGGTTCTCGCACTTGTTCCTCACACAAAGGAACTCAGTCTATCTGAGTCTACACGTCTCCATCCCAGCAGGTAAGCGCTGTCTCACCATCTCACCATTTGTGTTCGTTTTGCGGCTGTGCAGCAACAGTACACAGGAAGACTTGTGCAAAATGTGTCCTGTAAGTACAGTAAGTCAACGGTTAATTATACTTAAAAATAAAGCTAGTAAACAAGTATTACCATGGCATTTCTAGTTCTGTTGTCAGATGTAATGCAATTAGCATAACAACATCATAAAGTGATGTTATAGTTCCTTTTCAAAGTCGTCATGCTTGTTTTGCTATGCCCTGTCCCAGTTCTCTTTTTATTGCTAAAGCTTTTTATTTTAAGTTCCTTTTAGCCATTATTTGTTGTTACGGTTTCCTATTTTTAGTGGAACTAGTGTGATGACAATTGGTGCAACTGATGTACGTTTGCAAAATGTGCAGCCTTTTCATGCAGCCTATATGTGTGTGTCCATACACTGGTGTGTGTTTGAGAAACGAGGAACTTTCTTGCGTTACCATTGGTGTCATGTCGATGTGTGCTATTGTGGGCTGTTTACATGCCCATTATGTGGCGGCGCAGGCAGTCGAGACTCTGAGTTGCTGGTCAGGGGTTCAAATCCTGCCATCGCCAGGTTGCCACTGTTGGGCCCTTGGGCAAGGCCCTAAACTCCGTGCCCATACAAATATCACTCTGCCATTGCAGGGCGAAAAAAGAAAGCAATCTGGCCCATTCATGATAGAGCCTGTCACCCGATGTGATCAACAGCATGGAGGAAAAAAAGAAAAAAGATTTTTTTTTTTAAAAACATAAATTTCTTGTCCGTCGAGCTGTGGCTAATGCTGTCATGCAAAACCGTCATTGTCAACCCCAAATAAGGACAAGCTGAAACAAAGTCAAACCCGAATCTAAAGGCATTTGAGGTCAAGGCCATGTTGAGTTCAAATTATAGTGAGACCGGGTCGAAGTCAGGACTGAAATCGAAATCATTTTTATGGATTTTATTGAACAGTTCTATTGAAATTCTATCAAATTGGGTGTTGTGTATTGTTGGCTATGGTCTTTAAAAGAAGGAATTATTTTTGCTTAATTTCTACACGTGGGGGAAAAAAAGTCGCAGTTGAGACCAAGACCATAATTAATAAGTCCAAAGTCCAAGAGAAATGACAATAAACCTGAGACGATCCAAATTGCCATTGAAAGCACCATGAGACCGGCTCATCACACCCTATTGGGGGGAGAAAAAGACTTTTGGCTCTTATATGTGAAGTGATTTGAGTGATACTATAATGACTTGTGATATTAAATTGATATTAAATTGCATACGTAAAATAGAATAAAACCTGGCAGTGTAATAAACAGTATAGTGATTATGTAGTGAATCTTTTAGCTTGTATTTTATTTTATTTATTTTTTTTGCAAGGACGGTAAATTTTATTGGAGTAATAATTTGCAATAATTTCTGCAAATGTAATAATAACATATTAACATAATTTACATTTCACTTCTCTTTAGTCATGAACTCATTAATCACTTTCATAAATATATATATATATAATTTATTTATTTATTTATTTATTTTTATTAATTTTTTTAACTTTTTTAGATTTGAAAAGTTAAGCACATGGTGGACCTGCAGCTACAGGATACGTGATCGTTCAGGTGGTGCGTTTACCTTCAGGCACATTTTGAGCAATAAATATATGCAACATGGTGCAGGAACTGTCATTGGTGTGTTTAATTATAGGTGTATCAATATCAAAACATGTCTTTTCAAAATGTTCACATCATAAAGGAATCACAAATCATAAATTCCATATAATATAATATATGGCGTGAGTTCAGGCTGAACGGGGGATATGGCAATAACTCCCAGCCGAGTTCCTGCAACGTGCAAGTGATGTTCGTGATTGATTGGACAGTTCCCATGCACAGATGCATGTCTTCCACGGGTTTTCCAAGTATCAGTCGTTGCACTTGTTGGATGCTCACGAGAATGTTCCCTACAGAGGGCTCTCAAGCCACAACGGACGGCCCATCGTTCACCGATATACGGGCTCCGTTAAAACGTTTGCACCGTTCAAATGTTTAACTGCAGCGAAAATTCTCATCATCGTACTGTGCTAGACGTCTTCTCTAAATGTCAATCGCTTTCACGCCTTCATTTATATAAAAATTTCATAACAGGTCCATGTTTGACCATAGTGTGCATTCCCCAGAGCGCCCCCTAAATAAGACGTGGGAGGTGTAAAATGATTGCTTATCCTTTTCATATCACCCACTGTACGATATGTTACCTGTAAATGCCACAGTATCCACTTTCCATGATTATACTCTAGGTCTTTAAAAAATGACATTTAGCGAATTTGGCACATTACTGTATTTAATCGGAGTCCAGTGCACAGTTTTATAGTCTCCATTAAAAGCATGCTTATACTACTGTAGTACCATGAAGCTAAAATTCTGAAAGAAAGGACGAGGCACAGTTTGGTTTGTGTAATATAAAGGAAAATGCAATTAACCGGGTCTAAAATCAATAGGAAGCAACGGTTCAATTATTATATAACTGCTTGACGGCATTGGCATTTGCAGAAACCTACGCTACATACAGTACCCAACATTTTCCATTTCTAAATGGTTGCCACTCAAAGTGTTTCCATGCATCTAGAAGCTGGCCTGCTCAGTACTGTAGATGCATTGGTACACTTTGAGCACCATTCAGGAAGAATTATCGCTTGATGTGTTCGCCTTGCCTTCACACGCTTATGTAACCAGCACACAGGCCTGATTACAGTGTCTAATGATCTCTGTTTACTGTCAGCAAAGAGAGCATATTTAAAACCTTCAACGAGAGCAGCACAGATCTGTGCCAGCAATGCGGCGTACTGTAGGTCGATGATGATTAAAAAATAAATTGTGATTATATGGAAGAGTTGCCGGTGGGTGTTAACGGGGAGGCTTCAGTCTTCAAACTGTGCTTTGGGGTTTTCGGATATTTCAGGTAAAAAAAAAATTTTTTTTTAAAGAAAGTACCTGTTTTACTTACAACCACCAGAATATGGTAGAAAAATGTAAACGTCTCAAAATCAGCATACATTATCATTTTTTTTGGTCATAGAAATGACAACAATGAAACATGTGAGCATGTGTACCTGAGCTATTTCGTTGCCTATGTGACCCATTTTTAATATTTTTTTTTTTTGCTCAGTCATTTTATATATATGGTTAAAATTTATTCAAATCCAGTTTAACATGTTGCATATTTTGTGCTGAAAAAAAAAAAAAGATATGTCACTCTATACTGTACAATCCTGAGCGACCTATATACACTATGTTTTTTTTTTTTAAGCTATTGCTTTTTAAACTGCGAACTGCAGTACACCCTGTGTCACATACTGTATGTAACACACATCAACAGAACGAAAGTCATTAACATGATCCGGGGTCAACAAAGAAAGAAAAAAAGCTGTATATGGTCCTAGAGACAGACAGACCATAGGAAGTGCACTAGCATCTTCCAGGGAGATAAAAGGGTTTTGGCGATTCACAGAAGTCTTACCATATAAGGAATAAGAAAGCGCAACGAGGGGTCTTTTATAGGCGTAAGTTCAAAGAGACATGGGAAAGTTCACACCATTTCACCAAGCTTAACTACTGAATTTTAGGTGAAAATTGTCATCCTACAGTATTTAAAATAATATGTTATTGTTTGTTTGTTTGTTTGTTTTGTTTTGAATAAACAAACAAACCGTGGCATTCTTAAAGAGATATAGTAAACTGAACTATTACATCAGTGATGGTAACTGTTACGTTTTAGCCAAACCTTCATAATAACAGACTCAAACTTTCTCCATTTACCTCGTGCGAAAGCAATGGAGTCCTGTGAGGCCAGCCGAGACTAGGAGCATGTATCTAAACGTGCCAGTTAATATTGGAGAACTTAAAGTTGAGTAGAAAGCAGAATTTTAAGTGTGCTAGAAGCTGAAATGGGATGTGGTGCCAAGTATGGTTTAACAAATTTTTTGTGCATAACGGAACATGCTTTTCAGAAGTTGGACATTTATGTGTTTTTATTATTAATATTATTATTGATATTCTTAGTCTTAATATCTTATTTTTTGCCACTGAAAAGGTGTGTTCTGGCTTAACCATAAATCATAGGCATGTAAAACTTGGTTAATAGATACAGTAATTCAATCTCCTGTTTTTCTGAGAAGCATGCTGAGTGTCATTGATGGAATTGAGGGCTATCGGACAGGATCGATCCTTTTGGCCCATATCTCACAAATCATACTATATCCCACAGCCAAATGTATTTTCTGAATGATTCCTTGGGTCCTAGGAAGCAAAATCAGTCTGATCATATACACTTCAGACATTACATTAAAACCATTAGATATTTCCCTTGTGCCACCAGGCAAGCTCTGGCCCCTTGAGGTGTGACTCTACAGGACTTCCGGGATCGTGCTTTGGTGTCTGGCACCAGGACGTTGGAAGCGGATTCTTTATGTGCTGTGGGTCACCATAGATCAGACTTACTTGTTTGGTGCTCAATCGGATTGGTATCTGAGGAGTTTTTTTTTTTTCAGTGATTGGTTCTGCATTGGTTTTTCTATGTGATCAGATTGGACGGGCTGTTCAGTTAATGTTATGGCTGATCTCTGTATACTGTGTCAAATAGATGAGTAGATTTTGAGTGATTAGGATAATTACTAAAAAGACATGGCTGCCATTCTGCATTCAGCTTTCAGCAGGGATACGTCTGATGAGATTGTGTCATAAAACGTGAATGGTAGGCCCTTGGACAAGAAACGAGCATATACAGTAGTATCTCTTGTAATAGAATAACATCAATCCATATATTGTCTAGACCACAAGGTGGGAGTGCACACGGGAAGGAGTGAGAATCAATCTCAGAGAACAAGCACATGGACTGGTCATATATAATATGGACAATTTGGAAGCACCAATCAGCATACAATACATGTCTTTGGGCGGTTAAAGGAAACACAAGTTCCTGGAGGAAACCCACCTTGTGCGTGCAAAATTTGGACCTCCAACTCTGGAGGATTGAGTTCTAACCACTTAATCCACCATGCCTCCGTTCCTATAGAAAATTGTCAGGAGTTTCTATAATAAGCAAAACATATTTCATACGCAATCAGTGCCACATTACGTAACACAATCTGAAACACGGTAACTATCAAAAACATTTTTTTTGTTTGTTTCTTTGTTTGTCCGCTGTATAGCAGTCAAGCCTAGTGGGACTGAATTCAAGAATTGAAATTAGATTTAAATAATTTTATCTTAGCAACTGTATAATCTAATCCCGCTTAAATTTGGTATACATTACTGTGGTAATCTGTTCATGGATTGTTAATGATTACTGACTCACTTCAAGTACATGGCTGCCATTAGCCATGATAAGCATCTCACATGATCAGCACCGAGCCACTATCATACAACAGCACAAGCATGTTCATCTACTGTATTTAAAGTTTTCGAGATTTCTAGATTTTTTTTTCTTTTTTGTTGTATCATTATTTACACTTGAAGCAGATTGAAAATATTTTTAAAAGACAGCTACTAGGAAATAGTTATAGCAACAGTAGTCGTTCTAGCATCTAACTGTACACTATCCATCCATACATCCATCTAGGAACATGGTGGCCAATGGTGATCATGGTATTTATTCCTATGCATGTCTTTGGACTATAGGACGATAGATCGACCAAGCACAGGGAGAACATGAAAGCACGGACAACTGTACAATATTATTGCTTAAATGTACAATACTATTGATTAAAAATACCACTGATGTGAATTTTTAATGTTCAATCAGACAGTCAAGCCTGAGAATTAAAAAAAAAAAATGAAATGAAACCTACATGGCCATTTTTCATACATAGATCCCTTATGTGTTTGAGGATGTGTCTCCACGTCTTTTTAAAGTGCTTAGCAACAAAAAAGCATTCTAGCAATGCAAACGTAATTTTAAACAGATTAAACAACAAACCTAGAATACTGTCTATATCAGGTTGAGTGCATATATATATATATATATATATATATATATATATATATATATATATATATATATACATATATATAATATGCATAAATAATATATATATATATATATATATATATATCGATAAATAATATATATATATATATATATATATATATATATATATATATATATATATATATATATACGATATGAATTAACATACCAAAATATTGTATTAGAAAGTAAAAAAAAGTTTTATGTTTAGTAACTGCTTGCACACTTTTTCTCCCGTGTGTATATAAAGAAACTTGTGGTAAGAGAGTTTATTACACAGAGCTGTGTTCTTAACACACCCAAAGTTTCAGATCAAGATCTTTCTTTCAAACAAGCTATGCCGGGACAGAACTGAAACTAAATTGAAAAGTATTCTGCCTTTAATATGTCACTCTTCATTAAGTACAACCAAGAAGGGTCATCCCTTGCTTTAATGCTATACATTACAATCAATCAGCCATATCATTTAAATCACTTAGAGGTGAATATTACGGAGCAGGTCAAGAGAAAATGATTGAAGCTGATGTGTTGGAAGGAGGAAAAATGGGAAAGCATAAGGATGAGATGGAATTCGTTTCAACTTTATTGTCATTGGGAAAAGTACACATACCGTACAACGCCAATAAAAATGCAATGATCAAATCCATCTAAGAAAAAGGGCATACAATAAATAAAAAATGTAGCCTAAGGGGGTGTACAGTATGTACGTGAGTATGGATGCAGAATCTGGCAAAATACAATATTTAACAAATATACAGTAGGTACTGTATGTACAAACAATGTGCCGTTGTGTGACCATATAAAGAGCATAACATGCTGAACAGAATATGGCATTTTTTTAAAAACAGTACAGTATATGCAGAGTAGATATGTAGAAAAATAATGTACTACAGTAGTACAAAGACAGCATTGTAAGTTTGGAAAGGGCAAAAAGCTGCACAGTGTATAGGCATTGCAGTTTAAGTCCATGATTAGGTTGAGAGCCATTTTTAGTCATTTTAGTTCGATCTGCCTGTCATCTCTTTATTAGCTCTGACCAAAAACGCCTACCATCATGGATGAAAAGGGAACACAAGATAGGTACTGTAATAACATGCATCCCTGAAGTACTCTAGTGTTGAGGGTGAGACTGGAGAAGTTCATCAAATTGTTGTAGATTCAGAGTTTGAGATGTTTTAAGGTAGATGAGGGGGATCAGCCTTTCGAAGCACGTTGTGAGTGCGACAGGACGAATGTCATAGAGTGCTGTAGCAGCAGAGTGCTTAAACATGAATATAAAGCAGATGGGGACAGCTGCCTGAGCAAAGAACAGATTAAAGGTGTCCATGATGACCTGTGCCGGTTGCTCTGAAGGTGTCCATGATGACCTGTGCCGGTTGCTCTGAAGGTGTCCATGATGACCTGTGCCGGTTGCTCTGAACCGGTCCTACTGTAAACACCCAGCTACGGTTGCCATCAGGGCCAGCTGCTTTCAGCACATTCATCCTGGTCGAAGTAGTGCACACTTAAGAGGTGATGAGTGAGAGTGGTAGTAGCTTTGAGTGCCTTGAGCACATTCCTCTTTTCCAGAAATGAGTATAGAAGAGGTTGAACCTGTCAAGGACCAAATTGTAACAGCTCGACGACTGGGTCACTGCAGATGCTTCATATGATCAGGGTATCCATGCTGACATCTCTGAAACCCGCTACAACAGGCATGTGAACATCAAAACTGTAACAGGAAGCAATGTAAGAAGGTGGCCTGGTCTGATGAAACACATCTTTGTTTCATAATGCGGACAGCCAGATGCATGTTAATCGCTTATTTGGGTCAAAGATGGTGCCGGGATGAATTGTGCGAAGATGGTGAGCCAGCAGAGGCAACGCAGGTGTGATGCTCTGGACAATGTTCTGTTCAAAGGATCAGAGCTGTTTTGGTGGCAACAAAGAGGAAACTAGGGTGTATTACTGTACAATTAACAGCAAAGTGAAAAATGCAGGCTACTTTTCTCTCCCAAAGGGTTTTAAGGGAAGTGTCTTTAAGGGCAGTGGTAATAAAATGATTGTGCTGATAACACTGAACGAGAACAAGCCAGCGATTTTTGTGGCAAGTTATCATATGTCTCAGTGCGACGAAGCGATAAAGGAAATTCTCAATGTGTCATATCTCACTTTGTTATCAGTGAGATATAGCGCATTGATTATCAGTGACAATCGTGTCATGTATCGCCACCACAGTCTGTGTCCAGGTTTGTAATGTGTCCTGGCCTGGACATGAAGCACAAAAGACAAACTGCAAAGTTCAACCAGCAAATAATGATCCGCATTGCCCAATTATTTAAGTGCACAACTTTTTTTTTTTTTTTTTTTAAAGGTACTGCTATTGGTGGAAATGCATATGATAAAGTACATGCAGGTAAAAGCTGTGATGAACGTACATCTTAATTAAATTCATGAACAATTTCTAATACGGTGTGTTGTATAAATATATAGAGAGAGAAACAGAGACAGCGAGTATTAGGAGCTTCTGCTCCTTGTTCTAGCACAAGGAGGAAGCAGCAGGAAACCGCACTGAAGTGAAACACTAAAATTAGAGCTAGTAGACATCTGTATATCACAAGCACAGATGAAGAAAAAAAACATCAGACAGGAAGAGCTTACAACTCGTGTGTAAGAATATTATATAATAGAAATGAATTTTTAAGCAGATTTGTATCTGAACAGCAGAGTATATAGTATGTAGTGTCTTTTTGCAACAACTGTGGTATATATGTGGTATATATATATATTTTCAGTGTTTGGACATTATATATGTGCATAAATGTGGAAATAGGTTGTGACAAACTGGCGAGAAATGAAAGAAAACCAAATTTGAAATTATTATTAATTGGACAATTTGCTGAAACTTGAGGAATGAACACCTTTTGACCAAAAAAAAAAAAGGTTTTCATCAGCTGGTGTTTTAATGATGATGATGATGTTGAACTAGCTGGGAATCATTTTTTAAGCCCTAATTGCTGCAGTGAATAATGTTTCATTTTTAAAGCCAACATGTCACTGAAAAAGATCATTATTGGCCTACATTAAGTAAAGAAAACATTAAGAAGATCGTGAATTTACATATTGGAATTAGCTTAATAACTGATAAGTAGAAGCTGATGGAAAATAAAATACATCAGACAGGAAGAGCTTACAACTAGTGTGCAAGAATATTATATAACAGAAATGCATTTTTAATTAATAGTCAGATTTGTCTCTGAATAGCAGAGTATACAGTATGTAGTGTCTTTTTGTAACAACTGTGGTAAATATGTCATTTTTCAATGTTTGGACATTATATATGTGTAGAGATGTGAAACAGGTTGTGACAACCTGGTGAGAAATTAAAGGGAAAAAAACTAATTTGAAATTACTATTAATTGGACAATTTGCTCTGAAGGATAGCTCTGAACTGTCGACCTTCATGGATGATTAATGGCAGTGATAGGAGATCGGTCAGACACTTGGTGAAGCTACATAATAAAAACAAATGGACAGTAAATATCAGTTATGTTTTAAAGAAAAAGCAAGAGCAATTAAACACACACACACACACACACACACACACACACAATGTGAGCTCAATTCACATTATTGGGATTAACAGTTGTGCGGTTAGTGTGTTAGTGATAGTGAGACTAATTAGGTGTGTGTGGGGGGGTTCTGGCACAAAGTTTGCAAGGGAGAACAGCAGTTGGAATTTGGAGCAAATAAAATGTCATGGGTTTTATGGTAATGGACCCATCATTGAGTGCATCACGGTGATGAAGTGATGTACTATCATGCACAGTGCTGACTGTACGAGCCTCTGGAGGCAGTGTGCTATGATAAGCAATGTCATGTGGCAGTAAAATGAAGTCAGCTGTCGACCTGAATGTACTGAATGACCAGGTTATTACATGTACTGTATGGAGGTTTTCTTCCCTGGTGACACAGCCATAGTCCAGAACTCAGACTATAAAAGAGTGCTTCTGTGAGCATAAAGTGCTTCATTTTCACATATGAACTGGTCTTTAAACCTCTGAGATTTAGCAATGGAGAAAGAGAGAGAGAGAGAGAGAGAGAGAGAGAGAGAGAGAGAGAGAGAGAATAAATTATTTCTTGTTTTGAAATGTTTACAGCCTTGTGCATTCCATGACTTTCAAGTGATATTAAGTGTGTGCTTATGTTTCTGTGTATGTAAGAGAGAGAGAGTTCTTTTAATGGCCTTCTTATAATGTTAGATTGCAACTATTTTGATCAGATCTAGATATATGGCTTATTTAGTCAAATCTTCACACAGTAGAATACACACGTTTATAACACATACCTCTGTTTTGTTTTGCAGTAAAACGTTCTATTCCCTTGAAGCTGAATATCGTCCCTCAATGGACGACCTTCAACGATAAAGGTACCGAAAACACCCTGTACAGATCATCACATTTAATCATCACATTTGAAGACTTACAGACTGTATGATATCTGCTTATTAACTTCCTGTCCAAAAAAACAACTAGATGTGGCTTCGGCACATTTCACAGTATGTCTAACACTTTTTTTTTCTCTTGTCTTCTCTTTTATTTTTCCTCTTTTACTTGGACACTTTTTAACTTTGACGTAATGATCCATAGGTCACTGTGTAAAACAAAGAAATGTTCTGCAAAAACTGGTCAATTACAGGGACGAGACTGAAAATTAGAGGCATAAACTTACTTTAGGAAGCCTGGAGAACTATAACTCAGAACATTACATTAAAAATGCAAGAAAGTCTGGTCAAATAAAGAATGAAATAAAATGAAAGATTTATATTTGCAAGGGAATTCTAATGTCTTTTGGACAACGAGCTGAAAAATATAACCTCCCTATTTCTTTCTTTTCCATTCCAAGTGCAATATCTGTATATGAATTATTTTAGTGCAGTATGTAACACACTTTAACTTACTGTGTGCTATATTTAATTCTATTTTCTATTTATTTATTTTTATTATTTAAATTTTTAATTTCCTTAATTATTTCCCCCCTAATCTTGTTTCCTTGTCTAATCGATTACTCCTTTCGTTTCTTCCCGGTTACACAAATCAAAGCAACTGTAACCAAGACATTTCCGTCTGGGATTAATTAAGTTCTTTCAATCTTGAATCTTGAATAAAACACTTTTATAAATATCTTTAAATTAGAGGAGTTTTGTAAATAAACATAAACAAGTCATGTTCTGGACCTCCGTTGTCCTCTATTGAAAACCTCATCATGAACAATTTACATACAAAAGCGCATTTATCAAAGGTTTATGATATACTTCTTACAGGTTTAAAGAAAATCTCCCTTTCATATCGATCTGCATGAAAACATGATATTCAAACTGACATTTTAGTAGTGACCTGGAAAGACACCTGTCACCTAGCCCAAACTCAGACTATTGACACTAGATTTCGGATGTTACCATATAAAAGGTTACTCGGAACATGTATAACTTTGAACATATAAAACTGCACAAGTTTAACCCCGATATTCTTGATAAACTGTGTTAAAGGTTATAGTGAAATAGGTACACTGTAAGAAATTTATGAAAGAAATTTTGGAAAGAAATCTTGTACTGTACCTAACTTCTAGTATCATAGAAAGTGGTGTACCTGTAGATACTGTAAATATGAGAATATTCTTTATATTTTTCCTGAAGATCTTTTGTTGAATGGAAAGAAGAAACGGCTTATTCATTTCTCTTTGGTGCAAGCCAAGCATGTTATTCATACTTAAAAATGGAAGGACATTCAAGGACCTACTTTAGGTCAATGGATCAGGGAAATGTCTTATAACCTGGCTTTGGAAAAACAAACTTTGAGGAAAATTGAGGACTACTTGGAGATCTGGACACCCTTTGTACAATTCATGACGGAGTTCTCAGGCGTTCTTTTCCTGAGGGAGGGACAGGGGACAGGTGGGGTTTTTGTTGTTGTTGTTGTTGTTGTATTTTTCATAAAGATAATGTAAAAATCAATTTAAAAAATCATTGTGAGGAAAAGAATACAATACAAATGACCCTTTGGAAGGAAAATAAATGTATGAACAAATGAAGGGTGACTCAAGACTTTTGCACAAAACTGAATAGTTTAAATTTCAGGAAAACTGTAAAATGGATTTTCAAAAGTTTATTACCATATTCATGTGAAATGTGCTGTATGTGACTTTTCTTTCAATTTCAATTCAATGTCTGGGAAAAATTGTTAGTAATCAGGATTTCTATGTATTTATTTTGTATATTTAATGAAGACTATTAGAAAACCACTATGTTTGTTTCTTAATGAAACATAAAGTAGTGGTTAGTGGTTAGCACTGTGGCCTTGCACCTCCAGAGTCAAGGGTTCGATTCCTGCCTCAGGTGCGTGGGTGTGTGTTATGTGTGTGTGTGTGTGTGTGTGTGTGTCTGTGTGTGTGTGCGCGTGTGTGTGGGTGTGTGTACGTGTGTAGTTTGCAGTACCTTCCTCCAGGTACCACCGACAGACGCTTTAGCTCCACTCACATAGCTGCTTCAAGTCTGGTATATTGCGCCGTCGTTGCACCTCAACATTCTGATTCACCTTTAATCCAGAAGCAGAGGTAGTGACAATCTGTGTGAAATGTGAGAAACCTCCAACGTGGAACGGGGGTCTGATGTGATGTGTGCAAGATTCCGTCCGGGGGGTTTAAACAACAGTAAACTCATCCCAGCTGACACACAGATATCTTATGCAAACTGCTCTTAATTAGTGTTAGCCATAGCGCATAGCAAAAGCAACAAGCTGAAAGATCAGTTGATCAGTTGATCAGCAGTGGAGATTGTTCAGTCCCAGGCTTTTAGCTTTTGGATCGCATTTAAAATATTTAAGTGTTTCTAAAAGATCATTTAGCATTTGCAATTCTAAATTTCTCATTTCTAAATATCAACATATAGCGCTGAGCTAGTTTTAGCCTAAGGATGAAGTTAGGAATAAATAAATAAGGAAAAATCCCGCCTTCTCTGTTATGACCTTGGGCTCGTCTATCTGCGATTGATTAGGTCACCAGAGTACTAAAATAGGAGCATGAAAATGGATCTTAAAGGCAGGTCAAAGATTGGAGAGAATTACAGTGACAGTGAGATCTGAGCAGAGCACTGTGTTTGGTGAGTGATGGGAATGTGCACTGATAGCACCCCAACACTCAGTTCACCCGCTTTTGACGTTCTGAAAGCAATGGTTTGCATTGTATTTAGGATGCATGTGGTACACGTCACTCTTGGTGCCGACGCAGTTGTGGTAAACGCCATGCCCCGTGTGATAGCGGAAAGTAATGTGCTGCTTAAAAGCACTGACTGCATTTGTGTGTTCGGTGGGAATTGCAAAAAGTGAGGGGAAGCATAATCTCGAGGGGGCCTGATTATCAACTTTATCGCATGACTTGTTTGCAAAAGGGGCTTTCATTGCAGTTGAGTGGATCAAGTGAAAAATGGGTTACTGAAAACTAATCCAGGTCACTGTGTGTGTGTGTGTGTGTGTGTGTGTGTGTGTGTGTGTGTGTGTGTGTGTGTGTGTGTGTGTGTGTTTGTCATACGCAGAGTGCAGATCGAAATGTGTCTCCTTTGAACATGGTGAGTCAAATTGGCTTTGTCTTTATCATTCTCTCTCTCTCACACACACACACACACACACACACACACACACACACACACACACACACACACACACAAACACAAACACTGTCTCACTCACTCTCTATTCACACTCTATTTCAAACATACGCCATAAAATAAACGTTCACCAATCAGGATCGTCGGAACAGAGGAGGTGGGATCAGACAACGATCCGATCACCATAACGACTCGGACGAAGGAGACTACCACGAGCCGGAGGAACCTATCATGCGCTTTCCCAGACCGAGTCTGCTTCCGTCAGCTTCAGAGTATGCAGGTAAGAGGTTTTCCACTGTGGACGTGTCTCAAAGCTCATACTGGTAACTACATAGGCCCATACACACACCATCACAGATGCCAGAAACTTCCTGTGTGGTATCTTGCAAAGTGCTTGCGGTCCATAGGAAGTAATGTGTTTTCTTCTTTAAACATCAAACACAGAAACACCTGCATTTAGGTTAAAGAGTGATGAGTGAGATGATGAAGTGGTCTGATTCTAGGTGTGTTACAACATCGCCATCTAGTGTCTGAAATATTGTGCCACTACATGAATAAAAATATTAACAGGCCTGTATCTAGTTACTGTGTTTCAAATGGCTATTTCCACCCTTTATCCCTACAGTCATCAATCATGAGTTCTATATAAGACACACATATGAAACATATGAATTTAGTTTCAAGTGTGTGGACTGGAATACTTACACACAGGACTGATCAGAGTGACGCATGAGCAACAACAGCACATCCAAATGTATCATTCCCCTTTGCCCAACGGTAACAACAGAAAGAGGAAATATTACGAATATAACCAGAATATGGGTGACATAATAAACGTGTACTGTATACAGTAAGTTACATGTATACTGTTTTATAAAGTAGATTCATATTAGAGACCTTTATTGTCATTCTAGCAATACACAAGTGTAGAGTAGGACGGAACAGTATTCCCTTGCCGCAATATGTTTTATAGGAAGGGAATAACCGGATAACGTAATGCAGATTAGGAAGCATGAGACGTTCAAATCAAACCGAGATTTTTTATTACGCAGGAAGAAAAACTACATTTATTTTTCTATATAATCCCCCGCTACACTAATGCACTTACTCCAGTGTCTCTCTAGTGCTTGGATACCATCAAGGTAGAAGATTTTCTCAGGGTGCAAGAGCCATGATCGGCGAGGTAGCGGGAATGTAGCAATAACTCCCAGTCGAATTCTTGTAATGTACAAATGGTGTTGGTAAATGATTGTGTGTACAGTTCACACAGACATATTGTTAAGTTAGTTAAGTTAGCCTTTATTGGTCACACATACATTACTGCACAGTGAAATTCTTTATTCTTCGCATATCCCAGCTTCTTGTGTAGGCCGGGGTTAGAGCGCAGGGTCAGCCATTTTTACGCCGCCTCTGGAGCAGACAGGGTTAAGGGCCTTGCTCAAGGGCCCAACAGCAGCAACCTGGCGGAGCTGGGGCTCGAACCACCAATCTTCCGATTCATAACTCAGAGCCTTAACACACTGAGCCACCACTGCCCCTAAACTTTACTTCCCTGACCCGGAATCAAACCCGGGCCGAAGCGGTGAGAGCGCCGAATCCTAGCCACTAGACCACCAGGGACTACAGTTCACACAGACATATTGGTCTCTTCCACAAGATAGCAAGTTATCTGTCGATTTTCAAGTGGAATTATGTGTCCCACTCGCAGAATGTTTACGGACACAACTGCAGTGGGCTTCGAGCCACCTCGGCCGGGGGCATCATTCCGGGATGTTCGACCTTCTTTAAAATGTTTTCACCATTCGAATGTTTAATCGCGGCTAAGAGTCTCATCGCCATAATGTGCTTGAGGTCTTCGGTTTTATGTTCATCCTGGTGTGACCTGAACGCCACTTATAGAAAATAAAGTACAGGACCACAATTCTAATGAATTGAGCATGAGGCTCACGATGTCACTTATCTTCAAATGCTCTCACACCACACGTCCACTTTGTCATGCTTTCATATTCAGAACAATTGTCTGTGGAAGATGCAAAGTCCCTGAGCTCAAGCCACTTTACCACAAGGCAGCTATAACTGTCTTTTATTTTGAAGGCGACTCTCTACATCAGACCTGCAAGCCCACATACACATACACAGGTGTATTAAGGCCACAGCTCACAGGAACCTCACTTTTTTTTGCTTTCCAAGTGACGAGAAATAATATTCCCGTAATCTGGTCAACACACATTTGCAGCTGCGTGAGGCATCAATCAAACCCAAAAGAATGGACAATAATGGTAACAGTCATAGCAGTAGCAATGGAGTATAATTACAAGCATTTTATAAGTGTGAAAAAGCGTTTATTGAAAACTACTTTAATTAAGTTTATGCAAAGAGTCAATATTTGCAGTGTTGACCCTTCTTTTTCAAGACCTCTGCAATTTCGCTCTGGTATGCGGTCATGCAACTTCTGGGCCACATCCTGACTGAGGCCCGCCCATTGTTGCATAATCAATGCTTGGAGTTTGTCAGAATTTGTTTGTCCCCCACCCACCTCTTGAGGATTAACTACAAGTTCTCAGTGGGATTAAGGTCTGAGGAGTTTCCCTGCAATGGACCCATAATATCAATGTTTTCTTCCCTGAGCCGCCTTATGTCAAGGTGCTCCATCATGCTGGAAAAGACATTGTTCATCACTGAACTGTTCTTGGACGGCTGGGAGACGTTGCTCTCTGAGGATATTTTTTGTACCGTTCTTTATTCATGGCTGTGTTCTTAGGAAAACTTGCAAGTGAGCCCAACAACTCGGCTGAGAAACTGCCCCACACGTTAATGGTCTCAGCATGTGTGAGTCTTGGCATGACACACTTTTTAGCTCTCTCTCATGCGGGCACAACCTGTGGAATTCACCGTCAGTACCAGTGGCTTATCCATATTGTTGGGCCTGATTTTCATCTGTTCTTGCATGGCCTAAGATTCCACGCTGCCTTCATGCATTCTCTTGTTCAACGTCTCCTGCATGACTGCTGCTTTTTGTGTTTTGTGGTATTCTCTCTTAAGCAAGTGTGCTATCCCCAGTATACTGACACATTTGAACTCAATGCATATAATGTCATTTTGTCCGCCATGTGCGCAAATCATTTTTCCAGCCTCAGGGGTGTCATAGTGAGGTGGGGTTTGTGTGTTTGGGACTAACTACCCATGGTTCCTGTGATGGGAGGGCCCTTTTAAGTCAGGAAGGAAAAGCAAGAGATATGGTTTAAGAAAGGAAGGGGGCCCAATGAGAGTGCTTACAGGACCCAGAATTCTGTGCTACGCCCCCGCTGCCCTACATGGATCTGCTCTAGAGCATGTAGCTGATTTGGCTGTTGGGTAGGGTAGGCTTTTATCTTTTTTGGGGTGGTGAATAATTAAAATGTCAGTTGTACCAAATGGAATAAATACAAGTTCTGTACATGCATCTGTTGTTAAACTTTAACCTTAGTCATGCAGGGTAAAGTGTTTGGTTGGTGCTAGACAAAATGGCCAGGCTTGTTCAATAGGGACATTGTGCGCATGTATGCGCAGAACCAGAATCTCGATGTATTGCCATTCAAGCCAGCATGTGCCAGCATGTTCTGGGGCATCCGAAAATCGGTGGCTTTACTGAGGCAGCGATTGTGGTTGATGTCATATGTCAGAGGTAGAGAGAGCCCTGAGATGTTCTCTTTAATACCAGCTGCGAAGTCTTGTGGTCTGACATACTGCAGTTCCCGTATCAGATAAGTGATGTAGCCTGTGGTCAGGCTGCCTGTGAAGAATGTCGTGCAGAGGGGAGGGGGGTTTCTGAGTTCGCACAGGAAGTGGAGACGCTACTGGGTATTTTGTTATAAGCACTTATGAATATGACATGAAGAAGTGGAGTTCTGTGATGAACACAGAAGAGTCTTTAAAGGTTATGATTATAGCAGGAGTAATAAGGAGCAAGTCAATGCAAGGGCATACACTGGGCAAGTATGTATCCCTGTGGGAAAATGGTAGCACAGTGGCCTCACACATCCAGGGACAAGGGTGCAATTCCCTTCTCAGGTCCGTGTGTATGTTCTCTCCGTGCTTGGTGGGTTTCCTCCGGGTACTCCGGTTTCCTCCCACAGTCCAAAGACATGCAGATTAGGCTAATTGGCATTTCCGAATTGCACTTTCTTGTGTGCGTTTGTGTGCCCTGAAACGGACTGGCATCCTGTCCAGGGAGTACCCCGCCTCGTGCCCCGAGTCACCTGAGATAAGCTCTAGGCTTCCCGTGACCCTATATAGGATAAGTGGTACTGTATCGTGATTGAGTGAGTGCTCCATAAAAATAGACAGAGGCTATTTTTATGGAGCACTTGAAACTTTTGATTAATATGAAGCAGTGTGTAAAGTATTTTTCATAATGTTACTGTATGTGTGTTTTACGTAGACAAATGTCCTCCAAGAGAACGGCCTTTGGCTGGCGGATCCAGAGATTTGAAGGTCAGTACACTGTGTGCGTGTGCGTGTGTGTGTGTGTGTGTGTGTGTGTGTGTGTGTGTGTGTGTGTGTGTGTGTGTGAGAGAGAGAGAGAGAGCAACCGAGCGAGTGAGAGAGAAAGAAAATAATAATGTTGTGCATTACTTCACCTTGAATTCTGTGTGTGTGTGTGTGTGTGTGTGTGTGTAGAACATTCTGGATACTCCTCCACGGCTGCCGAGGAGGCCCCCAGGTAATCACTGCAGCTGGAGATTATTGTGGCAACAGCAGATCCAGTGAAACACACACTTTAATAACATGTTCCATGTAACTGACTTCTTCTTACACAGGAAGTGCAGCGCCAATTGTAAACCGTGATCTAAAACCTGGAAGACAGGCGAAGGTTACACCAGGTCTCTCTCTGTTTCATACACACACATAAAGTATCAAAAATATATTTACTACTACTACTACTACTACTACTACTACTACTACTACTAATAATAATAATAATAATAATGACATTTCTATGTTACTTTTGCAGATCGAAAATCAAAGACTTTAGGCTGTAACGAACCGGTAAACAAATTAGCATATTTTAAAAAAATAATGTTTATCATGTATATGAACTAACACATGATTGGATTGTATGTTATTCTTCCTTCTTTTTTCCAGACTACAAAGATCCCACCAAGGTAATAACTGTGATGCAGTTAAAGATAACCTGAGAAAAAAATTTTTTTTAGTGATGATCATTTATTAAGGGAAAAAAAACTGTCCAATCCTGCCCGATGCTATGTGGAAAACTAATCGCCTCCTTTCCTTGCTAAAGCATGAATGAACTTTACAGGATTAACCACATTGTTTTGGAAAGCTGAGTTATAGTTCATGTTCTACTGCCAGACCTGCTGAATCAGGACAACCTTTAAATAGAACCTGTGTGAAGCATGCTAGAAGATGTAAAAGAAAAAAAGCAACACATCATGCAGCAATCGAAAGAAATTAAAGAGCATATTAGAAATGAAGTAATTAACATGTATCCATCTGGAGAGGGTAATAAATCCATTTCTAAAGTTTTGGGACACCACGGCGAGAGTCATTATCCACAAATTAGAAAAAAAAAACTTGAAACAGTGGTGGAAACAGTGGAAAGACTCATCGCAAATGCTTGATTGCAGTTGTTGCAATCAATGGTGGCACAACCAGTTATTAGGTTTAGTGCCAGTAACTGTTTCCCATAGGACCAGGCAGGTTTGGACTGGTTTTCTCCATTTTACATTTACTCAGGTTTGTAATAGTAGTATGTAATATTAAAATTAGTTTGATGATCTGAAATGGGGAAAGGACATCATACAAGGAATGTATTTTTTGTCGAGACCCATCTGAACATCTAAGAACAGGTCACGCATTTTTTAAATCAACGACCCAATTTGAGGGGACCTGCCAATGGTCCCCATAAAATTAAACCTGTCAGATACTAGAGACATTTGGGTATCTTCCTTACAGGAAATAAAAACATATTCACAAACATATATAAACATGGAAGAGCTTAATTAATGCACACACAGTCACATTGACTGTAAATCAGATCAGCTCATGTATGTATAGCACAGGCATGCTTGTGTGAATAAGTGATGGAGAATGCAGTGGACTCAGTGGGTGCAGCCATGTTTTTTTGTGTGTGTGTGTGTGTGTGTGTGTGTGTGTGTGTGTGTTGTCATGCTAGGCCAGTGAAATCACTGCCACGGGATGGTTATGATCACGATAATGATGCTCCTCCATCCAGAGCTCCACCCTGTGCTCCAGTTCGTACACCAAACATACAGACACGCACTGCAGCAGAGTGAGTACACACACACACACACTTTTTACAGATCAAAATACATTTTACATATTCACATGTGCAAATACACACAAACTCTGTTATGGATTCACATACTCCTGACATAGGAGACAAGCAAACATGCACAAACACAAACACACCTTTGTGTATATATACATACATACATACACATATACTGTACACACTTGTATTAACGGAATCTCTTTACAAAAAAACACACTCATTTTTTAATTGGGACACTCCTGACATAGCCTTAAAGCACACACACACACACACACACACACACACATACACATCCTTATGCCGCACGCAATACACTCATGCACAATTCATTTCATGACTCACAAAGTACACACACCCAAGCAAATGCACTTACTCATACTCAAGGAAAACACACACATTGTTAAACCTTATGTAGGCTAAAAGCAAATACACACACAGACACCCACTATTTACTTACTGTTACACCTTATGTAGGCTACAAGCAAATGCAAACACACACACATTTACTCACTATGTTACGATTTATGTAGGCTACAAGCTAATGCACACAAACACAAACACACACATTTGCTCACTATGTTACAATTTATGTAGGCTACAAACTAATACACACACACGCACGCACGCGCACACACACATACACACACACACATTTGCTCACTATGTTACAATTTATGTAGGCTACAAGCTAACACACACACACACACACACACACACACATTTGCTCACCATGTTACAATTTATGTAGGCTACAAGCTAATACACACACACACACGCACACACACACACACACACACACACACTTGCTCACTATGTTACAATTTATGTAGGCTACAAGCTAATACACACACATACACACACACACACGCACACACACACACACACACACATTTGCTCACTATGTTACAATTTATGTAGGCTACAAGCTAATACACACACACACACACACACACGCACACACACACACACATTTGCTCACTACACACACACACATACACACACACATTTGCTCACTATGTTACAATTTATGTAGGCTACAAGCTAATACACACACACACACACACATACACACACACATTTGCTCACTATGTTACAATTTATGTAGGCTACAAGCTAATACACACACACACACGCACACACACACACACACACTTGCTCACTATGTTACAATTTATGTAGGCTACAAGCTAATACACACACACACACACGCACACACACACACACACACACACATTTGCTCACTATGTTACAATTTATGTAGGCTACAAGCTAATACACACACACACGCACACACACACACACACACATTTGCTCACTATGTTACAATTTATGTAGGCTACAAGCTAATACACACACACACACACACACACACACACACATTTGCTCACTATGTTACAATTTATGTAGGCTACAAAGCGAAAAACATACACACACACACACACACACACACTCTTACTGTGTTACAATTTATGTAGGCTACAATCTAACACACACACACTTATTTATTCATTATGGTACATTTTTTGTAGGCTATAAGCAAACACACAGACACACATCTCAGCCTAACATCTACAGCTTTAAGAGTAATCTTGCATACGGGTACACACACATTATAACACTACTGTAAGAGTCGTGTTGTTGTTTTTTGGTCAGCAGTGGTGCGAGTCGGACAGACGGCGAGGGCGTGAGTCACCTTTTTCACTTATACTCACAATTATAATAAAGCCATGATTTTCCTTTAAATTGTTACCGTGTGTGGACGTTCCGCTCTGTCCAGTGTATAATAAAGTCTTCTTGTCTCACAGCTGAGTAACACCAGACTGACAGGTAAGTGCTGAGTCACTCCACTTCCTGTCACTCTTCCACAAGAGGCGTCAAACCGGGACTTTAGTTTGTACAGGATAACAGAACACATTTATGAGTGTAAAAACTCCCTTTATGTCTCTATATAATCCCCCGCTACACTAACACACTTATCCTTGCACTTCACCAGTGCTTAGATGCCATCACGGATAATAATTCACGGACATTCGGCCTTTTTTTTTAGATAATTAGCAACAATCGCATGATTTAACCTTTACCTTAAGAGTCTCATGGAATATTCTGTAAATGTCTCTGTTTTACGCCTTCGTTCATTAGAAATTTCATCACAAGTCCCGGTTTGATTTGAACACCCCTTGTTCGTTCGTCAGTCATCTTTTTAACACCCGCCCCCTCCGCAGGTCTCCGAAGTGGCTCGAGTCAACGACACTCGCTGGATCTGGAGACACATGAACACGAACGAAGGTACTAATAACAGGAAAGATGATAATTATTGCACTGTTTAGTTGCAATTACATTCATTTCACTTTCAAATTAAAACATAAAACATTATGTAGTTATAAGCTGTGTGTGTGTGATTTTTACCTAGACATTAGAATAAATCAACCTAACAATCATGCTATTACTATCCAGGCTCATAATGAAATTGGGATACATGAAATAAAAAGAAACGTGTCAGTTATTCATATACTACAGCACTGTTGAGTTCTCAAATTTGATTGGTCGGAAGGTGTTGATTAAGCTTGTATAACAGCAGGTCTAAAGTTAGTTTTTTTTTTTTTTTTTAACATCGAGTTACAGATTTTTAAAATTAATGTACTCATTATTATACAGTATGTTTCTAGTAGATGCTACCCATAAGAGCAGTAATTAATTAATTAATTGATTAATTAATTCAAAAATCGTGGTGTAAATGTATATGTAAGGCAAAATCTTAGTGTGTGTGTGTGTGTGTGTGTGTGTGTGTGTGTGTATATGCACCCATTTGCATATATATCATTCACTCACTCACTCATCATCTATACTGCTTAATCCTGTGTTCAGGGTCACGGGGGGGCCTGGAACCTATCCCAGGAGACTTAGGGCATAAGGTGGGGTACACCATGGACAGGGTGCCAATCCATCACAGGGCACACACACATACACACACACTCTCACACTCTCATTCATACACTACATTCCAATTTTGGGAATGCCAATCAGCCTTACCTACATGTCTTTGGACTGTGGGAGGAAACCGGAGTACCCGTAGGAAACCCCCCAAGCACGCGGAGAACATGCAAACTCCATGCACACATAGACGGGAATCGAACCTGGCCGGGAATCGAACCCGGACCCTGGAGGTGCAATGCCGCCGTGCGTATATCAATCACTTCCAAAATGCCACGGTCATTCCAGACACTGCCTACGAACCTCCATATAAACGAAAAACATAAGTGGAAGTGATTTGGGCTTAATAACAATCATATCCATCCATTTTTCATTTCGATTATTCGTTGTAGTGTTCCGCGGTTCTGTTCCATGAATGAACTGTCACACTCTCGTCACACATACTTGTGCATCTGAACATTTGGGCAAAAAACGGAAATCCAATCAGTCTAGAATCTATGTGTCTGTACCGTGGAGGGAATCCAAAGTATCCAGAGGAAACCTGTCAAATATGGGGAGAATATGCAAACGCTATGCACACACACATTTCACCATGCCTCTCCACGTGCATATCATATTAATAATAACAATAACATCTGCCAGCACTAAATATTCCTTCAGATCATGCACATTAATATAAATGTATGATTTGCCTTACAGACAGAATAAACAAATCCCTTCTGCCCCATCAGAATCAAGAATCCAACAGTGCTATGCTTTAATAAACACCCAAACAAACCCTTCACATTTCATGGCGCACACTGTCACCTAATCCATACATGTAGTGTAATTGTTTATAATGGTGTATTTAACCTTCTTTCCCTTAAAGGTACATGACAGATGGGACAGACGGACGAGGTGCGTGAGTTTAGTATACACTTTGTGAAATTCAGTAGGGTGTTTTTATTAGCAGTATCTGCTCACTATCATCGTGCTCATCATCGTTACAGATCCAGCCAGACATATGCATCATGAGTGGCCTCAGGTTAAAGCAGACACAGAGCAGGCCAGCTACACAGGACACAGCAAACCAGTAGAGGTAACACACACAAACACACAAAACGGCAGTTTCATAGATCAGTGTTAGGTTGGAGGAAAGAGAAAAAAAAAGGACAGAGCTACAGTATTTGGAAGCTATTTTTATTGCCATTTCATTGGATAAAAAGCTCCATCATTGTAGGGGAACTAGATCCTCCTTAATTAAATCCAATTCAAGTTGATGTATATAGTGCTTTTAACAAAGTTGTTGCAAAGCAGCTTTACATAATCCAAAGAAAATTAGGGAACTGTGTATGAAATGTATGAGAAAATATGTATAAATCTTTTTTTTATTTTTTTACTACAATTGCATTGTGAAAAGCACCATACAGTGGATGCAGTGTGGCTTTGTGTTCCTCAAAGATGATTAAGTGTCTCTGCTTCAGGTGTCTGCTGAGCAGGAATGGTATGTAGGAGCCTTTAGTAGAGTGGAAGCAGAACATGCACTTCATCTGGTGAACCGGGTAAACTCAACACACACACACACACACACACACACACACACACACACACACACACACACACACACACACACACACACACACACACACACACAACGTTGCTGAGCCTAGACCTGAGCAACTGAAGCTACCCCAGATCATACCACTGCCTCCAGAGGTTTGTACAGTGGCCACTATGCATGATGGATGCATCGCTTCATGTGCATTCCTTCGTTACCCTGACACGCCCACTGACTCAGGAATAGGGTCAATCTGAACTACCACATCAGACCGCCTGACCTTTTTCTATTGTACATTTTCTATTGTGCTCCTTCCACGTTTTTTAATAATGTGTTGAAGGGACCCAGTTCCAGCCAGTTTCAATCTCCTTAGTTGTTTTCTTTGCTAGATTCAGTCCAAAAATCTAACCCTTTCTGAAATGGTGACATTTTTGGCCAGGCAATGTATCAAAAAATGATTAAGTCATGGTATTATTGACAGAAGTTCAGAATGCTGCATATCATATATACATTTTTGAAATAACAATGTAAGAAATTGCACACAGTATTAATGGAAGATATTTATGGAAGATAAGACCGTAGAAACTTGGAGGTAAATTGTTTCTTCAATAATCTCGATTAGCATTTGTCTACACAACTTCATGTCGCCGTCAATAGTCTGGACAGTGACTGCGATTTTTCATTCAACATAAGAAACTTACATGTACCGTTTGGTTACTTAAAGGTTTTTATTATTATTATTATTATTATTATTATTATTATTATTATTATTATTATTGTTGTTGTTGTTGATCTAAAATGAGAAGCACATACCTCATGCTCTGTTGCATCCTGTGCTCTTTGTTGGCAGGAGGGAGCTTTTCTAGTGCGCGACTGCTCCAGGAACACTACACAGGAGCCATTTGTTCTGGCCGTATTTCACGACAACCGAGTCTTTAATGTGCAGATTCGTTTTTGTAAGGATATCGGCAAGTACAGACTGGGAACCAGAATCAAGACTGATGACGTGAGTGGTGTTATAGTTATCCAACAAATCACAGTAATAAATGTGTTCAAGCTGCATGCTATGAAAACTACAATGGCATAATTAATGGAAGTTTTTTTGCACTGCTCTCTATAAGATACATAAATGTACTCTAGTAAAAGTTCTAGCTATATATTTTTTCCTAGTTAGTTCGATAACTGGATAATGCAAATTTACTATGAAATCACAAAATTCCGTAACATCCAATAATGGTAAATCTCACTGAAAGGCTAGTCAGAATGGCATTATATGTACAGTAAGTATGCCTTCTTGGCTGTGTCCTAAGGGGCAATCCTACCATACTACAAGGGTTGTTCAAGTCAGAATAACAGAACACATTTATGAGAGGAAAAACTCCCTTAATTTCCCTATGTAATCCCCTGCAATCCCAGCACTCGGATACCATCAAGGTAGACAGTTTTCTCGGGGCCTGCTTCACGTCTAAAATGCTGTCTTCCCGGGAACTCCAGTAATGACTCAAACGTATGGAAATGGCTTAGAGTGAGGTCAGGACTGTACAGGGGATGTTGCAGCCAGGTTCCTGTAATGTGCATTGGAGTGGAGTACGTAATTTATTGCGTGTACAGTTAGCACAGACTGCTTCATCTCTTACGCAAGTTAACTGTCGATTTTCGAGGATCAGGCGTTCCACTCGGTGCGGCCCTTAAAATGTTTGCACCGTTTAAATGTGCAGCTAAGAGTCTCATCAACATACTGCGCTTGAAGTCTTTTCCAAATGTCAATTCGTTTTTCCCATTCATTCATGAGAACTTCCATCAAAAGTCCTGGTTTGACTTGAACTTCCCATCTAATATATTAAGGTAGACGTGTACAATAGAAAATACCATTTTGCAAGTATTGTAATCTCTGTGGTTAACAGTGCTACCTCGTAGCTCAAGGGCTGTGGGTTTAAAGCTGGCCTTTGGTCTGTAGGGCGCATTATTAGTTTTCCTCCCACGTTCCAAAGACATTGTAAATTGGTGTTTCCAAATTTTCAAACCAACTGGCGAATATAACTTGTATTTCATAATGGATATAACCAGAATTAATCATTTGTGCCAGTTCCCAGAGATGGGTTTTGGCATCCCATCCAGGATCTCCCCTGCCTTACTCCCTGAGATCTCTGGCCCCCAACAACCCCACACAGAATAAGTGATATGGAAAAGTGGATGTTTGCTATTGAACTGCCTCTGTCCATGCCCTATGAAAAATAATGTATGTCTAGTTCATAACACAGAATTGTCGTATTTTTTGATGAAGCTACAGACAGTAGCCTATAGTCATTAGAATCAGTTAAGATCATCATGGTTCATAAACATCATGATTTTTAGCTATAGTACTATTTGTTAAACTAATAATGTAGTTTTTGGGCATAATCATACATATAGTTGGTGAGAATCAGGTCATGAGTGTGTGTGAGTGTTTTATTGATCACATTTTATATTACACTGTTATATTAAAGGGACGGCATGGTGGTGTAGTGGTTAGCACTGTCGCCTTGCACCTCCAGGGTCCGGGTTCGATTCCCGGCCAGGTTCGATTCCCGTCTCTGTGTGCATGGCGTTTGCATGTTCTCCCCGTGCTTGGTGGGTTTCCTCCGGGTACTCCGGTTTCCTCCCACATTCCAAAGACATGTAGGTTAGGTTAATTGGCGTTCCCAAATTGTGTGAATGAGTGAGTGTATGTGTGTCTGTGCCCTGCGATGGGTTGGCACCCTGTCCAGGGTGTATCCTGCCTTGTGCCCTAAGTCTCCTGGGATTGGCTCCAGGCCCCCCGTGACCCTGAACACAGGATTAAGCGGTAATGGTGAGTGAGTGTTATATTAAAGTGTTTGTGTTATCTTTCAGGCGTTTGACTCAGTGGCTGAAATCATCAAATTCCACTCCATATTCCCCATCCTGCTTATTGATGGACGAAACCCATCAGCTATAATATCTGGTCAGAAAAGACAGTGTGTCCTCATGTATCCAGTCACAGCAGAGGACATGAAGAGACTTCTGAGCTAAATGACAACCAAACGATTCACACTGAAGAACTAGATATGTTCCATCTGTTTGGAATACTGTATAATAAATAAAGAAAATACACACACAATGGAGTTTTTAAAACATCTAAAGTCATGCACATTATGTGATTATTGTAATGAACTGGGAGTTAAAAATTTTCTAGAGAAACAAAGAAGTGCTTCTAAAGTTAAATTGGGTTCACCTACAGTACAGTACTCGAAAACCTCAGAAGTACTTCTGAAAAGCTAGTGAATGACATTCCCCAGAAAAATGCATTGTTTCTCCGGACACTTTATATATTATGTATATATTTCTAATATAGTATTTTCATCATGAAGAAAGAGGTTAAACAGGAAGTAATGAAGAAAGCAGGAGCGGTTTAGTGGCGCTGCTGAATGGTAAGCTGCTGTAACTCCCAATATAATGTCACTTCAGGGTATTTCAATGGGATGGACTCAACCAATAGGAAATATTTCAAATATATGAAACCAAGTTCAACAAAGCCTTTCAACAAAGTGAGAGGTGAAGCAGCAGAAACGGATCCATGGGCACACTGTCCTCGTCATCGTTGAGGATGGTGATGTTAACAGCCAAAAGATTACAGAGGTTTAGAATTGTATTTTGATTCGTCACAGGTTTTGATTGCAGTCATTGTTCAGTACCAAAAGCAATCTGATAAACACCACTTCCATAAAAACAAGCTGTCTGGAAGCAAGCAGCAAACTTCACCTGAACATAACTGTCATTGTGTGTTTGTGGTCTGATGAACATTTTGAACAACAATAATAAAACAAATATATACATAATGTTACATAAAACCCATCATAAAATACGTGAAGAGAATGTATAATCCTTTGTGGTCATTTTTCCTTTATAGATCATGGTTCAGGGATTCTTCTGAGAATCAGGATATTTAGGCTAACACCTGATTGCCTTGAGCTGGAGGTCAAAACCTGATCATGATATAATGTGTAAGGTGATAAGCCAGACGTGCAACCAAATCGACATGAATGGTTTCAAAATATACATTTCATTAGATGTTGTTCCTTGGTAATATACAGTTTACACTTATGAGAGAGCGAGAGAGAGAAAGAGAAAGAGCGAGATCGATTACAGAAATCTTGTAGCGGGAACTGAAGTGCAAAGTCCATTTGCACACATCGAGAGATATAAAGGACCTTAAAACATTCTGAGTGGTGTTTTGGTTAGCACTGTGGCACCTCCAGGGTTGAGGGTTTGATTCATATCTTGGGTCTGTGTGTGTGTGTGTGTGTGTGTGTGTGTGTGTGTGTGTGTGTGTGTGGAGTTTGCATGTTCTCCCTGCTTAGTCCTGGCTTTCCTCCGGGAACTCCTAACCTTTCCCAGCTACAAGGTTTTCACCCCCAAACCACCACATTTCCTGTTTATGCCAGTGCTTTCTGCAAACTCTTGAGACGTCCGCATGTGAAAATGCCGTATCAGCAGTTCTTAAGCAAGTCTGTCTGATAACACCAAACCATATCATGGTCAAACTTACTGAACTTACTTTTTCCCCCATTCGGATGTTCCACCTGCATCTGCATCAGCCGGCTCATTATTGGCCGACCAGTTGTATAAATGTAATTGTATAAATGTGTAGGGTTTCAGCCATGATATTACAAGCACCTGACTAATATTGTGTAGGTCTGACGTGCACATTGCAAGACCTCGGATGGTTTGCTGTAATATCTGGCACCAACAACAATCCTTTACCTCGATTGTTTTTGGTACTGTAGGTACTAAGCACTGCATACCTGAAAAACCCCATAAGACCTGCTGTTTCGGAGAGGCTTTGACCCCAGATTACTATCTCGCCATATTATTCACTTTACCATTAAGTGGTTTTAACCTTGAGGTCGATAATTTTCTGCACATTTTTACACATTTTCATGAAGACTGCCCAATATTCTGGTGGGAACTGCTATGGACTTTTATCATCACAGTAATAAGGCTTAGCACCAGTGAGCACAAAAACAGCAGGTACATTTGATCACAGAAATCAGAATCATTATGCAAAGTCATTTATGTAGAACATGTGATTAAAAAAAGCAGTATTTAAGTTATTATTATTTCTAAACCATTTTCAAAGGGCACAAAGTCAAAGTGGTTAGATAAAAGGAAAAACAAAACGGCGACCTAAAAGTCTTAGCAAACAGGTACTGTACGTTTGAGGCCTGATTTAAAAGCAAACAGACTGTGGAGAAGTAGTCTGAGAAAGAGTTCCACAGGCAAGGTTTTGCAGAGCAGAAACCTGCGGTTGGAGATTAGCGGAGAAGTTCTTTAAGATGAACAGGATGTAGACATTTATAGAGAATCCTGTGGTAAATGGGGAGCCAGTGAAGAGACTGTAAGATGTGTGTGATGTGGGCAAGTTTTCTTGCTCTCCGTCAGATTCTAGCAGAACTGTTTTGAATATGTTGGACTTCCAGAAGCCTCTGATGACAAATGCATTAAAGTAGTATAGCCTAGCTGCAAGTTGGACAAAGCTTCTCCATGTTCGTGAGGTGAGGAATGCAGGGTTTTACAAAGGTGGTTATGAAATGTGAGGTGAGAGTCAAACCAAATGCCCAGGTAGAGGTCATTTTAAAGTTTATTAGAGCCTTAGGCAAAAATTTGCAACAGTCATCTCCAACCAGATTTACTACCATTCTATAAATAATACGTGTATTTTTAATAAATTGAATAAATATTATTTAAGTTGTCAGTTCTCAGGGGGGCGGCACGGTGATGTAGTGGTTAGCACTGTCGCCTTGCACCACCAGGGTCCGGGTTCGATCCCTGGCCAGGCTCGATTCCCGTCTCTGTGTGCATGGAGTTTGCATGTTCTCCCCGTGCTTGGTGGGTTTCCTCCGGGTACTCCGGTTTCCTCCCAAAGACATGTAGGTTAGGCTAATTGGCATTCCCAAATTGCCCTTAGTGTGTGAATGAGTGAGTGTATGTCTGTGTGCCCTGCGATGGATTGGCACCCTGTCCAGGGTGTACCCTGCCAAGTCTCCTGGGATAGGCTCCAGGCCCCCGTGACCCTGAATACAGGATTAGACGGTATAGATGATGAGTGAGTGAGTGAGTTCTCAGGGGAACCCAAGCAGCTGCCTGCCTTGACTGATGACAAGTTAGACATGAGGAGAATAAAAGTACGCTATGTCCAGAGAACGTGATGTGGGTTATATGAAATTGCTTCAGGTTTTGAGCCGTTTAGCTCACATTCTATATACATACAGTATATACAGATGAGTCAATGCACAGATGGAAAATGCCCAAATCATTTATTAGCCCTTTAAAACTGTACATGCTGGATTTTTACATAGACACAATCCGTCATGGGGCATGTTGTAACACTTGCGTATTTGTATAAAAAGATTCAAATACTTTTACTTACATATTTTAATTACATTATTGACATTATTTGACAAAAATAAAGTTGCTTCATGGTTACATTCCCCCCCCCCCAAAAAAAAAAAAACTCCTGGTAGCTTTTTTTTTTTTTTTTTTTTTAAATCAATATTTTTAAAGGGTTTATTCTATACTCCAAAGGGTTAGGATAGAAAAAAAAAAAGGTAATGAAGCAAATGTTTGCTCATTTACCATTTATCAACCTTGTCCATTTACAAGTGTGGATGAAAAAAAGGTTTCTCACACTTAATATACGTAAGGGTCCACTTATGATGAACACTTATAATGGTTCGTTCATATTTGCATTGCACTGCTGCAGTCCTCCATTTTTCATTAAGCGCAGCTGACATGTGGGCGACAGTGAGATATGATGACCACTTTCATTTCAATCAGATACTGGTTTACATTCTGAAATAACTATGCTGCCAAATCCTTGCAAAATATGATTGGTTAGAATTTTTTTTTTAAGGCAAATAACTTCAAGAGGGAAAAAAAAAAAAAGCTCAAGAGGCTGGTGACAAGCTTGCTGGTGATAATGGACACAAAATCAAATAGCACTGGCAAACTATCGTAGTACGAAAAAAAAAACTGAGATATGCTACGCAGTCATGGTACGGTTTGTCAAACGCTTGAAAAATGTCTAGTAACGAATTAATAGTGTTTATTAAAAAATACAAGTTAACGAAAGAACACAGGTTTATCCATGGAAACCTCCACACAACAGGACAGTCAAATAAAACAAATTTAAATAAAAAATAAAAATAATTTATTATTACATGTCTATATACAGGTCTACATATTAGCCAGAATGTTTAGAAGTGATTATTCAAAGCTTAGTGCAAAAGGAAAAACCATCTGTGTAAAAAATCTAATAGTTTTACTTCCATATTTTAAATGATATTATTGACAATATTTTGCTATTTAATCGTATAGTGTGGTTTTGACTCGTCAATTTCACTGTGTAAAAATATCGGTCCATCACTAGCATAAAACTCAAGTAAGTACAGGACGTGTTTAGGGAGGTGTTTAGCGATCATAAAAAACACCCATATATTGATGTAGCATTAGATTCATTAAAAAATATGCAGCGAGAATACGATCTGGAAATGGCGATACGGCAGTTTGCTATTGCATTTACTACTGTCCGAAATTGTGAAGAGTTTCGAAACGCTGTGACGACACATTGACATCAATGAATATTTCAATTAATCCCATTCAACCAATATTTCTGTTGGCACATTAGACAAAATAGGATTCATACGCCTTTATACATATAAAGCATTTAGGGAGAGCTTGAAAATCTACGATGAGGCAAGTCTCCAGGTTAAAAAAAACAAAAACAAAACAAGTGTTAGATTAATATCTGATGTTGAACACTGGTACAAATGTACAAAAACATTTCTTTAAACCAAGCTCCTTTATACACACACACACACACACAAAAAAGATTGTTCTGTACAAGTTACTTTAGATCCAGATTAGGAATTCTGAATCCTTTGAGTAGATTTTGAATAACATTAAATAACAACTGATATGTCAGGAAAAGTGTCTTCTCCCTATTAAAAACAAATGAGACTGTATACTGTAAAAATACAGTAAAAAGGATTTCACTGAATTTCAATACTGTTTTTTGGCAAACCCAATTACAGCCTGACGTTGTTCCAACTGTAGCATCTCTATTTAACCTTCGGAGTAGGTACATACAACACTACAAATAATTTGCAGATGCATGAGAAACCCAAGATGAACAGTCTGCTAAAATTAGTCAGACATTGTCCCTTCAGTGACACCTTTGACAAGAAGCTCGGTGACCTGGTACATCTGTCCTTGGACTTTTTTCAGCGTCAGTTTAAACGCAGGACACGTCCTCTCAGGTTTGCACAGAGTGACTCCATCTGGATTACTGAGGTCAGAAACTGAGTTTCTAGAGTGCTGATCATTTAAAGTCTGACCTTCTACACTAACCACATGGACTTGTGGATTGGGATGGTTCAGGACAACCACAGGTTGATTCGGTCCTGGAAGTTTGATTAGTTGATCATCTTTCAGGGGCATTAAGAACATTTTTCCCACTGTACCGTTCCCCAACAACTGCTGCTCTTTAGAGGACTTGTGTTTCTTTCCCCTCTTAACTTTTTTAACTTTTTTGTTTGTGGGTGGTTCATCAGTGCATACCAAGCCTACCCTTTGGTCTTCATCAGTTTTTGTTTCAGACCATTTTCTTTTTAAAACTAACTTTATGGTTTTTTCTTGTTGGTTCTGCTGGTTTGACGTGCAGCAGATAACAGGACGAGCCGTCACGCTTTCCTCGCCATCACGTTTCTCTGGAAGTTTATTCACGGATTCTGAGATGGAAAATAATTCCAAGCTTGGGATTCGCATCAAAGATACTATAGGATTCATGGACGAAGTGACGGGATTGTCGCTCTGTGTGGGCAAACTCTTTTCTGAATCCAACTGTGTTTTGTCCATTTTTTCAGTTTGTGAGGAATTGTCACTCTTGCTCACATTCGTTGATGGATCGGTCTGGAGAGCATTGGTTAAAGATTCTGGTGTAATGTTGTTCTGCTCATCATTTGTCAATGTCTTCATGCCTGTAGCATTAAGCTTCTCTTTCACCACGCATTCAGGTGCCTTGGGTTCTTCTAAAATATCATCCTTCCTCTTGGTAGGTTGATCACATTTCTCAACACTTACAGGCAACGATCTTGTATCATCCTCTGTTTTCATTGTAGGCCTACAGACTTTTGGGCTGCCTGAGATTTTTCTGTTTTCATTTGATGCTGGAACTACTGATATCCTTGCCTCTGCCTCTCTGGTGTGAATATGGCTCAGAGTATTTTGAGGAATGGGGCATAATGAAAATACAGATGAAATGACGGGGAGACCTTGATGACTCAATTCTGCATCTTCCATTTTGTTGGACGATGGTTCAGCAGCTCTGAGCTCATATTTAAGACTTTCAACTGTAAGGTTCTTGTTACTTCCATTTGGAGAAATGTTTTTAACTGTGCAGTGCATGTGAGACAGTGGCTTAACGGGGTCTGTTGCAGCACTTTTGTGTCCGGAACACAGTTGTTGCGTAAACTTGTATGCTTCTGAAGGGTTAGATACCATAGACTTTGAGATAGCAGCATGCAATCCTTTACTTGAGGATCCTGATGCTGGTGTCCCATTCATCCTGGAACAATGCACTTTCTCGTTCACCTCAGCTTCATTTTTCACATTTAACTTGTCATCTGAGGAAAATTTCTTTACATGTGATCCCTGTACCAGATGCCCAGAAATGGCATTTGTCTTAGGCGTGTTCATTTCCTGCTTCACATTTGTCTGTTGATTATCATCTGTAGCAACCCTACATTTAAATGACAACCTGCTTGCTGTAGCAGCTACAGTGGAGTTTTTTAAGTCCTCCGGTTGAGAACCCGGAAGCTGCTGCGGTACTAGCCGAAGCTCCAATTCTCGTGTGCCATTTACATTTTTTACTTCCACCAATTCAACAAGGCATCCAGCAGGAATGGTGATCTCTTCGGGACACGATACCGTTAAGGGTTTGTTGTGCTGTATGGGCTGGTTTAAAGGTGCTAGCAATTCCACTTGAACACTGGACCGGGGAGGGTTTTTCTCTTCTGAACCTGGTATCATCAAGGGTCTGTTGTGTTGGATAGGCTGGTTTGAGGGGGCCAACAATCCTAGTTGAACACTTGACTTTGCACTTGACTCAAGAGTCATATGTGGTGTCCTAACAAGGATATTGGGTCTTGTCTTATGTTGACTTTTTTTCCCTGTTGCCTGAGCCCCACGATTTATGGTTGGTACCACCTGTCTAAATCGTTCAACAGGGGTAGTGGTATTTGCTGAAGATGGAGCGGACCTCTGTACTACATGTGCCACTGGAATATTGTGTACTGTTGCAGAAATAACTGGCTTTTGTGTTACAGGAGCTTCACGCTGGTTGCTGAGAACTGTTTTCAGATGGTTATTATTATTATTATTGACTGGAAGTCCAAATTGAATTTTTGGAATTATTTTGGACTGAACCACCACCTTCTCCGTAGAACCTACCACTTGACTCTGTAGCGGTAACTTCTGTTGAACTGCGCAATCTCCGGCTATGCCAACGTGAACTCTGGGAAGTGTACTTGTTACAGCATTTTTTCCCAATGAAGATTTTTCAGTCATTTTTTTTATATACTCTATCGTTTTACCCACTGTTGGATATAAATCTTTAACAGTCATTGCTGGTGGATTAAAAATTCCTTGTGTACATACTGTGTTAGTAGTGCTGGGCATATTTCCTGCTGAATGGCTCACAATCGTTACATCACTTGAAGGTCCAACTAAAGTTCTTGGAGTGGACAGGCACAGTACTTCTTTAACAGTCACGCTTGGCGGATTAAAAATTCCTTGTGTACATACTGTGTTAGTAGTGCTGGGCATATGTCCTGCCGAATGGCTCACAACCTTTACATCATTAGAAGGTCCGCCCAAAGTTCTTGGAGTAGACAGGCACAGTACTTCTTTAACAGTGATGCTTGGTGGATTAAAAATTCCTTGTGTACATACTGTGTTAGTAGTGCTGGGCACAATGTAAGGCTGAGACTTCATGGGTAGACTGCAAGTTGTACTTGTAACATGATATGATGCACTAGGTCTCGTCTTACCTGCACTGCAAAGTAGACTGGGCATATTTCCTGAAGAATGGCTCGCAACCTTTACATCATTTGAAGGTCCACTCAAAGGTTTCGGAGTGGACAGGCACAGACCTTTAGTCCCTTCGGTTTTTTTAGTACAATCAGTCGTGAAGATCCCATCTGCAGACTTCCCATGTATCCTCTGAATGTGCTTTACCATGTAGTCCCTCCTGACTGCTCCATAAGGGCACCAGTTACACTTGTAGGGAAACGAGCCTTTGTGTTTAACAAGGTGTCGCTGAGATTCAACTCTTGAGTATGAGATGTGATTGCAGATAGTACAGGAAAAGGTCACTTCCTCGTGTTGAGCCACGTGCCTTTCAAACAGTGCAGTGTCTTTGGTTGAAAAGCGGCATTTGTTACAACAGAGACGCTCACTGATGTTTTTGGATGCATCTTTAAACTCTTTTGCTTCTTCAAGGAACAAGATGAAATTTTGTTGCAAGCTTCTTGAATTCATGGTTAGACCCTTTATGCAGCAAAAAACTAAAACACTCTTATAGTCAGTGCTTTTAAAGTAGATAGATGATCCATTTGTGGGAGTAGACAGCTGTAACAGACCTAAACAATAAGAAAAAAAGAAAAGAAAAAAAAGAGTCATGATTCGTTTAGGGTAATTGTCCAACTTTGTTAAAAATAAGTACCTACTTCTGGGCGGTTTATATTAATCACAACATCTACTCAGTCGGTCATTTAGACTCTCTTAATTACTATTAACAGTGACGGATTTATGTTAGGGTTGCCGTACTCTCAAACAGGGATGCAATTTTTTTCAGTACAAGGACACCTGCTGATACCAGTACAAATACTCATTCTTGATACTGTATAGAGTACAACAAGAACAGAACTTTCAAATTCAAATTTTATTTGTCACATACACAGTCATACATAGTGTGATATGCACTGAGATGCTTATATGACTGCTGATGACCTAAAAAATAGGACAAAATAAGAGTCTTCAATAAGAATATAAATTATGAAATAGGAAAAAATATTTTACAAATATATATATAAATAGACTTTTAGCTGCACAATATGTACAAATAATAAAATAAAAATAAAAATGGAATTGGGAAATGGAAACCATGTCCAGTGATGAACAACACAATGTGCAAAGTACAGAATGTGCAGGATAATGTACTTTATAGAATGCCCCAAATGGAAAGTGCATTCTTGAATGCCCCTGCTACTATTGAATGACTTTTGAACGCATGTAGAATGACTAGACTGGGCCGATGTTGCTAGTACAAATGTGGAGAATTGGTGTAGAAGCGTTTGTTCAGCTTCAAAGTCAGTCAGCTTTGTTAGTACTTTCTTTTTCATTTCCTTTTTTTATAAGGGTAAATCAACATGCTCAAAAAGCCATATGCTATTACATATGAATATTCTAATAAACTGAAAAAACATTTAATTGTGCAGACAGTTAAAACAAACAAAAAACTAAACAAAAGACATACAATTTCAGAGAGAATTTGGACACACACACACACACACACACACACACACACACACATATATACACATACACTATAATAAAGGAGTTATTTCTACTCTCTTGCTCTCTTCCTCATAGATCTGATATTAACGTGTTAAATCTTTCCTGCTGCTATCTTCCTGTCTCCTCTTGTATCTGTTCTTAAAGGTGTGAACGCTCCCACGCGCACCTCCCCATTCTCTCTTTATGTCTCCCCTTTATCTCCCTCTGTCTCCTTTCCCCTCTCCCCCTAACTCGAGCCAGCATCTTCTGATCCTTCTCTGGACGGACACCTCTCTGTCTCTTCCTCTCCTTTGATTCTTCAGGATCTCACCAGGACATTTACAGTGGTTTATGTTCTTTGTAGTAACATATGTCAGTGACACAGGCGTTTGGTCAAACATATATAAACCCCATCTTTTGCTGTTAATAAACAGAGATCTTTGACAGACAACGCGCTCGAGTGTGTGTGTGTTTGAGTTTCTCCTGGCGCCAGAAAAGCTTACCGAAGCACAGCGGACAGACTGAGCAACTCGCTTCTTCTACTCCAAAACTTTAAAAACTTTACAGACACACCATCTAATTTGGTGGATTTCCTGATTTTTATTTTAAAAAACAAAACAATCCATGTGCTGATTCGATATGTAATATGATTCTATAAGTATTACAATTTTGTAAATATCCTGACTAAATGTTATATTTTTTAGATTTTGTTAAAATTCTAAACAAACTTAGCAAATATTTTATCCTTCCGCACAGGATGCTGTGCTGCCTGCAAATGAGTGACTAGCTTATTAGCATTATTAGCTTATTAGCACTTACTAGCACCACCTGTAGGATTATAGCAGAACTGCAATCTTTTACAACCAAATAGTAAAAAAAAAAAAAAATAGAATTATATATTACATATACAGAGGAACCTCGGATTGTGAGTAACGTGGTTTACGAGTGTTCCGCAAACCGAGCAAAGATTTTTTATACATTTTTTATCGGAAACTGAGCAAGTATTAGTTTACGAGCGCCGAGTATCATGTATCACGCATGAGACTCTTATTTTGACACTGAGCGTCACTCTCTCACCTTTCCCTGTTACAACGGTCTTTCCGTTGTGTGTGTGTGTGTGTTTGTTGTGAATCTTAAAAAGCGAGGTGGGGAGAGGGAGGAGGAGTGTTACTGTGTAAAATGAGGCGACGGAAGGGGCGAATTCCACACACACAATGCACCAACAGAAACATTTATCTGTCAGAATTTATTTTTATTTTTAAAAGTAAAGTGCAGATTAATTTGTTTTATTTTCATTTTATAGATTGTATGAATTATTTTTATGTATTTATTTTTTTGGGCTGTGGAACAAATAATTTGAGTTTTCATTATTTTTTATGGGAAATGATGATTTGGTTTACGAGTGTTTTGGAACACGAGCCCACTTCCGGAATGAATTATGCTCATAATCCAAGGTTTCACTGTATATATTTATACAAGAACACATTTTGGAGTATTATATATCCGATATAATTAATGTATATATTAATCAACTTGTTCCTGCATCTCTACTGAGGTGATGAACTTGAACACTGCAGACATTCCTGTCTGACATCAGTCCCTGACCTTGTTAAGGCTCTTGTTGCCTTATCTAATCATGTCCGTCTCCTCGTGCCTGGTTTGGCTCACTTGTGCCATCATCCCTGTCTTTACATACAGTAAATATTCCCTTGAATGATGTGGGAGATTTTTATCTTCCACTTGTTAATGTTGCCTTAATTACAAATATTACACAAATACTGTATCTATAGTAGAAAAACCAAAGAAAAACTCTGGACTGGATAAAGTAAGGCAGGAGTTATTGCAGCAATAAAACCCAAGTGAGCCAGCCTTGCATTGCCTAGGTTGTTAATCCAAGCACCACCAAAAGCAGACTGACTTTACTGTGATTTTTTTTATTTTTATCATTTTGTCTTATTTTTGCACTTATTTTATTTTTTTTTTAAATATTGGGGTGGCGCTTATTTTTCCTATACATTCCTATTTTTTTTCCTGGTTTACTCTACAATTGTCAAGAGACAGGCCATGGGGAAGCATCTCCGTCGCACTACGTCAACTATGTCTTATTTTCCCAATGTGTTGTATTTACATATTTTAATTTTTATTTTATAGCTAATTGTAATTGCTCAAGTGCTCACTGCATTTCTCTGGACGATTCGGACAGCCAGGGCAGTCTGGATCACAACCCTGCTGGGGATTTCTAGGATTTTCATTCATTTGATATTTAACCTTCCATCTACAGTTAAATATAAATATTAAAAAACTTTGATCATCATGTTATCTAGTTTAATTTTGTGTTTTAGCTTCATAAATAAGACAGTTGGTTCTATATTCAACCCCTTAAAATTTCATAGCTACTAGGCTATTTATTCAAATTCTTTAAAATAGACCAACATTGTTTTAATGTAATTAAACAAAGCATCTTTTTAATATCATCCTTTTTGTTGTTTCTATACATTAAAAAACTAACCTTTTCTAAATCAAAGTGACAAAAAACCCTACTCTAAAGCTAATAAACGTATTTTATGATCTGGGACATTATTTCATACAATACAATATTTATTACAAAAACAGGATTTTTCTATCTCTGTAAATCACACTGCTGTACAGTTAAACCGAGTGCACTGAATCCTGTCTGTCACTATTTTTAATCATTTACTCTATGGTAGTTAATGCCATATGCACTGTGCAATGTTTTATATAGACAGTTGGGTTTTCCGATTAAAACAGCAACAGCATGATTGTTTTATAAACTAGACTATAGGTTAATAGGGTATGCATTAAGGGCTTCATTTTCACTAGAGGAAACAGCTGGTGTGATGAGGGTGAACACAGCGAAAACCTAGTAACTGATTAATCCCTCATGACATTTTGTAAACTGTATTTATGAGAAAGGACTGCACTGATGCAGATATAACAATTTATAGAAAAACACACACCTTGGCTTAATCCTCGCTCTGTGATGGCGAAATGAAGACCGCGCTGAAAGACGGGGAGGAGCCGAAGGAGCCAAAGTCTGCCGCCGTTTACATATGAAATTTAAAGGGGACTTACGCGATCAGCAATTTGTGTAAAGTTTATGGAGAATTTTTAGGGGGGCTGAGTACAAATGTTAGGGGGGGCAACCCTACTGCATCTGCCATCGCCCGGGCCTCAGGGAGTTTTCTCCAGGATGAGTCTGATGGATTGTTGATGCAATTGCTACATGAGAGACGTTTTACGTATTTCAGGAAGGATGACTCCAAACCCGACTGCGTCTGGAGGCAAATAGCTCTCCTTCTCATGCTTTTAGACCTGTATGTCTAGTACTCAAGTCCCGTCCGTCTCAAGGCATGCTTGTCAAGTAAGTGTCAGCACTCAGACCGATTTTAAAGTGTCTGTTAGTAAAATACAAAAATGTATTTTTTACATTATTCACTATGTAGATGCACATGCTATTTTTTGTGCCTACTCTTATTAAACTTATTATTCATAAAACTACTTTCGTGTCCTTTGGTTCGTGCGCTCCTTTTAATTTGACATGTTTGCATCACTCATCCATGACATCATATCCAAGATCACCTCATGTCCTGAGATCACACCATATCTGAGATTACGTCATGTCTAGGGCTACTATTACATCATGTACTTTGGGAACTCAGTGTACAGAGATTACATCATGTACTCTACGGTACACACCATACACGTTTCATGCCTAGGATAATCTCCTGTCTAGGGTTCGTTGGGTACAAACTGTATACTAAGCATCTCATGTCTCTTCTACTATGACATCATGTCTTTTATGTCGTTTTACATTTATCCTTGGCTCACCTCTGTTTCCTCACCGTACCTTACCTCTCTTTTATTTTATATTATTTTAAATTGAATTCAAACATGCTTACAAGGACATTGCTTTTCTGTGAGATTGCATGTTAGTGCTGCTGTTCAGAGACTTGTTTCTACTGGCCCTGACTTCCTAGTCCCTGTTATCTTAGTTTGTTTCCCACACAATGTCTAAGTGTTCTACATGTACAGGCTTTATATTTGTTCGTCTGCCTCTGGGCATTTGGTCTGCCTGTGCTCCAATATCCATTAGCGATTTATTTTAGTAATTGTTAAAACTCCAAATAAAAGACACCGCATCATTATCCTGAAGTGTCTAAAATGAAATCAGCTCCGAATTCAATCAGCCTATAATAATCAGAAATGCGCTTGTGCATCTGTTTGGTTTCTGCTTATTTGAGATGCGACAGCGGTCATGCTTTGTATACTGCTTTGGATAGTGGGTTAACCTATTTTCATTAAACAAGCTTTTCCAGTGTTTGCAAAGCAACCCTGAACCTATTCACATACAGATTCCGTTCAAACTGTGGAACAGGTGAAGTGAAATACAATAGCGCAGCCTAATATGAATCATGAATATGAAGAGTGGGCATTATAGATTACAATATATCACAGTATAGTTTCAGGGTAGATTACAATGCATTGTGGCTTCCCGCACACACTTCACTCTTGAGGGTTTAACAAATTTGATGCGTTCCTCAGTGTGCTAATTTGTGCTAGACAACACAAAGCTTTTATGTAAACTGTTAAGGCAGCTGTTATGAATGGAAAAATTTAAATTGTTAATGCTTGCTGATTGCTTTATGTGCACATCAGTACGAGTTATGTTCATTCACACTATGGTAACTATGAGTTGTCAACTTTAAGCTTCTTCACTGAAGTAACTCATTGAAATTTATTTTACAGAACTTGATACCTCTGTTAAAATCCCAACAAACCAAAGCAACATCTTCCTTCCAATGAAATCAAAAGTGTATATTCAGGATTCTAATCACACTTTTTACAACATTCTAATTTTCAATATTTACTCGCGTTACTGTAATTGAGTAGTTTTTTTTTTTGTGTACTTCCACTTTTTAAAGTAGTTTTTAAAATCTGTAATTTTACTTTTACTTAAGTATGTTTTGTTTGAAGTATTGTAATTCGCTACATTTTAAGTCATATACGTTACTGAGTAAAACAAATGAATGAAAATGCGACTTTTTGCCTCTCATTGTCTTTGATTATTGCTTTGCCCATTTGGTTTGGTTGGTCTTTGTATATATTTGTAGATAATTTCACTGTACGTTTGTGCACTCACCAGTAGTAGGGGCGTGGCTGCCATTTATTTTGGGAAGAGGGAATTTATTCACTGTTTTTGGTTTAGGGTGTCAGTGAAGGTACCTGTATTTTTGTTTGTGTTGTGTTTTTTTTGTAGGTAATCTAACTACTAAATATAAATACCATTTAGTTTATTATTTTGGCCTGTATCCACCCTGAATCTGATCCTCCTCCTGTTGTGTGCGCGCGCGTGTGTGTGTGTGTGTGTGTGTGTGTGTGTGTGTGTGTGTTTGTAAAGCAACACAAACCTCATTATTTCATCAGTTAATGACTGGCTCTGCATTCGACACTATAGATCATGATATTCTCATAGATTGCTTACAAAATCACATTGGTATTCAGGGACAGGCATTAAAATGGTTTAGATCCTACCTGTCTGAACGATTCCATTTTGTAGATCTGAATGGAGAACACTCTGGTGTAATGCCAGTGAAATATGCCACAAGGGTCAGTTTTAGGACCTCTGCTGTTCCCAATATACATGCTTCCCTTGGGTAACATCATTAGAAGACATGGGATTAGTTTCCATTGCTATGCTGATGATACCCAGTTATACATCTCCACAAAACCAGATGAAATACCCAAATTGTCTAGACTAACTGAGTGTATTCAAGATATAAACGATTGGATGACCGCTAATTTTCTTTTACTAAATTCAGATAAGACAGAGATATTACTTATTGACCCAAAAACCAGTACACACCAGCTCTCACAATTCAGCCTGCGTTTAGAAGGATGTTCTGTTACCACCAGCTCGACAGTGAAAGACCTGGGTGTGATATTAGACAGTAACTTATCCTTTGAAAATCATATCTCCAAAAACAGCCTTTTCCCACCTTAGAAATATTGCCAAGCTTAGGAACATTTTATCTGTATCTGATGCAGAAAAGCTGGTTCATGCATTCATGACCTCCAGACTGGACTACTGTAATGCATTACTGGGTGGCTGTCCTGCATCCTCAATTAACAAGCTACAGTTAGTCCAAAATGCAGCCGCCAGGGTTCTCACTAGATCCAGAAAATATGATCATATAACCCCAATATTATCATCCCTGCACTGGCTACGTGTTCAGTTTAGAATTAATTACAAAATAGCATTACCTACATACAAGGCTCTAAACGGTCTAGCTCCCACATACCTAACCAGTCTTCTGATACGTTACAATCCACCAGAAATCTTAAGATCAGAAAACTCCGGACTACTGGTAGTTCCCAGAATATCAAAATCTACAAATGGAGGTAGGGCTTTTTCATATTTAGCTCCAAAACTTTGGAATAGCCTTCCTGACAGTGTTCGGGGCTCAGACACAGTTTCCCAATTTAAAAGTAGACTCGAGACGCATCTGTTTAATCTGGCATACACATAATTAATTCCTTTACTCCAGTACATCTATCCTGAATGGCAACCACGCTAAGCTTCAGTAGACCGAGGCCAACCCTGTGAGGACCCAGAGGCATCCAGAGAAGGACCTGCTCCAGCTGGATTCTTCATGTTGGTTTGGAACTACACATGCTGCTCCTGAGCTCCCAGTGATCCAGACCTCCATCTGCCCTCTGCACCTGCTGACTCATCCCTGTGCTGAACTGGACTTTGAGTTAATTTAAATAACTTCTGTTAAACCGAACTTTCAGCTGCATAACACACATGATGTTATACAATTTCTGTTATCTGTTATTACCCAGATGAGGATGGGTTCCCTGTTGAGTCCTGTTGGTTCCTCTCAAGGTTTCTTCCTATTGCCATCTCAGGGAGTTTTTCCTTGCCACTGTCGCCGTCACCCTTTTCTTACACATATATACATTTCCATAAGTCTTCTTTTCATTTTCTTTTCATTTCTGTGAAGCTGCTTTGAGACAATGACCATTGTTAAAAGCGCTATAGAAATAAAATTGAATTGAATTGAATTGATCTAGTTCTTTCTGCCATATACCACCATTTCCATAAAGTTTATAATAGAACCCTGAACCATTCTTTTGCTGTACGGCCCGACACTAGACTGGGACGTAACGCCTTATTTAAGTGACCACTTTGATTTTCAAGCACAAGAAAGACAACAGCTTTATTATGCAAAGGTGTTCCTTCAATTAAAAACAACTAGTTGAGATTTATATCTGCTCATCTTTTTTGAACTACGCTAGAATGCCTCATCCCACACCGCTGTAAAAAAAAAAAAAAAGTTACTCAGTAACGTTTACTCTGAGTTAATTTTTTATGAGCTACTTTTTACTTTTACTTGAGTAGATTTTTATAATGGTAACTTTACTTGTACTTCAGTAAAATTTCACTGAAGTAACAGTACTTTACTTGAGTACACAATTTTAGTACTCTTTCCACCTCTGCCACCAACTATTGGTGTCACTGTCCCCCTTCTTCCTGACATCTTGAAGTTAGATCCTATTTTATTTTCCAGGACAGTCTTCCTTATAAAGGTCATTAATACTTTTTTCCCTGATCAGTGACCGCAAACACAAAATATAGTTGCAAGCAATGATGAGGGCCCAAGCACCCTGTGCCATCGCCACCCCAAGGGTGTGTGTGTGTGTGTGTGTGTGTGTGTATGTGTGTGTGTGTGTGTGTGTGAGAGTATGACGTGTGGATGTGTCAGTCTGTGTGTGTGACGAGTAAATGTGTTTGTACATGTTTGTGGGTATGGTGTGTGGGTCTGTGTGTTAAGATTAGTGATGTGTCTGTGTTAGTATGTGAGCGTGTGATAACATTTGTGATGTTTATGTGTGTACGATGATGTCACTGAACGTGATGTCACTGAATATAATGTCACTCAATATAATGCCACACCGAAAGTTATTTAAAAAATTTCAGGATAAGTTTAAGACATTATCACGGCTGACCCGTTAGAGATATCAAAAATCCCTCCGCAATTTTGTGTCCTCAATGTCTTTAGATCACATCGGCCTGGTTTGATGGCGATCGTGTAAATCCCCTAGGAGGAGTATATCAAAATCCATCAGGTGCGTTTTTGGAAACGACCCAAAATAACCGGCCTCCTGTTGAGTTGAGCCCAGGACATACGGCACGAAAGTTGCTCGGCACAACGAGCTCTAAATGTGTACAGAGTTTCGTGTGCCTATGTGAACGTGTGTATAAGCTAGGTAGCCAAATCTCTTGTGAGGGCCCCTGAGGGTCCGTATGGCAGCAGATGCCAACCTGTCTGCCAATTTTCATGAGTTTTTCACAAAAAACTAAGTCAAAAGGGTGGGGGAAAATAAATAAATAATCCTTAGGAAAACAAGATGGTCCTACATAACTTATCGTGCTTGGGCCCTAAATATTATTTCATAATACTTCATTTTAAAGTTAATAATATCACGTTATAGAAAACCAGAAATCCCATAATACTCTGTTCTGAAGTCTTTACTGACAGCAATAAAACTGAAGACTCCTTCCATAGATTTTAAACTAATGACACCTGGCAGATTGTTGCTTGTAGCTCCGCCAGCATGCAGATTCTGACTCCAGTTGTCAGTGATGTTGCCTACTGTTACATTCAGTGAGAAACGCCTATGACACATTCACAGGATGACACAGAAGGAATGATGAACAACATTCACTATGCATGCCATGGACTCTACTCAACAGGAGTCAGTTATTTTGAGTTATTTGAAAAATGCCCACAATGGAATTTAATGTACACCTCCTAGAGGATTTATATGGTTGCCAACAAACCACAGCAATATGGTCAAGATATTAGGATGCAAAATTGTGAAGATATGGCAAAAAATGGCTAATAACATCCTGTGTTATACATAAATTATATAGTTATGTAATGTATTATACCATTAAGGTATTGTTATTTCCACTTTAAATGCATGTGCAAACTGTCTTTCTGGTTCGCCCTGATGACGGCGCAGCACTAGAACATCAGTCCAATTTTGTTACACGTATGCAGGGCCCTATTGTTTTTCCTAGGATTTTTTTGTCCTAAGCAATATGACATCAGCCGTATTATGTCATAGTATGTGAAGGGCCATATTGTTTTTCTAAGGATTATTAGGGCCCAAGCACTATGACATCAGCTCTTTTATGCTAATGTGTGAAGGGCCCTATTGTTTTTCTTAGAATGTCTTTTTTTTTCCAATCATCCAGGCCTTTTTGAAGATCAAAATGTCATGAGAATCAGCACACAAGTTGGAATCTATGGGCATTAGGATGCTTAAGTGCACAGCTCAAACACATTTGCACATATACCTGTAAAACTAGGTACACATTTAGATCTCATTGAGGTGAACAACTTTCGCTATGCACAACATGGGCTCTAATCAACATTTACTCAGTTATTTTTAATTGTTTGCAAAGTGCACACAATGGAATTTGATACATAATCCTCCTGCGGGATTTGTATGATCACCATCAAACCGGGTCATTATGAGGACCCTGAGGATGTAAAATTGCGAATGGATTTCTGGTATCTCAAATGGTTTAGCTGTGACGAGGCAAAAAACCTATGGCAAAAGTGGCTAAAAACTTCCAAATGGCTAAAAACTTCCACAATGATATATAATTACATAGTTGCTAATATAAAACCGCAAAATATGTGATGGTGCAGCTGTGATGGTATGACTGTGTTTAGGTGTCTTAATGGTAGCAGATTCAAACCTGTGTGCTGATTTTCATAACTTTTTTTTCCCCTACTCAACAAGAAGTCAATTAGTCTTTCTGGTGCGCCCGGGAGGTGATGGCACAGATGCTTGGGCCCGTGCATCATTGCTTTGCAACTATATTAATTAATGTCCTTTATCAAAAAAGCATCAAGGTCTGGATTGAACAGTTTATCAACCTGGAGCCTGACCAGATTTTAGTGAAAAATAAACCAACTTCCCAGACAAATGATACATAATTGATAAATAAATAAAAGGAAAAAAAAAAAAAGATTAATCAATGCATCATGATTCTTTTTATGATGCATCACCGCACTGACACCAAAAATATTTATTTTAAATAAAATATTTATTTATACATATTTGCATTTGAGGTGGTAAAAAGGTTTTGTTACCTACAAGTAGTGCATTCTAAACTATTCACACATTGGCAGGAGGCAGCACAGCACAGCGTCCTCATGTGGTAGGGGCAAATTATTTTCTAATTTCATATAGAACTGCTGTTATACCCCCCATTTTAATTAAAAAACACACGCATCATTGAAGGACATTTATAAAATCATGATGCTGATAGAATCGCACTACAAATTAAATTGGCCTCTGGGTATCGTGATTGGCCTCTACTGAACTTCCAGCATCCTAACACGCAGTATGACTGCAGTTCTATCCCTGCTATCTGATAATCACCCAAATGAGGATGGTTTCCCTGTTGATTCCTCTCAATGTTTCTTCCTGTTGCCATCTCAGGGTGTTTTTCCCTTTCCTTTCTGTAGTCGCCCTCTGCTTGTTTATAGAGACAATTGATCATTTTGATTGAGATATTTCATGCTCATTTCCGTAACTCTTTTGGATTCCGTAAAGTTGCTTTGCGACAATAACCACTGTTTAAAGCCCTATATAAATAAAGAGAATTGAATTATAACCTTCTTGATTCCATCTCCTAGTACCATCATAGTGACGACCGACTAAAAGTACATTTTGGTAACTTGACTTGTAGTATTAGAAGGTTATTCCTTTATTTGGTCAATGAATTCATTACTTGCTTTTCTTTCAACTCATTTAACTAGTTTAATACTGCTGAAATATATATTTATTTAAAAAATACAACTCAAGGTCTGTGTTTTCAGCATGAACACAGCGATGAAACATTCATTCTTGTGTATAGTGTACATAGTTGACCATTATTCCCATAATTTCTGTATTGAATGCATCAACTATGCAAACAGTTGTCTAATTGAATGCGGTTAATAATTACAACTGATATTATTACTACACAATTAAATCCAAACCCAGTGACGTGCATGAACAAGCCTGAAAGAAGAATTGCACTACTAATAAATGTATTGTTCAAATAAAATTGATGATATAGTTAATTATCTGCGGAAGTAAAACTGGGCTTAAGACTTATAATGCATTACATTATTGTCACATCAGATCACAACACAACACAAGCAACCTGTCGTGACAAGAGCGCGTGAGCGCCGAGATTTCCGGCAGAACTGCACGCACATTTCTGCTCTCTCTTTCTCTCTCTCACACACACACGGCACACATACACACACGGTCTTTGTTTGCGCCAAATGCCGCCATGTCGAATTCCCTTCCTTCCCTCCCTCCCTCCGCGCGCGCGCGCACACACACACACACACATACATACATACACACACACTCTCGGTATAAAACACACACCTTTCCAGCAGCTCCTTTCCTCCATCGGTCGCCGCGCGCACACTTCGCAGCTCCATCGCGTGTTATAACGCGTCCTAACGTACTCGTGTCGGATTTATTCCAGTGAATCCACGCCAAAGATCCGCGCTCGAGTCATGCAGCGCGCGCATCCCATTGGCTGTGTGGTGCACTACAGTAGAGCTCTACACATTCACCACAGCGCTCGCTTTAACCCTGTCGCTCCCGGAGCTTCCGGTCTCGCCGCCTGCTCTGTTTACTTGGTTTTGCACCGCTGCATTTTTTTTTTTAATCACGTTTTCGGATCTGAACATGTGCACGCATCATTCATGACTCTGGTGGGTCTGCACGTAAAATAGCGTTTGCACCGATTATTTTTTTTATTCTTTATTTTCGTTTGTTTTTACATTCGTGGCATTACTGTCAGCGACAGGCAAAGTTATCACGACTTCCGTCATATCCGCCGCCAAAAGTATTTCCGCCCCGAGGGACTGCGTGAGCCAATGCTGCCAGATAAATATTGAATCAGGGAGAAAATAAAATATAATATGCCCTCCTCTGGCACTTTTAGCAATGACACAATAAAGCTAAGCAAAATCAACAACAGCTAAACACTAGAGAACATGAATCTATATATTTTTGTTACAGGAAAACAATCAATGATGCAGCATTACCAATAACCAAATGCCCGTTATTTGCCAGAAACACAGCACATCCCAAGCATTTAATTCACCATTCACTGCACTGATTTGCAATGATTATTACTTTTTCAACATATTAATAAGTGTCACATATTACTTGTGTTTTCAATTTATAGTTACATGTAAATGTTGTGGAATGTCTGTGGGAAAATATTTTCTAATTTACTAATGATCACTTATAAAATAGTACTTATTTTTTTCTGAACTCCCTGAAATGAAGAAAAAAAAAAAAACGTTTTCCTCTGATTTCCTTTGTTTTGGGTGAAAATGTTTGTTTAGAGTAAAATAAAAAGTAATTAGTGGTATGAAAACCAGCAATGCAAAACCTTTTGGGGTACACCCTAGGTTTATTGGTACAGTGCCAATACATCACAGGACACACACACACACACTACAGGCAATATGGGAATGCCAATCAAGCTCATCTGCATGTCTTTGGACTGTGGGAGGAAACCAGAGTACCTGGAGGAAACCCACCAAGCAAAGGGAGAACATGCAAACTCCAAACACATGCAGACCCGTGGATGGAATCGAACTCTCAACCCTGGAGGTGCAAGGCCACAGTTCTGCCTTTAACAAACCAAAATACCATGTTAGAATCAACTTAATTACATGTCTATTACAACTTAATTTTCATTTAATAAAAATTCCCCAGCATAGATATTTGCCATACTATTACTATCATGCATTCCAACTATCTAACCTAACTAATAATACTATTGGCAAGTAAGCTAGCTTTTCATTTTGCTGTATGGGTAAATTATCATTACTTAGCTATCATTATCTGAAACGTCAACCTGTTGTTATATGTGGACACCTGACCATCAGACTCATATGTGCACATGGATCATCCCATTCTTAATGTAGTCCTTGGCTGTAATCACACCCTCCACTCATGTGTAAAGCCGCCACTAGATTAAGAGGGTTATTGAGGTCAGACTGGCACTAATGTCAGTTGAGGAGACCTGGGACTCAGTTGGCATTACAGTTATTCAGTCGGGTCAAGCCCATTCGGATTCTTCCACTTCAACCTTGGCAAACCATGTCTTCATGGAGAACATAGTTGAGCATCGTTAATTTCAGTAAAAGGGAAAAAAGAATTCTATAACACATAAAGCCATCGTAGACAAGTGGCTCCGTTCAATGTCATTGCAACACATTTATGGAAGACCCACATCAGTCTAATGTATATTTATGGGACAACGATATATATACATGTTTATCCAATCAACAAAGATTTATTTATTTATTTTACAATTTTTTAAGTTCCATAGGTCACTCAGGTCTTAAAGTGTGTGTTAATGCTCCAGCTGACATACCCCTCAGATAACTCAGTTTTTCCTCAAGCTCCTTCTGCTTCACTCCTCTTCCGAACATGCTGTTTTGGTGTCTATGTAATGATAGAGCCATGCTGGAAAACAGCATACTTGAGCAACAAGCCAGGGGAGGGGTGATATTGTATATGAGGTCACATTTGTGGATTTGGATTTGGGACATGGAGTCCCCCCCCTTCCTCCCTCCCTTCCATTTTGTTTGTTTGCACACGTGCACTAGAGGCACAACTGAATGTCTAAAAAGTGAATAAAAAATTAACAGAAGCATTATAAGCATAAAATTATTTTCTTTTTCCAATCAGCAGCTTTAAGTCAGTAGTCAGACATCTCACTTTTTTTTTACACACACCATATTTTAGTTTGCAACAACATGAGTCATGGTCAACTAAATAGCCTGTAAAACCACATCCCTGCTCGCATAACATTGACGTAATTTCCTTCATAGGTGTAGCACCACTGCCTGCATCGCTGCATATCATGCACCTTCATGGTCTCCTGTCTTGGAAGAACAAACCAAACATTATAAAATAAATGAATAAATAAATGAATAAAACTTTAAAGTTTAATAAAATTACTGCAAATTCTATCACACACACACGCACACACACACACACACACACACACTCTCTCTTTATGAACGTGAGCTTTGTTTTAAACAGGCGGAGGCCTCAGCTACCCAAAGAGGTCCTTGGGGTGCGCGATGTGCGCGAGAGCGCAAACCGTCAAAGCTTTACAAGAGGTGTCGCGCAGAAGCCGACTTTACCATATATGGACAAAGGCAAAGCATCCTCGAGTCCCTCGTACTTCCGCGTTTGTGCGATTAGGCGGAGACCAAGCGGCCGGTAAGCAAGCACCGAGCTAAAGGATCCGGGCGGCTCCGTTTGCCATTCATTCGGAAGAAAAAAGGAATACATACATCGCGAAAAAAAAACAAGCGGACAACCATGTCGTACGAACTGAGTAAGTTGTACGCGTTAGACAAGATGCACTATGTTGTGTTTGTCTTCGACACCCGGAAATTCTGATCCTCTGGTTACAGCTCCTGATTATTATGACAGCGGCTGTGTTCCAATCCCCACACTTTTCCTTCTCTGGACTACTCGCGCTACAGCTCGCGCGCGTTCTATTGTGAAGTATTTAAAACAATCAGCACGCACCGAAACCATTAGAATAGAAACAGGCTTCGATTATGTCACCTGTATTTTTAATATTATTGTTATTATTGGTAGTATTAACGTTAAAAGCAAAAAGCAGCCGTTAGCTAACGGCTAACTGGCTAATATGCTAAAATGAATGTAAACATTACACAAGAGAGCCCATTAAATAGATGGCTCACCAGTGAGAAAAGCAAACATTGTAATTGTAGCTTAGCATTTCTGAGTCGCATTGTATTTACCTGGTGGTTACATTCATTCAATTCAGAGATTGAGTCTTCAGTCACATATTTGCACCACAGGGTTGGTTGGGAAAAAAAAATCACATAACAGTGTCACACATGCTCATAAGCACAATTCATTTTAAGTGGAAAACTCTTAAACGAATGAATGAATACGACCATCATGCTGAGAAATGTTTTTCAATGGCTGCCATGTTATTCAGAATAGTCACTGAGTCATCACGAGCTACTGTAAATAAGTTTGGAAGTGATTTAATGGCAGTTCTGGGGGGGTGGGGGAATAAATGGCATAGTTTTATAATTTAGGAAAGAGTGTGAGGTTACAGCTTACCTCATTAATTAAAAAAAATATTTCACCTGCACTGAATAAATTTGTATATTTTAATCTCTGAGTGTAGCTAGCTAATAAAGCTAACACCTCTATTAGGGAAATGGGAAACCTCCCCTATTCCGATTGGTTCATTCTATTAATCGCCATAACAACAGGCAGCCAATCAATTGTGTGATCAACCAGTCTGTGCCTTTGCTGATGAGAACTTAACTGACATTTAGTTAGCATTATTTTCTAAACTTACTTTCTGACAGAAGCATTCTTGATTCTGATTGATCAGAAGGTGTTTTGGAATCACCTTAGGAACGTTTGTCAAAAATGTATTCAACTTATATTTTACATTTTAAAATGTGCACATTACCATGAAAAAGCATTGGTACTAATGCATTTACTTGTGTTATCTTTCTGTATTAAAAATATACACAAATATTGTTCATTAAAATGTATTTGGTCTTTAAAAAAATCAGGTAAGGGCAAATAATTTTTCATGCCACTTCATCCATTTTAATGGCTGATTTTTAACATGGTTACTTTGTTTAAATGATGTCAAATCTTTATAACTTGACACATCCCCCTTTTAAAAAATTAACAATAAAGCAAAGTTATTTTAATATTTAAATGCACTTTGACATGGAATTTAATTTATCCATCTATCCATTAGTCATTAAATTAAATTATTAAATTAACCATGCAATAAAAATGTATAATAAAACACGCAAACAATAATAATAATAAAAAAAAAATTTAAATACTACATGAACCCACAGGTGTCTGGGAGTAGTAGCACAAATTTATGGGTGGTGCGTTAAAGCAGCAAAACATGGCGTATTTTGCTATATTCATGTGGAGTAAGCATTGGTAGGAGAGACTGATGAGTAGGACGAATTTATAGAACAACAGAGTTGAAAACAAAGCAAAAAGTAAAAGATTCTCCAAAGAAGCGACATAGAGTGGCACCAAACTCTTAAAACAATAACAGTAGCTAGTTACATGTTTGAAAGTGTCAAACATTTTTTATGCTCGTTGCATTAATTTGCATGAATTATTCTTTGTCACTGCTTTCAGTTTAATGCAGTGCTGCAATTTATGCACATTATGCACAAAAGTGTTTTTTTTTTTTTTTTGTGAGCATTCGGAATATTTTGTACTATTACAGCGCCAAAAATGATCTGTGATTTATTTGTGTAAAAAATCTTTTAATAAGTGTCCTAATAAGGTACTGTTTCCATAGTTACAAGTGATTCACACAGATTTGGATGCTTCACATAATCTTAACTTCATAATGAACAAAATTTAAAATGTGTACTTAATGAGTCTCCGGTGTCAGCATGTTGTAGTAGTGTATAGGCATTTTTTTCATCACATGAAAGTTTTTAGGGTGATGCTTCTTCTTTTTTTTCTTCTTCTTGTTCTTCTTTTAAATAACATGACAATATTGTTGTTGGTTTTTTTTTTGCACATTTAACTTACAGAGAGAAAAATCGAGGAAGAAAAGAGAAGCTGGTTAACAGGCTACTATGCTAGAATGTTTCTGTTCCATAAAGTTAAATGTAATCATAAATGTATAATAGGAAGTACTTTTATGGCTACATTAAAAATGCAATTATTGTCAGATTGAAAAATTTGCTAAGACAGTAAAGTTTTCTGTGGGGAGATGTTTGTGGAAGGAGTCTCAAGTATCAGCGCTTTATAATGGTCAAAGGTGAAGCTGTAGCTTGAGGTTAAGACTTTACAGTTTCCTTATAACACGTCAAGCTACTGTGCATTTGCAAGTTATGAGGGAACAGCTGCTATGGCGTAAGTGATGAAACTCGGTTGTGAAAAGTTCATTTCACGATATTTAATGTAACTGTAAATGGACAAAATACAAAAACTATGGCATATTATACGATATGAGTAAGCCAAGTTCACACAAGAAAAGAACACTAGCTAGGTATATGCAAGTACATACTGATCAGTCAGACACAAAACCCTGAGCATTTTATTTAGTAGTACGTGAGTATACTCAAACCATTTTACCTAGTTGAAACAGGTTTTACTTCTGTTGGTAAGTTTCAAGGACACTGCCAGGTAATGTGCATTAGGTAAATGTATTCAAACTAACTTGGGACTTGACCCAGAAGTACTATGCAGTGACTTGTGTATCATGTGTTGAACACCGATTTTGCCAGAAGCTAGTTGGAACACAAGCACGCTCAACCCAGGTCTAGTTGACTGAATACTGTACTTGTAAATATTTGTAGCTACATGCTCTATTTAAGTCATAAGTGCAACTTGGTTATAGTTACTCACAGTTCAAGTGCACTCTTGGAAGCTAAGCTATTACACGCTACCTAAGCACAAATTTGAACTACCTACACATATTGAGTTAGAACACAAGTAACTTAAAATCTTAAAACACCCAGTAAAACCTTTAATGTGAATTATTGTGCTGCCAATGCCAGATAGAATAATGAATAGCATGGTTTAAAGAGGGCTGACGCTGAGGTGGAAGCTACCGAAATGCTCTTGTGTGCTAACAGAGTCCCGGATAGACATGTTAAAAGTATTAACACAAGTGTTAGTGTTAAACTTTATGTTGTATTTTAGATAATGAGAATTTCATGTTTGTGTTACTCTTTTGCAGAACAAGTGTTCGCCAGCCTTCCTCAGATGGAAAGGGGCGTGGCCAAGGTTATTGGCGGGGACCCGAAGGGAAACAACTTCCTGTACACTAACGGGAAGAGCGTCATCATCAGAAACATCGATGTAAGATCTTGGTTCGTTCTGAAGCGGCTGTAGGCGTCCTCGACTTCTACAGTTTGCGCCTGTGTTGTTCTATCGCATGTTGGCCGACGAACAAGAACAGGAATAACACATTAGTAATGAACAGATGGGATTTAGCTAGGCGTTTGGCAGAGTGTAATGGTAGTTAGGAATGACATGGTCATTCACGTGGTCACAAGATTTTGAAGCACAGTACTGTGATGATGTACTTAGCGGCAGAAAAATGTTAGAGCAGTGCAGGCGTTTTAAAGAAGGCCTTATGTCCATGAATGACTACATTGGTACTAGTGAGACCCTGGACTAAGTGCATTCGTGTAGCAGGGGATTATACAGAGGAATTATAAATATAGTTTTTACTGTTGTAACTGTATTTAGTTATTTTACACAGTCAAACGTCCTGGTGTGACTTGAATGCTAATTGTATGTTACACATCTGATGAGGCTGAGGGGATAAAAGATGTCTCCACTTTCCCCTGGCCAAATTCTCTGTCTTCATTTTAGGCTTTATTTTTGGTTTTTGAGATCTACAATTTGTAATTTTTCCCCCTTCATTAATCAACCTTAAACTTGGACTTTCAACTTGATTCTCTGAGTAATAATAAATTATTTATAGTCATTGATCATTGATTTATTTTTTTTGCGTGTGTGTGTTACAGAATCCCTCAATTGCAGACATCTACACAGAGCATCCTCACCAAGTCATCGTTGCCAAATACGCACCCAGTGGCTTCTACATTGCTTCAGGAGGTGAAGAATTCTCTTTCCTCTTGCGTGTGTGAGGGATCACTGCTAGTATCTAGTTCTCTTCATTCTGTAAAAGAAACCTACAAACACTATGCGGAAACATATCTAGACTTAGTGACTGGCTTTGTGTCGTCCTCTTTATAGTGCACCGGTCATACAAAAAAAAAGAAATTCCCATGGTGATTGTAGGAACGTCCTTAGAGAGTCTTTGTGTTCAGGCTGAGAGTTTTTATATCTTCTGGCAGACACTACAGAACCATATATACCCTAACTGTCAGGCATACAAGCAATCACCCTCATAAATATCTTACCAAGATCACTTGCTATCTACTGTAAAAAAAAAAAACAACAACAACAGAAAAAAAACACGTCTTTTTGAGTCACCAACTCCTAGAAAAGTCCGTCTTTGTGTTAAAATATGTGGTCGATAAATCTGATTCTAACCCGCTTTCTCTCTTTAGATGTCTCGGGTAAGATCCGTATCTGGGACACGACCCAGAAGGAGCACTTGCTGAAGTACGAGTATCAACCCTTTGGAGGGCAGATAAAGGACATCAGCTGGACGGAGGACAGCAAGCGTATCGCTGTGGTGGGAGAGGGACGAGAGAAGTGAGTTACAAGATGCTGAAGATGGTTATGTCATGTACGGTTGAGGTTAAGCAGTGATGTCACAGAATTTTCCAAGCACTTACAGTTTCTTAATATTTTGTAAAGAAACTTACGTTTTTAGTGGCATTCAATGAATGCCACTAAAAACGTAAGTAAAAAAAAAATCTTAAAATAAATATAGTTATAAAAAAGTATGTTCATTATATCAAACATAGAATTAAATGAAAAATATTTGTAAAAATATGAAATGAGAATATTTAAAATGTATCAGTCCCCATAGTATGCAAATTACATGAGAATTCAACAAAGCCGTGGAATAAAGGTAAATTATTTGCTGATATAATCTTTATGAGCAAAAGCGCTTTGTATGTTGGCTAATAAGTGTGTGTGTGTGTGTGTGTGTGTGTGTGTGTGTGTGTGTGTGTGTGTGTGTGTGTGTGTGTGTGTGTGTGTGTGTGTGTGTGTGAAGGTTTGGCGCAGTTTTCCTGTGGGATTCGGGCTCCTCTGTGGGCGAGATCGCCGGCCACAGTAAGATCATTAACAGCGTGGACATTAAACAGACCCGGCCGTACAGACTCGTCACAGGCAGCGATGATAACTGCACCACCTTCTTCGAGGGGCCGCCCTTCAAATTCAAGTGCACCTCCACCGTAAGTCCATTTCACTTATCGTCTCAGGCCTGCAGAAACTACACACCTTTACTATTCACTCTGTAGCTCACGGAATACCATAAAATCAAAACCCTTATGTCCTAATATAATGTAAACTGACAGTCTGACAATTCAATAATGAAACTTGTGTGTTTGTGTGTGTGGCTTAACACTTGTATGGCAGAAGGAGTGGTAGTTTGTGTGTGTGTGTGTTTTGTCAGTGTTACCTGGAATGCGCCATGTGTCTGAACACGTTTCACTTTGGCAGCACTTTTCATTTCACACGAGTGAATGCAGGAATGATCACTGTATCCCAATAGTGAAAATAGAGGCGAATCTAAAAATGTTAATGAATAGTCATTAGTCAATTTATTGTCCTTAAGAATTTAACAGAAAAATGTATTAACAGATAATGTTTGTTTTGCATAGTTATGCTCCGTAGATCACACATGTATTAAGTTCTGCACTTCAAGAGCTTGCACTTGCAGTTCACACTTTTGGTATTGATGTTAGGGGGGAGAAAAAAAGCTAGTATTTATCTTGTCAGGTTGTGCAAATCTGAAGAAGTGTTACCAGATTGTTTTTCTTGTTTGTTTCCCCCCCCTGTAAATTCTCTCATCATTGGCTTGGAAAATGTGCATTGGCTGGTAACAAATATTAGTCTTACATAAAGTCTGAGTTCTAGTGCAGATTTTATCACTGCTGTCAGGTGCTAGACAGTCCTGAGAAACATTATTTGATATTTTATTATATTTAGAATATCAGCTAACCTCGAGATTTTCTGAATATACTGTATAGTTGTTAAATGTGTTCGTGCTGTTGTACTCTTTGCCTCTTGTCCAGTCAGATTGCTCAGTCAGAACTAACTGTTAGTATAATGACATTTAAACCGCTTTTGCCGTACCCTGCGAGAACTTCACCCTGTTGGCCAAGCTTTATAGTCGGCGCTTTAGCAATATTTCCTACCTACAGTTTTGAGGTTGCAGGTAGCACTGAGAAAAATATAGCGATATGTTTTTAGAGGGTAATCCCTATAGTTTTAACGCTAGTAGCAATTTCTGATGCATCGTTTTTAATGTTATCCGTCAATCCAAAAGTCCACTGTTAAATTAAATGTGCAGAGCAAGTAAAATGTACAATAAAATAAAACCCTTTCAATACTAAGAATCAAGCCAAAAGCCAAAGCATGGGTTCATGGAGAGGAGCTGAAGTAGCTACATAAATGTGACGTATTTTTGGTATGCGCGTAAACAGTAAGCTTGGCTAAGATGAATTTATAGCCCACTGTCGCTGGCTACACAATAATGTGTAAAACCATATGATCCAAATTTGTTTTTCAAAGGAAGCGATAAGACTCCAGGAAATTTGACCTTTTATCCAAATGAGTACATGGTCAGTGCCACAAATTTGCATCGTGCCTTTCAGTTTGTGTCGTTTTATTTAAAACCGAAAATGGGGTTTTGCAGTTGTTTGTTTGGCCTGCGAAGAACATTTGTGTGTGTGTGTGTGTGTGATATATATAAAATGTGTGTGTGTGTACACGGCCATACATTACTATTATTATCAGGGGTGCTCCGATTTATTGGTCGGCAATCATAATCGGACGGTAATAGCTTTGGGAAGTTTGATCTGCAGTCTCTATAAGGGCCGATATAGAGAAGCCGATCAGATGACGCAAAACTGGTCTGGCAATTCTACGTGTTGTGTGAAAAAGACAATACATTATCAATCGGCAACCTGTGTAACAAGACAATACCACGAAGCACCCAAAGCATTTTAACACCACGAACCTAATCAGACATTCGAAGGTTAGTCACGTAAAGGAACATGAGCAGTTTTTAAAGTTGGCTAGCGCTAAAAGAGCGGGAGAGTCCAGCAACTCACTCAGCTGTCAGTAATGGCGAGGTTTGGCGCTGTGATTACATTTCCATCTTTCCGCGTGAAAAATAAAACCTGTTCTTGACATCCAAACATGTTTAATTTTTTGGGCGGTCCTCGCAGATGCTTGCAGAACTTCCGGCGACTCGCGTCCTGCTTGTCTGTTATTTTATTTATTTTTAAGCGATCTACAGGAAAGTTATATTTGTCAACTGTAAGCTGTTCCCAATTACTAACCAAGCACAGGCTTCCATGTTGCACATGTTACTGGCCAATAAATACAGAAATTACTTCTTGTAATTTCAATACTTAATTTACCTGGTTGTTGGATATAGTTTAACAAATAATGCTACATAAGGCTTCAAGTAGAGCCTGTAATCGGGTATCGGTATCAGTAACGGACGATACAGCTTCTAGAGATCGGAGATCGGCCCCAAAAATCCTGATCGGAGCACCCCTAATTATTATGTGAATATTATATTAATATTTATTATCCATATTGTAAATTTTTTTTAAATACATCTATTTAATTTTTGTATACTGCATTTGTATATTTCAGAAAACTCGCACAACTATCCAACAACAGGAACAAAGCAGTACATTCAGTGTAGGAGGAAATCACATGATTTGTGTTTAGCAAAGTTTTAGACATCATTAGGTAGACTCGCCGTAGGGCAAATAAATTATAATGCATAAAGAGATTTATTTATTTTTTTTTTTAACCTTTTGCATAAGGAACAAATGCGAAGTGGAAAACTTTTCCAATAATCAAAGGAAAATGAAGCTGGAATCATGATGTTCAATGATGTTTCATCTGAGGTTTTACACGTACAGTCTGCAAAGAAGGTCAAAACACACCACCTACGGTTCTTTTTTTTTTTTTTTTCCCCCACCCAGTTGCCCTTTTATGGATTAACTGGGGTTTAAACGGGGTCAGCTCCTGTCAAGATGGTGACAACCAGAGCGAAGACTGCTCTTCTGAAAAACCATGGATGACCTCATTTTCATTTAGGACTTTGGTACAGTAGATGCTCTTACCAAGAGCGACTTACTTTCTCATTATATATCCGAGCAGATGAGGGTTTAAGGGTCTTGCTCAAGGGCCCAACAGTGATACTGAGCTACCCCTAGCATCACACATTGTTTGTCCAGGTCCTTTTATACAGTCTGTAAATTTGATGCGATTTGGGAAATTGTTGAGCTACATAAAAGCAGCCAAAAAAATCAGATGAAAATATAGAAACGGGTTTATATTTGGCCCCAATGGCAACGGCAAACTTCCTGACACAGTAAAGGACTCGTGACCGGTTGTTCCCTTACCTGCTGGGTGACATCAGAAAATCCTTTCAGTCTTTATGTACACTTCTTTGCATGTCTATGAAATAAACAAATTGTCTGGGTCACGGTGTTTCTGCAGCACAAATACAGCCGTGCAAGGCACATGGAATGTTGACTTAATGGGAACATCTTTTGCAGTGTTTAAAAATTGTACTGTGTAATGCTTTTTGTTGTTGTTTTCATTGATCAACGTTTTACTCGATTCTCATTCATGATCCTGTTTTATCCCACATCAGTTTGGTTGCACCTTGTTGTTTTCTCTCCGTTTGCAGGATCACAGCCGTTTTGTGAACTGTGTTCGTTTTTCGCCCGACGGAAACCGCTACGTTTCAGCAGGAGCCGACGGACAGGTAATCTAAAGCAAACGCCGCGATCACATCTTTCACCAGGCTCAAATTATCTGTGAAGCAACCGGACATCGCTGCAAAAGCTAAAACCTATTGAAAGCTGAACAACAGACAAGTTACATTAGGCAGTCTCTTCACATGTACATTCATGCTACATGCCATGTCATCTAGACTCTCCTCTTCTCCCAGTCTCCACCCCTGCCCTGTATCTCACCGTTTTCTCCCCGTTGCAGATTTTCATTTACGATGGAAAGACGACAGAAAAAATGGGATCGCTGGGAGGAGATAAAGCTCATGATGGTGGGATTTACGCTGTACGTATGTTTTCTTTATTCTTTGTACCTATACAGGACTCGGACACATGGGTTATAGCAACAGATTCACAAATCATGTCAGTGATGTAGTACTTACTAAATGCCGTGCTGTACAGTATGTTAGGTTCAACCAAAGAGGCCATTATACAGTACATACTCCACTGCATGCTCACTTTGTAGGGAAAAGAACATTGTAAAACTGCCACAAAAGTGCAAAGTTCACGATTTCCAGCAGACACATTTGATATTCTGTGCTCTGCTTGAGATTAATATTTAATTAGAAGGAATGAATAGAATGGATTACAGGGATTATTTAGAATTTATTTAATTGTACAGAATACTGGAACAAAAGAAGAGTATAAATTCCCCTAATTTCTCTATATAATCTCTTACTACACCAGTGCTGTAGACCAGTGCGTCCCAGTTTGAGTAGCTTGACTTGGATACATTCAGAATGCTTCAAGCCAGAAACTTCCTAGAACTTTACATGTGAAATGGCTTGGAGCGAGATCAGAACTATGCAGGGATGAGGCAGTAAATCCCAGCTCAGTTCCTGTAAGTGCTGGCGAATGATTGTGTGCACAGTTCCCACAGACAGATGCGTCTCTTCGGCATCAGTTTGGTATCAACAGTTATCAGTTGATTTTCTCATCATCGTACTGTGCTTGATGTCAACTGTTAATATTACTACTATGCCTTTAATTTCCTCAAGTCCCTGTTTGACTTGAACAGCCTCATAATAGGATATTGTGGATATCAAGTGCTACCTTACGTGTGTGTGTGTGTGTGTGTGTGTGTGTGATTAGATGTAGAACTTAAAAAACCACATCTGTTGAACCTGAGCACTTACACCGACTCTCGATATCTCGACTCTGTAGGTGAGCTGGAGTCCCGACAGCACGCAGCTCATCTCCGCCTCCGGCGACAAGACCGTCAAATTATGGGACTTGGCGAGCGGCACCGCGGTGACCACTTTTAAACTGGGCAACGACGTTCTGGATCAGCAGCTGGGTTGCCTGTGGCAGAAGAATCACCTCCTGAGCATTTCACTGTCCGGCTACATCAACTACCTGGACAAGAATAACCCCAACAAGCCCATTCGCACCATTAAGGTTAGTGCAGCGTTAATTATGATTCATCAATCAATTATTTGTAATCAAGCTTGCAATTTGATGTAGTGTTTTAGGTTGAGGTTGATCCCAGCTGGTCAGACATTCATTGGTGTTTATTACTCATTTAGGGTCACAGCAAGTCCATTCAGTGTTTGACTGTACAGAAAGAAGAGGGGCGGAACGTCATTTACTCTGGCAGCTTTGACGGACACATCAATATCCTTTCACTCATGAAGAAATTGTCTAAGTCTATGAAGATACATTTCTGCTATTGTGGTATAACTAACGCCGTCGCTAAAAAGTGTGCCTTTGTGTGTATAATCATCGTCGCGTTTGTGGTAGCATGTTTCTAGTCAATGTTATCCTTAACAATCGAGTGTGTACATTACTGGGACGCTCAGAGCGGCGAGAACAACGCGCTATCAGGAAAAGGGCACACCAACTCCGTGGTCAGGCTCAATGCGGACGACTCCGACCGCCTGGTGAGCTGCAGCATGGACGATACCATCCGCTTCACCGACCTGAAAAAGAAGGAGTACAGGTAAAAACGCTCAGTTTCAGCCAAGACGTAGATCCGTCAAATGTAGGTCTGAGAAAACATGCAAATACAGATTTCAAGCAAATTAAGTAAAAAAAAAAAAAAAAAATTTTTTTTCTTTTCCACAATTAATGCAATTAATAATAGTCGCTAAATTACTTCTTTACCACAACAACTTGCAGAACACGATTGCTCAAGAAGTTATTGCCTAGGAGATGCCTCATAAGCATCCCTCTTTTTTTCCCCATTTTTTTTTTTTAAGGTTATGATGTATGATGAGAAACCCCTCTTCTGTTCAGTTTTCCAGTACAGATGTTTGCTTATTTAGCCACATGAGCACTAGTGAGTTTGGGCAATGATGTTAAGGGTTCATCCACAAGTCGTTCCACTCCCACCTTGGCAACCCATGGCACCCTGGACCAACATTTGTGCACGGGGTACTGTAGGTACCCTGTCCCCAGGGGGAGCGGTAGCTCAAGTTGGGCCCTCTGCCTGGCTCCAGGTGTGCAGCATCATAGTGCTCTGACCCCAACTTCCTAACAACTTGAGATATGTGAAGAACGGTGCATCGTAAAGCATGGAGACATTTGGTCAAATGTTTAGTACAAACCAATACAGGATGTAAGCTACGGTACACAAGCTACTGTATGATTTGAGGTCACACGTATGATGGACCACACGCACATACACACTTCACCAGAAATGGTCCAGGAGAAAGAACATGCACAATGATGGCTGTTGTGTTTCTGTATTAGCGCTTCTGACGTGATAAAGATGGACACTCAGCCGAAGTCCGTGTCTGTCGGATCAGGAGGCTTGGCTGTAGCCGTGTGCATTGAACAGGTGACGCATGCACGCACTTGCTTTATTTATTTATTTATTTTGCGGGTGGATGGATGGATGTTAAATATATTATATAATGTATATTAAATATAGCTGGTGTGTTTCTTGTCTTTAGGTGGTGCTGATGAAAGACCGGAAGAAAGTGTTCACTCTGGATAATTTGGACTATCAGCCAGAAGTGGGCACTATTCACCCCGGTGGTGGCACCGTAGCAGTGGGCGGAGCTGTAAGCATCCACAGAGTGCTATTTTGCATGTTTCGCTTTTACTCGTCTACCACAGAGTGACTGTGGATCAGTGTTTTATTTTAAGGAACTTCATTTTACTCACTAGATGAAGTCATTATAACGAAGTACATGTAGAAGAACATTTTATATTAAATGTTTTAAAGTACTTGTAACAAGAATATTGGCCAGTGATTCTTAGGGGTATGTGTGTTTGTGTGTGTGTGCGCATAGGATGGAAAGGTGTATCTCTACACAGTCCAGGGGAACACTTTGAAGGCTGATGGTAAGGTTCTGGACACCAATGGCCCTGTGACTTATCTGCAGTATTCAAAAGACGGGGCTTTCCTCGCAGCCTCAAACGAGAAGAAAGTCATCGTGGTTTACACCGTTGCCGACGGTTACAAGGTAAGTGAACGCAGCTGTTATGTGTATTTCGATGCACGAGTGACAAAAATGCTATCGTTCTCAATCACGTGTTGATTAATTTTGTGCGAGCAGGTTAAGAACGAGTTCTATGGGCATCACGCCAAAGTCGTCTGTCTGTCTTGGAATCCTGATAGCGATCACTTTGCCTCTGGCGGCATGGACATGATGGTGTACGTCTGGTCCATCTCTGATCCCGAGAAGAGGATTAAAATTCCTGGTAGCAAACTTGCACTTAATATTTTCCTTTCTTTGTTGTTGTTTAAAAGGTGTTTTTGTTTTATAGCGTAACTGTAATCCTTCTGTTTCTGTTTGTACTTTGTCTTATGACTTTTTTTAATTAGACCGGATTTACCAATTCTATGCATAGGAACCACAAAAGACTTAATATTTCACAAAAGCTACTCAATCAAAATAGACGTCTTTAACATCAGCCTACACCATTAGAAATTCCTCTGACCAAGCTCAGGACCCAGCACACAGGTTGGCACCTTGCTGCAGGCTTTAGACATGATCAGTTACGTGACTTCATGACTTTACACTGTAAATGGTAAGAGGATGTGGTGCAACTGGCTGCAAGACTGTAGCCAACTGTCCAAAGCTGTGGATCAAACCATTTAAAGTGGCCAGCAGATGATATAACTTGTGCTTGAGTGGTGTGTTCCGATAGTTTTGCATAGCTTAGAAAGCAAACCCAGGGGCAACTGTGTTATCCATAAATGACCTTGTTTGTTTGTGTGTTGTAGATGCTCACCGGTTGCACCACGTCAGCAGCTTGGCCTGGCTAGACGAACACACGCTGGTCACGACCTCTCACGACGCCTGCGTGAAACAGTGGACGATAAAAATCTAAGCACTCTCTCGCACACGCACTTGCCGGATCAGCAGGGACGAGGACTGCTGTACGGAGTCTTTCTTTCCCTCACTCAGACTTGTGTGCTCACTCTCTCGTTCTCTCCCTCTGTTTGTTTTTTTTAAGGGTCGTGCGCAAGTAATCTCAGCTGCCTTTCTGTGTAGATGTGTGTGTGTGAGTGGGTCTCCTTTCTGCCTTCAGTTGGTTAACACGCTCCTTCTCTCTCATGATTATGAAAGGTGTGACATTCCAGAGGCGCCAGAGTGAGACCTCCATCTGGCCAACATAGTGTACGTGCACGCACAAACACACACACACACACTTGTGCAGTTACAGTTTGTGTGTGTGTGTGTGTATATAAATAAAAAATACCACACAGATCGTAGCACAACTCCTGATCTAACACCATGGATCTGTCACTTTTTCTTTTTAATAAAAAATAATAATAATAAAAAACACCAGGTGGAGGTTTAGCTTTAGCTCTCTCTCTCTCTCTCTCTTACTCTGTCTCGCACTTATATGATGGACCGTGGTCTGTTTCTGCATTCTGCTGTGAGGATGTGAGTGTTTTGTTCAGGGAGCAATAACAGGTTGTAAAGCAGAAACGGAACAGTCCTGAGATTTACTGAAACGTACGTGTGTTGGGTGTGTATGTGTGTGTGAGAGAGACACTGGTGTCCTCTGTCTCTGTCACGATGGGTATGACTGTTGTGTTCATCTAAGCCTCCACTTTTTCACAGGAGTGGATGTGATTCATACTAATTATAATAATAAATGATGGAAATAAAGCTGAACACTTTTTATGCATTTTGTGTGTGCGTGCGCTTGTGTGTCCTATTGAAATTTAAGTACCATGCGAAAGCATTCTGGGAATGGGGAGCTAAAGACAAACATTAAAGAACTAAAATATGATGTTCAAATCTTTATATTGGAAGACCGATCACATGTTTCTTGACTGAATGTTTGCATAGATCTGAGACACAGATCTGAGTCCACCACTGAATAGCTCAAAAGAAACTAAATGAAGGTTGTAAAAAATCATTTATTCTTTATCCATCTTCTATAATGCTTATCCTGTACAAGGTCCGTGGGCCTGGGGAGTATCACAGAAGACCTAGAGCACAAGGCGCGGTACATCACGGGCATGGGCGAACGAACACACACACACACACACACGCTTATTATCTATATTATCTATAGATAATTTGGGAGCACCAAAAATCCTAATCTGCATGTCTTTGGCTCGTTGGAGGAAACTGGAGTACCCCGGAGGAAACCCACCAAGAATTGGGAGAATATGCTCCATGCACACAGCCTGAAATTGGGAATTGAACCCACAACCCTGGTCTAGGCCCAGTTTTTGAAATTTTTGGGTATTTTATTAAAAATAAATTATTTGTTGTAAATGGGCAAGAATCCTGTGGGTGTCGATGGCTCTTCACTTTTCATCTTCTATTCAAACGCAAACCAGTTTCCTGTTTTTCTCGCCATTAAGGATGTGGCCTTCATTAATGCATATCTTCATATTTTGCTAAATGTCATCCTCTGAGAACTCCGATTGTGCAAACAACCTCCTTATCAATTCAGTACTATCTTAAAGCTTGATCAGTAGATATTAAGTTCTGTCAGGTAATGGCCCAGACTAAAAAAATAATGGTACAAGAAAGTGGAAGAAAATAAAACCACAGATGTATAGAATCCAGCACTGAATGTCGGTAGCAATAATAATTAGTAGTAATGAATGTGACTTTCTTTTTTTTTTTTGTAATAATAATTAGTAGTAATGAATGTGTTTTTTTTTGTAATAATAATTAGTAGTAATGAATGTGATTTTAATATATGTCCATTTTCTTTAGCTTTTTGCAAATGGAGGAATCTCCACCCTCCATTTATTCCTCCTTGTCAGTTAAAGGAACATTCCTCAACAGAATTTCACCATTCGAAGCACCGTGTAACATCAACAGTGTGGATGTCGCGTTGCCATGGTAACATAAGATTCAAGATTCAAAGAACTTTATTAATCCCAGAGGGAAATTACTTATTTCTGGTTACAGTTGCTCACCTTTGTCGAGTGGAAAGGAAAAGTAAGAAAAGTAAAAAATAAAATAAAAATTCAGTCAAATATAGAGTCCTCAAACAGTAATTACCATATTGCACACTACGTTAATACCAGAGCATTTGTAAATATTGCACTTTATATATATAAAATGTATGTAATATTGTGTTACATATTTTATTGAGATGTAATATTGCAATTGTCATTATTAATACAGATAAGTGTTATTGTCCTATTGTGTTACTGTCACTGACAGTGAATACCCACATAGTGTATGGGTTACAGGGAAGAGTTGTATAGTTTTATTGCAGTTGGGAGAAAAGATCTCCTGTGATGCTCCGTGGAACACTTGATGGTAATCAGTCTCTGGCTGAAATTGCTCCTCTGGTCAGTGAAAACACTGTATAGCGGGTGAGAAGGATTGTTCAAAATGGATTGTGCTTTGGACAGAATTCTCCTCTTCGCTACTACATCCACAGAGTCAAGCTCCATGCCTAGCACAGATCCAGCCTTTTTAACTGCCTTGTCCAGTCTGTTCCTGTCAGATACCTTTTATGTCACAGCCCCAACAGACCACTGCGTTAAAAGATGACACTCGCCACAACCGTTTCATAAAACATCCGTAGAATGGTATTAGACCTGAGCCTTCGAAGAAAGTAGAGCGCCGTTGTGTTTTGCGACCAGTCGAGTTTGTTATCAAAATGAACTCCCCGATATTTGCATTCTGAGACCGTGTCCACTACCTCCCCCTTGACAGATATACAGTAGGAGTCACGGGAGTCTCCTTTGTTTTGCTGATGTTGAGTTGTAGATGATTACGGTCACACCAGAAAACGAAGCCTACTACAGACAGGTATTCAGAGGCGTCACCATCCTTTATACATCCAACAGTAGGCTGGCGTCACGTGGTTCGGAGGAAACACGTGATAGTCTTCGGCCCTCCCGGCTGAGTGGTAGTAGTAGCCTTAATGTGGGAGCCCCCTAGTGACGGGGAGGAATTGAACACGACTAAATGAGGGAGAAAATCGGGGAAAAATAAAAATAATTTTTTAAAAAAAAGAGAGAGAGATGTGTTTTGAAGCAGGTGCAGAGACTGATGGGATTTCTTTTTCTTGTTCACTTCTGGCGAAAGTGGAGACCCATTGTTCACGTTTTTCCTGCACCGTTCATACAGTAGTTCGCTTTAAACTGAGCAGTTTTGTGCGGTGCGGTTTCTAATTACACGTAACATTGCTGAATACGCAGTGCAGTGTACTTCACAGGGAACTTCAAGCTGATTAAAACACACACGCACACGTTATGGGCAATTTGGAAATGCCAATTAGCATAGGAGGAAATCCACCAAGCGGGAACATGCAAACTTCATGCGCACAGACACGAACCCGCGACCCTGGCGATGTGACGCCACCGTCATATTCTCCAAAGAAGTGTGGGACAAGAATATCTCCACACATTATTCCATGTTGGTGATATAAACAAGCAGTTTTTTTTCCAATACAATCTTAAAAACAACCAAAGAATGTTAACTAAAGGCGAGGATATTCAGTATTAGTCTTTATGTGTCTTTTGTCTTTATCTGGCAACCCCGGAAATGACTCCAGTTTGATTTACGCGTCCTAAACTTCACCAGCCAATTGTTATTGAGTAAGTTAGGCGGCGTCCGTGTTCAGCATGTGATCACACTCTGATTGGTCGGCGTTTAACTCTTGGAGGCGGAGTTAAGTAACACTGACCCGATATGATGGCTCGCGTGCGGCATACAGGTAAGTTCAGAAATTAATGATTAAAGATTTTTGTTTATTAGTTTTATATTAAATTATATAATCTAATGTGTTTATATAAAAACAGGGTTATTAAAATGTGCATGAGATGAACATCGTTAATAAAAAACAACCAACAGAGCGAGTTGATCTCGAAAAATTATAATCATATGAGTTTGCGCTTGTGATTTTTTTCTTTTTGGGTGGGGGGATCGGGGGGGGGGGTGACGCTAACTTTTAAGTAACGTCGGTACTCAGTCCAGCTACACATACAGTAACAGGAGATAGACGGGGATCTGACTTTAACACGAGTGCACATCAGTAAAGTATATATAAACTGTTCAAAGTGAAAGGTCAGTACTTTTTAATAGTATAGTGTTTATAAGCTTGTTATAAGTGTTTAAAACACGTCATTCGCACGTAAACTGATTTCGTGTTAAACTGAAACCTATGCATACCTATATATATATATATATATATAGTACACACATGCAAACACAACTAGAAAATGCTTAACAGGTTGACATCTTACAGAACTTGTATAGTTACATAGTTATGCAGTTATGCATGGTTATACATTGTTATACAGTTTGCTTGTATAAGATATAATTATAGTAAATAACCAGGGTCCTTCCTAGAAGTGCACACCTTCTTTGTATGGTAATAAATTCACGGTGGCTTTGTGCTTAGCACTTTTGCCTTCCAGGTTCGGCCCCCGCCTTGGGTCTGTCTGTATGCGCATTCCCCCATGCTTGGTGAGGTTTCCTCTGGGTCCTACAGTTTCCTCCCACAGTCGAAAGACATGCGGATTAAATTGGCTAATTGGCATTCCCAGATTGCCTGTAGTGTGTGAATGAGTGTGTGTATGTGTATGTGTGTGTGTGTGCCCTGTGATGGATCGGCACCCAGTCCAGGGTGTACCCCGCCCCGTGCCCTAAGTCTCCTGAGATAGGCTCCAGGCCCTCCGCCACCCTGTATACAGGATAAATCAGTGATGATGATGACAAAATATATTAGGATTCAATAAAAGTATATATTTTTAGAATCATTGTATTTTATTGCATTAATTTTTTTCAACATTTTCAACCAAAAACTTGTACCATATAATAATCCTTTAAAATAAATAAATAAACAAATAAATACAATTGAATACAATTCAAGAATTTAATGATACATTTTTGCCGCCTAAAGTTCAACGAGTTCAAGCTAAATTTCAATTCCCTAAAAAAGCGAGCTGAATGCGCCCCTAGCGGTCAGTGGAACAATTACACAGACGAACAGTTACAATGACGATGATGATGATTATTACAACTTCATTTAATACGAAAACAAGGACGCTCCAATACTGTTGTTAATTAGTTTTTTTACAATAAAAAAAATGCAAACAATAAGACGTTAAATCTTTCAGAAGGTTCAGGTCATGATAGAATCAGAAATTTCTTTAGAGTTTTTGTTAGAGTTTCACTGCATATCGTACTGTGTATGACTGTGTATGTGACAAATAAAATTTGAATTTGATTCGATTTTTACTTGCAGTCAGGCTTAAAGATAAAATATATTCCAATCTGAAAAGAAGATTTATAGTAGTCATATTTTAGTGGACACATAATGTTGCATAGTTTAAGTGCAATTTCAGTTTATTTTAAATCAATAATATTAGCAGGTGGTCACAAGATGGCGCTCTCAGCTCACTAGGATGGCACTGTAGGCTTTAGGGCAGATGCCAGCAGTAAAAGTCAGTCAGTCTACATGGTCCCATATTCCCAGATTAAAGTCACATAGACACTCTAAGTTTGCTCTTTTAAATGTATATTGTATGATTACCGGTATAATATCACAGTGTTAATCTATTATTTAAAACACCCACGCACACATTGGTGGTAAAGATTTAGGAGAACTGTATACAAAATCTTTATCCATAAGTGCATTTGCACATCATTATAGATATCAAAAAGCAGGGGAAGTTCACGTTACCTAACATGATATATATATATATATATATATATATATATATATATATATATATATATATATATAATTTTTTTTTTTTTTTTTACATAAAATCTCAATCATGTTAGACTGCAACTAAGGACTATTTTAATGGATGAGAATTCTGGCGATTATTGAAACGAATAATCTATTCAGATAATAGTTCTGACAATTACTCCAATGGATTTTATTTAGATTTTCAAATTAAAAATTTTATTTGTTACATACACAGTCATACACAGTACGATATGCAGTGAAATGCTTATATGACCGCTCCGTGACTCAGGACTCCTTAAATATTTTTACAAATGGAAAATATATAAAAAAAAAATATATATATAAATCTGAAGTATAATATAATATATTACAACTTAACTTAAGTCTGTGAAAAACTTGAGGTAGTATTTTAATGAGATGAGGGGGATGTGAAGAAGTCCTTGAAGTGTGCAAATGTGCATATATGTGCAAATGTGCATTGACATAATTGTCTGTTCTGTGTGTGCAAAAAAATGCAGAGGTGGATTTTATATGTTTGTTTAGCTTTCGTTTGGTTTTTGCATGTGCTAACTAACAATAAAGGCAATATAGATGAATACTTCTTTCAAAAATCTGCTTTTAATAAATTTTCCAGCTGATACAAAAGACAAATGCGTGAAGTGTTGATGAGAAACTCAGATCCATTTACGGATTCGGCTCCTTCTGAATCACTCACTAAACAGATCCTGGTCTCTTTAGTCTTTTGAATCATTTGAGTCAGTAGGGATTCTGAACGCATTTTCTATAGACCTTCCACTAGAGGGCGCTCACTGAATCCCTAGAATCCACCGAATCCTTGGACTCATAAACACATTGAGTCCATTAGATCTGGCTGTTTCACTCCGCGCTATGAGTCTGACAGATCTGCTGAATCCCACGGTTTAAATAAGTCAGCAAGGACACGTATTTTGTTTTTATTTATTATATATTCACATATTTTGAGGCTTTTTTGTTTGTGACCATAAAATGTAAATGACTGAGAATCAAGAATTATGGATGCAAAATAAAATTTTAATGACAAATGCATACAGAAATAAGTTTAGACAACAACAAATATAACGAATGAACAAAATAATTATAAATATATCTGCGGTTTAAGATTTTTATTTTTTATTTTTAAGGGTTAAAAACAGATCTGACTATCTGGTATAGTTAGTGCAGTATAGTACTGTACTGAATGGCACGAGTTAGAGCTCTCATGTCTCATATGTAAACGTAGTTTCCCTACACCCATACCTCACCTATGCAGTTTGACTCATGATGAGACACGGCGAGGTTATGCAGGGCCCGCGAGCTTCTACGAGGACCCGCCCAACGTTTAATTTTTAACGGGGAAAGAATCAAAAACGTAATCACTACACCAAAACTCGTGGTGTATCACGATGAACCGTACTTACGGCCACCAAGCAAAACCACGTAGGTGAGATAGGGGTGTTAAACACCGCATTTTGTGATTTTTGCCTCAACCAAAGGAAAAAATTCAAAGGATGCATCAGAATATGAGATTTTTATACATTTATAAAAATATACATTTTGTTACTCTCAGTATTCACAATTTTCAGATTTTTTGTTGCAATTTTGAGTCAAAAATTATCCGCATTCTGGATGTAGTATTTAAACAACTTTTCTAAAAGACGAATGCCTAATTTTTCAACATAATGTCCTTGCCACGAATGCACCGCTGCCTTCACTTTTTCATCAGAAGAAAATCTTCGTCCTCCGTCGAGGGCTGCTTGACCAAACAGGTGAATGTCCGATGGAGCGAGGTCAGGACTATAGGGAGGAAGCTTTAACACCTCAAAAGAAGTCGACAGCATGGGCAGAACTGCCATGAAATATCACAACGTCTGCGTTTAATCCGAAGTTTAGGCTTCAGCTCTTATAATAAGAATCTCACTGTAATGAGCACTGTTGATTTTTGAAACATTTCCCTGATAATGTTCCAAAACTGGCCCTTGAGAATCACAGAATACTGTGAGCATCAACTTTCCAGCTGATGGTTGACTTTTGAACTTTTTCTTGCTTGTCGATTGAGGATGTTTCCTTTCCGTACTCTGATGTTTACATGTCTCGTCACCAATAATGATTCTCTTTAAGAAACTTTTACTATCCTTAGCGTATCAGTACAAATTTGTCCACAAAAAACAAATCACTGCACGCCTGCTCTTCTTTAGTGTAATCACAAGTGGGGCATAAATTTTTGCTCGCACTGTGATTACAAATGAACTGATGTAACCCGTTAACACCTGCACAGCAGTGACTGGGGAGAAAGAAGTCTTGAACGGAAAGCGCTGGTAAGACAGTGTGGGTAATAGAAGTTTTTATATAACTAGAGAGTGGATCATTTTTGACTCCCCCTCGTATTTATTATTTTTCCCTGTAATTTAACAGTTCATTTTTAAGCATTGCATTTTTCCTTGTAATTTCATATATTGTTACTTTTTCTTTAAATATTGCTACTGTATTCTTAAAATATAATTTGCTCAGACAGGGTACACCAGTTAGCCTAATCTGCATGACACACAGACCCGAGGCAGGAATCGAACCCAGACCCAGAAGGTGCAAGGTGACAGTTCTAACCACTAAGCCACCATGCTGCCGAAATAAAATGCATTTTTATTTAATTTACTTTTGAAAGTTGTTGTTGTAGTGGCCCCAAACTGTCAAGGAAAAGCTTAGCAAAAAAAAGAAAAGAAAAGAAAAAAAGTGATAATGAGCAGAGCCGCTTTTTCCTTGTACCGCCAGGACAAGGTGGCAATGCAACATGTTTACAACAGGAGCAGATCACGCAGCCAAAGGATTTTCAGTACAGTCACGTCCCCTGCAAAGAGAAAAAGAGGTTGCTAGTACGACTTCAGAGATGGAAAACAAACGGGGATGAGATCCCCTAGAGACAGACCGTGATTGGGTAACAAACTAGTCCCTAAGAGATAAAGAGGCAGTTGGCGGTTGTGACTGACCATGGAGCCATTCCACTGCTTCCTTCATAGTCACCGGATCCTAGAGTTGAACTTTTGACCACCTGGATTATTGGAGATTTTGCAGTGATGTGTTAGACAGCACCATTATCCAAACAACAAGTGAGGGATTATCTTTCCAAAGAATGGTGTTTATCGCTCTTGTACAGTTCCAGAGACTTATTGAATCAAGAACCATTTCTCACTCATCGTCTATACCGCAGTATACAGGGTCACTGGGGGCTGGAGCTTATCCATGGAGACTTGGGGCACAAGGCGGGATACACCATGAACAGGGTGCCAGTTCAGTGCAGGGCACACACACACACACACACACACACACACACTATGGGCAATTTGGGAACACCAATTAGCTTAATAGGCATGTCTTTGGACTGTGGGAGGAAACTGGTGTACACAGAGGAAACCCACTAAGCACAGGGAGAACAGGCATACAAAAGCAGGAATCGAACCTGGCCGGGAAACAAACCCAGACCCCGGAGGTGCAAGGCGCCAGTGCTAACCGCTAAACCACCGTGAAACACTAACCACTAAGCCACCGTGCCGCCAAAGAGCTGTTTGATGGTACTGAAATGCTTTCTAAGACACTTGTTGTTTTGTTTTTTTTTCTTTAATTTGTCACCTGTATTTAGTATCTAAAATATAGTGAGTCTTTTTCACACACCACATAGAATTGCCATTTTAGCAGCGCGCGAAATAATTGTCATATGGTTGACAATTGGGTTGGCCGCGGGTTTTGCGTCGACTGATCGGCTTTTCTAAATCGGCTATTATAGAGGCCGCTGATCAAACTTCCCAAAACTCAAAAATGATCATCCGACTATGATCGGCGAGCCATCAAGTCTGTTTTTAGTAAATACTTTGAGAAATCTTTGAGAATTTTGAGCTTTGACTACAGGAGTTCTCCGAGTCTGCTGCTTAACCCTGTGGTTCGTATGGAAGTATGGGAGGGACATAAATTAAAATGAATTACACTAATGGAGCTCATGTGAGGGCTGAGCGGGATCAGGAGATTTGTGAACTGGAGCAGAATCGCCGGGTGAGTGTTATGGAGCTTTGTGTAAGAAGCTTGTTTTGAGGTGCTTGTGTGTTTGCTCTCTGTGTTTGTTCACATATGAGGTTGACACGGTTTGTGAGTGTTTGCTCATACAGTATGAGTGAGAGTTGAGATGCACCATGCTTCTGCGATCCTGCAGTCTTTACTCATGATGGAACAGCAAATGTTTTCTGTACACAAGTTTAATCTCATGTTCATGGAGTTTGTGCAGACCGCGTGTTTAACTGTGTTTGGATGTTTTCTCATGCCTGAGAGATGAAGTAGAAGGGTTTACTCAATGTGAACCGCTTCAGCTCCGGTTTTAATCGCTAATACACTTATATTACAAGTATACAAGACATATAAAAGTACACAAGACATATGGACTTATGTTATAAGTCCATATGTGCCTGAATGACGATCCATGCTGAAGTTGCTCTGAGCCTACTGCAGGCGTTCCTGTGAACATTTAGCGCGTTAATTGTCGCCAACTTCAGAAAAAACGGAGACACGTCAGTCTGTGGGAACTGCACGCACAATAATTTACCAACACCATTTGCACATTACTGGAACTCGGCTGGGCGTTATTGCTACGTCCTCCATACAAGCCATTTCCACATGTTTGGGCCATTAAGGGGTTCCTGGGAGGCCAGTGGCTCTACCTTGATGGTATTCAAGCATTACTGAAGCTCTGGATAAGTGCATTAGCGTAGCAGGGGATTACATAGGGAAATAAAGCTATTTCTTACTTTCACAACTGTTATTCTGCGCAGTCAAAAGTCCCGGTTTGACTTGAACACCCTTACAGTACTACATTTTCATCTACAAATCACAATTTCTAACTTGTTTTTCCAAAGTCAAGCTAAGACCAAAACGTATGGCTGAGGCAACCCAGTTTGGGACTAGACTAGTGTATCTTGGCAGGGATCATAATACCATCAATATTCTTTTTGAATTCATCCTTGTTTTTACTGTAATTTGGTCATTTTTGAGTTTCCACCCACTAGCTTTAACTCTCTTTCTAGTGGTGTAGCAGACAGTAGTTGATTTGTACAGATCACTTCCCATGGTTTGGTCACATAATGACCTCAGTGCTAGGGCTCATACTGTAGCTCAGTTATATATGCACATCCCTGCCCAAGACAGTTTACACTACTTCAGGACTCACTTGAGCCTTACTAGTGCTAGACTCGCAGCCAGAGTAAATGAGAATCAGCTGATTATCTGATTATTTTATGATTTTAGTTTTACTAAGTTGTGATTTTGGTTTAGTGCTGTATTACTTTAAATATAGAAAAAGATCTTGGCTTTTAATAACTAAGCGTCTCAGAGTCAGTCCTAGGAATTGCTCTCAAAGTTCATTTAGGACTGAAAATATTCCTAGCTCTGGGACTGCACCAAGGAAAGTGTGTCACTTTAGACGACGCCGAGAACCCCAGTGTGAGCTGCAAGTTATAGTGGGCGTTGTAGTTTTGGACAGGTTATTGGAGTTTTAAATGGTGGAAAAGCGATATGATGGTGAAATCAGCAGCAGCTGTGTGAAAGCTTTATGCTTGACTCGGATGTGTGACTCGGCTGCATGATGTTCTCCTAATCAGACGGCTCCAATCACAGCTGTTTAAACCCCCTGTTGAGTAGAGCTGTATTGTTTAGTCGTTCGGCCGTGTACGACTCTTCGTGACCTAATGGACCATCCAGACTCCAGACCTTCCTAGATGCTGTCCATGACGTATTCTTGGTCAAGGATACTGGAGTAGGTTGCCATTTCCTTCTCCAAAGGACCTTCTGCGGGCAATTTGGAAACGCCAGTTAGCCTAATCTGCATGAGATCTGTACAATCTGATAAAAATGATTTAAAAATGTAAAAAAAATTATTAAAGAAAAATAATACAATGCCCTACAATTTGTGAAAGTGCCACCTGAAAAGTAGGGGTACGCCGTGTTAATGAACTGATGCTCATAACATTAATTTAATATAAATACAGAAAACGCGTATATACTGTAAATACTAGTATTAATGTTTGTGCCATGGATGACGGCCACAAACCATCTCCATGAGTGCGGATTATTTTTCGTTGATTTCATGCTGCGTTTCATGTATGAATCTGCGCATGATCTGCAGTGCTGTAAGATCAGAGTGTGATTTATTATTTCCGACACTGTCGTCTGTGTCACTGTTTTAAAGCTGCATCTTCACCGGTACAAAAAAAACTCAGACAGCATACGACATGGACATACGACAGCTCTCGAGCTCTTCTAAATTTTTTGTGGAGATTTTCTATTTGAAGAAACTTGCTCTTACTCCTACTCTGAAAGTAGGATCAATATTGCATCACTCTGAGAATTTTTTGGTAACTTAGGAGCGATTTCCTACTCTTGGACGCTTTGTCAATACGGGCCCTGAACTTTGAACAATTTATCCTGGTTTCATTAAAAAAAAAAAAAAGATAACATAATATTAATAATTAATTTAAAAACTGCTATTTTAATTGGGCTGCACAGACTTTTTTATATCTGGTATAGTTCACCTGTTTTTCTCTTAGTCATTCTCTATCTCTCTTTCTGTCTGTTTACATTCGTTTGTGTCTCTCTCTATTGTATATCTTTCTCTCCTTCTTTCTTCTGCCGTGTTTTGATTTTGCGCAACATCTCAGGCAGAGTTAATGATTGGCGAGAGAGAGAAAGAGAGAGAGAGAGAGGTTTCATTCATTAATGTCCTGGTCAAATTTCTCTTCTCTTCTTCTTCTCAGGGTAAGTTACCTAACAGGTGTGAGAGTGGGTGTGTGTGTGTGTGTGTGTGTGTGTGTGTGTGTGTGTGTATTTTCAGTGTCAGTCATTCGTGTTTAAAGATTAAATAGTTTAAATTAACCATCTGCTGCTGTTGAATCTTCCTTATGTTGCTGCTTCTACTTGTGCCTGAGTAAGATTATATAACTTAACTGCTTGTTGTTCTTCTCGTATTTGCTTCTTAGATTAAATGGCATCTATCTGTAGCCTTCGGATACCAAGATGCCCCTGGTCATTTGCACAAGTGAGCTAGAACGTCAGAAGGTTTGAAGGAGAAAGGGCTGAATTAAACGAGAATGTCTTATTAAAATTGCCGATTTGCACGTTAAGTTAAATAAACATGACATTCAATGTTTTCACAAATCAGAAACGCGACATAAAAGAAGCAAACGTTACGTCAAGTTTGAACTTGAACTGGACTTAAACTTTCAGCAAGTCAGAGCTACGAGATGATCAGCGCTCAGCGTGACGAAACTTGAATCCTTGAAATCGCTGCTTTAGGCATCGCTCTCTTTAGATGCAACAGATCAGTTAGACGAAGCAGGATCAAATAACAGCAGCACCAATATCGTCACGGCTTTGTGGGTAACGCAGGTCATTCTAAACCAACGTAATTACCGAGCAACTATTTTATGAACCAAAACGTTTATCACGAGGGAAATCTTGAAGCTGTTAAAGATGTCGCTTTTAGGGAAGGACATTTTTATTATATGCATTTTTTTGTTTAATCAGGCTGACCGTAGAACATTTTTTAACCAATTTTTATTAACCATGTTAATTAGCGTGCATGATTGACATTTGTAGCAAATTTCAGTTAGGTAATGCAATACCACATTCTTCCAAAATATGAATTCTGTTGCTCATCTCCAGTTTTCTGTCTGGGTCATGGTTCTGGTTAATTTATCACAATTTTTTTGTGTGGCACTTCATGGACCGCCACACAGACTTTCAAAATAGATGGTTTATTATCATTATTTTAAATTTGCATTTGAAGTGGTAATATGTCCCAGATGTAGCTGTACTCCTACAGGTGGTTTCCTATACCATTATTCACACATTAGCATGCAGCACAGTGTAGGAGCGAATTTATATATATTTTTTTACAAGTGTAACAAACTAAAAAAAAATGTATATTGAATCGGAATATTTATAAAATCGTGATGCTAACAGAATTGCAATACAACTCGAATGGTTTCACATGTACGGTACAGTAGGTGGCAATATCGTTTCAGCTGGTCCCTGGTGATTTTCATCCCTAATAAGACGAAATTGCCAAAACGTGTCAAACTGAATCACCTCATTTTTGGATATTCGCCTCGACTTGATAGCGGTAATGTTGATTTTGTTTTAATTTGTCAGAGGCAGCTGTGTAAATAACTAGTACGAGTAATAAACATTGAAATGCAGTGTAGCTTGTTTTGTTAATTATAATTGCTTAGATATCACGTCGAAGCGAACAAAACAATCATCTGTTACACACTCCAGTCCAGTAGGTGGCGGTATTGCACCGATCAAATGTAAAATTCAAAAGAAGAAAACGAAGCTCAAATCTTTTCAATTGAATATATTTTGGAAAGAATTTGAACTTGGAGGAAGATGGAGCAGAGGATGTAAACAGATTGTAATGTCTGCAAAAGCTTTGGTATGTTTTAAAGGAACTTTGCTATTTTAGATAATATAACGATTATAAATTTGCCTAAATTATTTTAAAACTGTGAATCAATTCGCAATCAAAGCTGGCCCATTTTTAAGACATTCACGCAATTCCGACCAATAAAGCATCAACTAAATTGCGTGAATGTCTTACTAGCACAGCTCGATTAACTAGTGAACTAGCTAGCCATTACAGCTACAATGTTTTTCTTTTTCTTTTTTTTGCTTTGTGGTCTCCAAACCGTGAGATTGAACTTTAACTTCCTCAGTGGGCTAGCTAATAATTTTAGGTTTCGTCCACCCCTACGTTATCTTCAATTCTTACGTCAACAAATGCGGACCTCAGGACTAAGGGTCATGGCCACAGAGAAAACGTGATGTACTAACACATAGAGATGTGTTTATGGTAAAGAACAAAAAACAGCCTGTTTTCTGACCAGAACATTGCAGTGGAAAATCCTTTTTTTTTAAAGGGAATAAGGGTCTTGGTGACGCAGGGATTTGTTCTCATGACTTCTGATTTGTAAACGTGATGCCTCGGAGAACAATTTCTGGGGCAGCATTGCTTTCAGGGTGTATGAGCCTGAGGTGTGTGTGTGGTGCGATTAATTTCGCTGAGAGCCCAGGAAGCGATGAAGTGTTTTTATAATGCGTGTTAGGTTTCTTTGAGAGTGTGTGGGAAAGACAGACAAAGACAGAGATGAAACCTTTATTGTTTTAGTGTGCTGATCAGGTTCCTCTGTCTGTGTGTAAGTGAAATGAGTGAGTGCCACCTGGTTCCCTCATATAAACTAGCTATTATGCAGATCAGCTTTCTGTGAGCTGGTACAATATTTGAAAGCTGATTAATAAATTAAGTACCCATTTGCAATATAATTTTGCTTTCTACACAGCACACACACATCTTATAAGCACTTGCATTCCATAATGTCTAAGATCAATATTATAATGTGTCATAAAGATAAACAGGCTTCATTTATTGCTCGTATTATAATAATAATAATAATAATAATAATAATAATAATAATAATAAAACGTTGACTTTTTGACTTTAGTGACTCAGTGGTCGGTGGTCTGAAATATATATATGTGTATACCACAGAGCCTGGAAACGTTTTTTTCCTCATAGTGGCGCTTTACAAAGGACAGGAATCCCCAGGGAGCACCCGATACAATATCATCACGATATAATCAATGAACTCTGAGTATCACGATCCTGTAAATATCACAATTCTAGATTTTGAAACAAATTTAGCAAATAATTTGCTCGTACCACACACAATGCTGTCCTGTCTGCCAGTTGTGTGAGTAGTTCAGTAATTTAATTTCATGGTCTTTCCTGATTTTTTTTTTCCTTTCTACATTGTACGACAATACTGAAGGCGTCAAAAAATTGCTTTCCTGGGATGGTCGTCATGAGAGATTCATGGGGATTTTCTCCCATCTATATATTTTACTGCGTTTTTATTATAAATTCCTGTAAACAAATTGCATTAATTAAGAAACCTTTACCTGGCCTTATGAACATTCTCACTATTTGCCGGAAACGGTATATACGATGAGATGATGAGAAATCAAACGTATAAAAAAGGCGGGGTTACAGGAGAAAATCCGAGAGAGAGAGAGAGAGAGCGAGTTCAGTTACAGTGTGTTCAGATACTTATTTTTATAGTGTTTTTTTTTGTTCAAAATATGTCCAAAATAGTCCAAGGAAATTGTTAAAATGGTAGATTTTTTTTTTCCAAAATGAAAAAAGTGAAGAAAAAAAGCAGTGTTTCTCTACATCTTTTCACTTTGCCATTAAGAAAATATCTTGTTTTTTATTTTTAGCACTTATGTCATTTACATTAACCATCCACCCATCCATCTAGGAGACTCTGTAGTCTAGGGACCTTTTATTTGTTCCCATTTTACAACCTCCAGTCAACATTCACACACTCATTCGCACGCTACGGGCAATTTTTGGAACGCCAATTAGCATGTCTAATCTGCATGTCTTTGGACTGTGGGAGGAAACCGGAGTACTCGGAGGAAACCCACCAAGCACAGGGAGAACTCCATCCACTCAAACCCAGACCCTGGAGGTGCAAGGCGACAGTGCTAACCACTAAGCCACCGTGCTGACATATTGACCATCAGCAATTATTATTAGTTTTAAAGTCATGTAGAAAGATATAAACCGTAAAATCCGAGGACTGACGGGAATAATGAGCAGGATTAAGCCATGGATCATTAGGCTCTCCTGTAAACAGTAGAACTGTACACCAGGATGAAGACGTTTGCACAGATCCATACCTGCTTGCCGTATCCTTACAGAGTGATACAAACACAGATCTCAGTGCTGTTATAGGAAATATAGGCACTCTTGGAATACCTGCATGATATTTTTGTCATTGAGCAGTGTATATTTTTTAAGTAAGTATGTAGATAACATGAAAGTAATTGTCTCTTATGTGCATGAGAGATTTGGCCTTGCCTTGCTCTTGCATGCTTTTTTACACTGTAAGCCATGTTAAGCTTTATTCACCTGAAGCTTTTTAGTCGTCACTGACTTGTTTACAGCACCACGTCAGTTTACAACATAAGTTAACTAAGTGCCTTATGAAATATTAAATAATCCAGCATAAACAGAGAGACTATCAGTGTAGTAGCTAAACATTATCTACACCCTGTAGATAGTGAGCTAGCTCAAAGGTCCTTTATCTCCTGAATAGGCGATATCCTTTGTGATTTGGATGGCTGCTTTTTTTTTTGTCTATGGCCTTTTTTTTTGTCTATAATAATGGTGTGAGTGAAGGTTAATTCTTTATGCATATTGTTAATGCATTCATACATACATACATACATACATATTCTCTGATTGAGAAGCATCCACTCCGTGTGCCCCCTTTCCTGCGGCTTCTGAGAACAGCGGCGTCAGATATCTAGGAAAGATGATACGTAGAGACATGGAGGGTGGCATCCTCTGAGTTTGTGGGAGTGTGTGTGTGTAGTTGTGCACTCGTGCTCTCTATGTTTTACTCTTTTGAGCAAACAGAATTGTCAGACGAGAGGCTTACTCAGCAGAATAGTTGGTATGCTCAGCAGCTGCGCTTTAGAATTTGAGGTTTTACCTCAACTGGGGAGACGTGTAGTAAGAAACAGGAGAAAACAGACAGAGACAGATGAGAACAGAAGGAGAAACAGATACAGTAGAATGACTTAGAGAGAGAGACAGAGAGAGGGACCAGGGCACTTTTTGAAGAAGGAGATTGGGTTACAGTGGGAATTAGAATGCAGAGAGATGTTGGGGGAAGATGTGGGATACTGCGATGAAGGAGAATGTTAAGACACATCATTGGAAAGTTGGTACTTGTATGTGGTGGGATGTCGGGGGGCATGTTGGGAAGTTAGGTTGTGTTGGGTTGTTTGGGGTCACAGTGGTACATACAGCAGGATGCAGCAGGAGGTTTAGGGTATATCCAACTACAGTGCAATGAAGGGATGGTAGGCGGAGTGTTATGGGGCTAGTAGGAAGTTAGGATGTGGTGGGATTTGGAGGCCATGATGTGGTTGGATGTTTGGAGTCACAATGGGAATTAAAATGTGGTGGGATTGTGAGCAGAACAATGGAAAGTTAGGATGTGATGGGATGTTGGGGGCATGATGGGAACTTTGGATGTGAGAGGATGTCAGTGGGGCACATGTAATGTCAGGGGCACATTGGGATTTGAGGTTGTGTTGAGAATGTTGAGGGCACAATGGGAGGTTAGGATGTGGTGGGATGTTGGGAGGCAAAATGGAAATTAGAAGTTGATGGGATGCTGGCGGCAGAGTGGGAAAGTGTTGGAGACACTATAAGAGCCAGAGTAAGAAGTTGGGATGAAGTGGTAAATATACCACAGAGGAAGAAGTGGGATGTTGGGGGCCCAGTCAGAAATGGGGATGCAGCAGGAGATTTGGGGTATATCTTGCTATAGTGCAATATAGCCAATGAAAACCGATTTATTGCAAAATTATATATTGAGAGCAGCAGAATGACAAACTGCTGAAAATCTTGTTCCACAGACCGTTGTGGTACTTTGGTCAAGAAAAAAGTAATGGTCCACAATGACAGCCTGACTTTGCCATTCAGAGAGGTTTTCTGACGAGTGTCTGACAAAGTGCATGCCTGCAACCTGAAGCCTTGGGTTGTGGTGGTGGTGGTTGAATTGGAGTGGGCACAGTGGAAACCTTGGGTTTGGGTGGTACAAGGGGGTACCCCATCTATATCAAGTGGCATATAGATGTTGGAAGACACAGTGCCAATTTGGGCTGCGGTGGGATTTTAGAGGAAATTAGGGATGTGTGAGAACATTTCAGAAGTTGACTTGATAAGGCAGGTTATATTAGTCAGGACGCTTTTTGCTTTTTAATGCAAGTAAAAATTTGATCTAAGAAACAATCATGTTTTAAAGCTAATTATGGATTCTATCGTGTCAGAAAGACGGACTGCATTGCTGGCACAAAACTCAGGATAGATCAGTGGAGCGCCGTTGACTGGCGGGTCCACAAGGTGGCAGTAGTGTTGTATCAGTGTCTCTCTCTCTCTCGCTCTCTCCATATCTCTGTGATATTGATGGCTATAAATGTCATATCACCCCTCCCCCCGTCTCTCACTTTTTTTCTTTTTTGTTCTCTCACTCTGTATTTCTGTCTGAGTCCATCTGTCAAGCTCTCTTTCTCTTTCTCTCTCTCTCTCTCTCTCTCTCTCTCTCTCTCTCTCTGAGCAGGCACAACTGTGTGTGTGTTATGAAATCTTATACATGCCATATCAACCTCTCTGTCCCACTAACTCTTTCTCTATGTGTGTCCCTTACTGACTTTTTCTCTCTCTCTCTCTTTTTCTGTCCATTCCAGTCATGAGACAAACAGAAACGTAGAATAAGGGGAATCTTACTCGAGAAAGAATCGGTGAGTTGTCTGGAGAAAGAAAGACAGATGAAGAAAAAATGCGAGAGAGGATTAGATGTTGCGCTGGATGGAGAAAGAGAGAGAAAAGTCAAAAGTTGAAGTTGAGACAGTTAAAGGAGAGGCGTAGCAGGAGGAATGGATGGGTATAGAGCGGGGGTTAAATAAAGGAATGACAAAGAGGGAGAATTGAGGAAAAATTGAAGAGGGATAAAGGGAAAGGTGGAGATGAAAGGAAGATGGAGAGAGAAGAGGTGAAGATACAGTAGGAAGCAAGCAAGGGTTTAGGAGAGTTAGAGGTGTTGAGAGAGGGAGAGCGATGGAAGGAGTGTGAGATTCACACTGGATAGTTTCACTCTGTCTCTGTATCTTTTTTCTTTTTTTTTCTTTCCATTCCAGTCATTGCTTTTTGTCTTATCTTTTCTATTAAAGTTTTTTTTTTATTTTTTAATGGAACTCACACTCTCCTTTTATCTCTGTTCCATATTCCCTTTTTCATTTTTTTCATTCATCTAACTCTCTCCACATACCCTTTCTTTCTTTCTTTCTTTCTTTCTTTCTTTCTTTCTTTCTTTCGTTCTTTCTCATGTCTTTTGCTCCCCTCCTTTATTCCTCAGCATGAGTGACAGTAATGACAGTGAACGCTGATAGTTGCATACTGCACTGTCGGATATGATGTTATGTACAGTCAATATATTATGCATGCGGAGTGTGTGTTTCCTTCGTTTCTGCAGGGAATCATCTCTGTGTGTGAGTGTGTGTGTGTGTGTGTGTGTGTGTGTGTGTGTGTGTATGATTGTGTGTTTGTGTCTGCTTGAGTATAATTGGGGGATTTTCTCTCTTTCAGGCTTTTGAGCTTCTGAAATGGAAAAGGTCCAGCGAAGCCCTGAAAACGAGCCAGCTCCATCAAAACAGGTGTGTGTGTGTGCGCGTGTGTGTGTGTGTGTGCGCGTGTGCGCGTGTGTGTGTGTGCGCATGTGCGCGTGTGCGTGTGTGTGTGTGCGTGTGTGTGCGTGTGTGTGTGTGTGTGTGTGTGTGTGTGACCTTGGGCCTATTCTTCTCTCTCTTTTATCACCTTTTATTCCTTGTTACCTGACTGCGGTAGGAATTATGTGTCCTCTGGGAAAAAGAGGGATGTTAGAACAGGAGAGTGGGAGGGAAAGAAAAAAGAAGAAGAAAAAAAAAGTAAGGAATAAAATTGACATTTTGGGTATAATGCTAAACTATTCAAATAACTAAAGGCATTAATTGAATAATATTTCCACAATCTGCTGCAAAACAGATGCCTGGAGGAAAAAAAAAAAAAAAGGAAGGCCGCAGTCTGCATGGATGCTCAGGGTCCTGTTGTAAAATTCCATCCGTATTCAAACTTCATTTAATTTCACGACATCCCTGCGAGGCGCCGAGGTTGTCCGCTAATTTAACCGCCTCCTCTTTGCCATACAGACAATTCGCTGCATACTGATGACAGCCGATGGTATTTGAAAACCCGCTCTCGTGCCTTGAAGGGAGAAAGACAGGTACGTGGACGTTGCATGGGAGGCACAAATGGTGTGAGGGAAAAAAAATGAAAGCAGGAGTGGGAAACAGTGAAGGAATGGAAAGGTAAGCCTGGAGAAATAAATCAAAGACATAGGAAGATGGATGGATGGGAAGAGTAAAAGGAGGACAACTTACGGTAAGTTGGAAAGAGAAAGACAGATAGAAGAAGGTGGGATAAATGGGGAATGATGGAGACTGAAAGAGAGAGAGAGAGAGAGAGAGAGAGGTTGGACATGGAGGAAGAGGAAAGTATGAAATAATGTTCCAGTCATTAGAAGCATCTTGGGACACTGTGAAGGTCATTGAGTGAAGAAAACACAGCACCACTTTGATGTTACCAAGAACAGAACGTTCATCCGAAATTGACCGAAGATAAAAGGTGAAGAAGAAAACTTGATTTAACTAATCAGCCGAAGATGGTGTGACAGAGCAAGGAGAAACACTGCGCTGGTGTCCTAGAGACCATTCACTTCATGTGGACGCTTGGCATTGCTCCTGGGGAAGACATTGGTAAGGTCTTCCTCAACTGGGCAGCTTGGCAGCACCAGGGTTTGAACCTCTAACCTCCTGAGCAATAACCCAAAGCCTTAACCGTTTTGAACCACCATGGTGTGAAATGTCCATGACAATTCTAGTTCTAGAAGGCAGAACCCAGTTGGAGGCAGAAGGTTCTTCCTCCTAGTTCCTTAAATTCTGACTAAAGTTAGGGTGCCATGTCAAAATTTCTGAAACATATCCAGAACAGACAAGGTTTCATAAGTGTACATGATGACATTTGGTCTGCAGGATCGTTTCCGAGAAGTCGGGATCATGTTCCATGCCCGAGAACCGATTCAGATCGAATCAGATATGGAGGCCAGTCTGACCTTAGAGCCGAAGTAGATTACTGCTTAGACGTGATGTCATCAGCGCCATAGAGATTTCTCCCCCGAAATATATAAAGTGCGCCTCTGATCTACAGAGCCATAGCTGATAAAGTAGGAAAAAGTTGACTCTTTTCCCCCCGAAATATCAATAATGTTAGTCATAGCTCGTAGGTTCACGTTCTCGTTCTCTTCTTCTCTTGCGTTTAACGAACCAAGTAGATGCATACCGTCACCTGCTGTATCAGAAAGTGTAAATACCCAAGCGTATCCGAGAACGGAGAGCAAAAACAATGTAAAAAAACGCCCTAATATCATTTCGTCTTATCGTGTTGAACCAAAACACCTTTAGGCTTAGAGTCTTAGGGCGTTTTCATCTAAGCACGATTGACTTGTACCGGGCCTCTACACTCCTCCGCCAGCCAGCATCCACATTATTGTTGCTCTCCGTTCTCGTTCATTAGCATATTTACACTCTCCAGTACAGCAGGGGGCAGTATGCACCTAGAGCAAATTATTCCTGCGATTTTAACTCCCAACATTCTTTTATTTTAAGCTTTGTCAAATGAAAGGCTTTCTTCTTCCAGAACATAGAGATAATAAATGACTTTGATGTGTGTGTGTGTGTGTGTGTGTGTGTGTGTGTGTGTGTGTGTGTGTGTGTGTGTGTGTAAAAGAATAGTACACATGAGGAATCCCACACTCTGTTCACAGATGAGGTTTTATTCGAGTGTGATGTAGACGTCCTCATTACTACTGCTGCTAATGCTGATTACAATAGATTTCATTCGCAGTCGTCTGATTTATTTATTTATTTAAGTTCTTTTTCTTTTCTCTTTCAAATTTATTTTATATAATGTTCTGTTTTAATTCTGTCTTTTATGACATTTCACCTTTACATTTACCGCATGTAGCATGTGGCAGACATGACATTTTGCTCTTCCTATTTTTGTCTTTCTTTATTTCTTTGATTGCATTTTTTCTTATTCGTGTTGTTTTTTGTTTGTTTTTTGTTTAATGCATCCTTTGTTTAATAGCCTTTTCTTCTTCATTCATTCATCAGTTAAAGTTGTTTTTTTCCTTTTTTATTTATTTTTATATTTATTATTCTTTTAAAATGATTAATTTTGCTTTACTTTGCTTTGTCACACTCTGCATTCCTGTCTTTCTCATGGTTCATTAAACTTTTCTTCTTTTCATCTATGACTCTTTTCTTTTACTCTTAAGTTTGCTTTCCATTAGAATGTTGTTCTTTCTTCTTGCCTTTCTATCTTTCTTCTGGTTTTTCTTTCTATAACCCTTCCTCTCTTTCCTTCATTCTTTTTTTTGCTATTGTTCCTTATTACATTTTGATCTCTTTCTCTCTTTCTTTCTTTTTACATTTTTGCCTTTCTCCTTTATTCTTTAATTTGTGTTCTTTCTTTCTTTTATTCCTTCTCCTTTTACTTATTAATTTATTTTTTTCTTTCATTTTGAAACCTTTTTTCTTCCTTCTATTTTCCTTTACTATCTTTTATTCGTTTTTGCTTTTAAAATTTTTCTTATAATTTTTTTATTCCTTGCTTCTTGCTCTTTTTACTTTTTTTTTATTCCTTCACATTTCTTTCTTTCTTTCTTTTTTACTTTTTCTATTATTCTTTTTTCTTTCTTTTGTTCTTTCTTTATTTTTACTCTTTCTATTATTCTTTCTATTATTCTTTTTTTACTTTTTATTATTCTTTCTATTGTTCTTTCTTTTTTGTTGCGTGTTTAGAATTCTATTATTCTTTCTTTCTTCTTTCTTTTTACACTTCCTATTAATCCTTCTTGCTTTTTCTTTCTTTCTTTCTTTCTTTTTTTCTTTTTACTCTTCCTATTATTCTTTCTTTCTTTTTTCTTTCTTTCTTTTTACACTTCCTATTATTCTTTCTTTCTTTCTTTTTTCTTTCTTTCATTTTACACTTCCTATTAATCCTTCTTGCTTTTTCTTTCTTTCTTTCTTTCTTTCTTTTTTTCTTTTTACTCTTCCTATTATTCTTTCTTTCTTTCTTTTTACACTTCCTATTAATCCTTCTTGCTTTTTCTTTCTTCCTTTCTTTCTTTCTTTTTACTCTTCCTATTATTCTTTCTTTCTTTCTTTCTTCCTTTCTTTTTTCTTTCTTTCATTTTACACTTCCTATTAATCCTTCTTGCTTTTTCTTTCTTTCTTTCTTTCTTTCTTTCTTTCTTTCTTTCTTTCTTGTTTCTCTTTCTTTCATTGTTTGTTCTTCCTTCCCTTCGCTCTTAATCTAAAAGCACACACGTCTCCTGCCTCCAGTGTAGAGGTTTTATTTCCCCCTGACCAGGCAGTCTGAAGCTGCTGTTAGTGCTGGGTAAGGGTGCTGATGAGCGCTGAGCTGAAACCGTGTTTTCCGCTGAAGGAACATTGTGAATGGAGTCAGTCAGGCATCACATAAAGAACAAGTGATCCTTAATTAGAAATCTGTTTCAGATTAGGAATGTTCCAATATCCTGTCATTGTGTTTCCAGTCAGTGTGTGTGTGTGTGTGTGTGTGTGTGTGTGGGTGGGTGTCCCTTATACTTTTTTATACACTGCCAGTCAAAAGTTTGTACACGCCTTCTAATTTCGTCTTTCCTTGAAAGCAAATAATCTCCTTTGAGCAGCTGATATTGCTATGTGTCTGCTACTTATCATACTTATTAATCAAAAAACATTTTATTAAATAGTCATTTAAATATTTTATCCAAATGTTTGACTGGTACAGTATTTTACGCCATTTTGAAGGTAAGTGGTGTACCGACTGCACATGTGCATGGTAACACAACAGAAATCTGCAGTGATGTCCACTGGATCTTCTCACAACACCAGAGGATTAGATGCAGCATTGCGAGTTTTCTTTACACGTCTTCCTTCTGTTTGATAAACGCCTTGCTCACTGATGTTTGCCGCTTCTCCTTGGATATCTTCCGAAACACACGTACTGTTTATGTGAGGCATAAAAGAAATTCTTTATAAAAAAGTAACTTATTTTGTTGAGCACAAATGTCATTATATATATATATATATGTGCGTGTGGTGCTCTGGGAAAACCTGATGTTGTTGCTATGGCTGAACTTTGGAACGTTAAAAAACGAGCACAAGAACTGATTTTGACAAAATAGTTACCTATATTATTGCTTTTCTTCTAATATAATAATTATAATAATAATTCTTTGGAAATACACTGCCGGGCCCCAAAAAAACACTCACACACACTCTAACATTTCTTTTGAGTGCCTTTAGCGTTGATTACAGTGTCTAGTTCATGTGTGAAAAAGATTCTTCATGCTCCGAGAAAGAATCATTCCGTGCCTCCAGGGATGAAACACTCCATAGATTTGATAACCTGGTCCTTCAGTACATTCAGGTCGTCAGCTGAC
>QNUK01000111.1:0-172500 GCA_013621035.1 Clarias magur | reverse complement strand
CACACAGACTCACACGCTGATACACTCATTTAGCTGTCAACATGCCATTATAACTTTAGCTTTCTGTCTTTCTCTCACTTTCTCTTTTTCTATCTGTCTGTTTCTATTTCAGTCTCTAATCCCCTCTCTCTCTTTCTCTCTCTGTCTCTCTCATGCTTTATTTCAGTGGCTGTTTATGTTACAGCACACAGGCGCACAGTATGTGTGATATGTGTCATAATGTATCTCTAACAGGATACAAATTTAAACACTTGTTCATTATTACTCAATACTCAATACTAATTCCCTCCCCATCTCGAGAGTACACTTAGGTTTCCTCAGGGTTCTCTGGTTTCTTTCCACCTCCTGAAAAAGACACCAGTATTGGCATCTTAAGCCTAACGTCCATAAGGGTGATCAACTATTTGTCAGTTTCTCATTGTCTGTTTCTTACTCTGTTACTCTTAGCAGATCTTGAGATTAGAAACTGTTTATTCAAGTGCTTTGAAGGAATAAAACTTTCTCCATCCTCATAAAAGAATCAGGACGATAAGGTGTTTATCACCCGATTTTTGCCAAAATTGAAGATCGTGTACGTTTTACTTTCTGCAGTCTATTGGCCATTGCACAAAACTAAATGCCACCTGCATGTAGGACACCTGCTGAAATTTAGTAGTCATTGTGGTAAGGTATTTACCAAAGCATTATGGTACACGCCATACATGTAGAACTACCACAGTACCCACTGGAATGCTACAGTACCTACCTTGGTACTGGTACTCTATAAAATCCACTTGTACAACACACCCGTGGAAGGACCTTCAGTCAACACTCACACGCTACAGGCAATTCGGAAACGCCAATTAGGCGAATCTGCTAATTGTCTTTGGAATGTGGGAGGAAACTGGAGCACCCGGAGGAAACCCACCAAGCACAGAAAGAACATGCAAACTCCTTGCACACAGAGGCAGGAATCGAACCCGGACCTGGAGGTGCAAGACGACAGTGCTAACCGCTAAGCCACCTTATACAAGCTATATACATGGTATAAGTAAAGTTTCCGTGAAAAATAATATTCTAGATACAGATGCTGCAAAACTAAACAATCATGGTGAAGGTTTAAAGGGCTTTCTAAAGTTCTCAGGGAGAATATTGTTAAAGACTCGAGACTACACTGCCATAGCAAAGACCTCAAACGTCCCGGTAATACGCAGATGATGAGATCTTGGAACAACATCTAAACGTCAGTGGACGGGGACGCCACACAATGTTGCGCAACACACTCTCTGGTTAGTGTTAAGGATGATAAGCGTGATGCCACTTGAAAGGAGTTGAAAAGCTGCAAGAACAACAATTAGACAGAGAACATTAAGCAAAGAACTGCACTGACCAATCATCTTGCTCAACAGACCTCGGGCAAAACTCATCTGCTGGCTCTTTGCAAATAAAACCAGGCACTACCCATCATTAAAGGAATAATTTCCCATGGCATGAGGAGAGTTTAGGGGAGAATTTACATATAAGTGGTATTTGCCTGCAATAGCCAATCTCCGGAACATTGATGGAAGATTTAAAATGTTTGAGCCTATCGGCGAAACCCTCATAACCTTGAGGAATTGAAGATGATTTGCCAAGAGGAATGGGCCAGTTTAACCCAAAAAGCTAACGGTTTTTCAACCTGCAATCCGGTAGAGGCTTTAATTACCAACAACAGCTTTTCCTCAAAATGCTAATATTGGGAATCTGTAGTGTATGAATATTTTTTTGGTATTTTCAAGTCAAACCAGGACTTGTGATAAAATTGCGTTTGAATGGTGAAAAAAACGTTTTTAAAGAGGGATTAGGTCTGTGCATGGCGATCCCGGCGAGGTGGCTCGGCGCCCACTGCAGTAGTCCGCATGAACATTCAGTGAGTGGAAAGCTCTTTTGAAAAAACAGCCTGGTTTCATCACCAAAGGCGTTCTGTTTTTGAAAAACAATACACAACCTCATATTGCTCACTGCACCACTTTCCAGGAACTCAGCTGGGAGTTCCCCTGTACAGTCCTGACCTTGTTCCAAGCCACATGTTTGGCCAATTAAAGGAGTTCCTGGGAGGCCAGCATTTCAGATGCGAAGCAGGCAGTCTCCGGCGTACTGAGAGAGAACCTTCTACTGTACCTTGATTGTATCCAAGCGCTAGCGCAATCCTGGGATAAGTGCATTAGTGTACCAGGCGGCTATACAGAGAAATAAAGGTAGTTTTACTCCCATGACTATTGTATGTTCTGTTTTTCAGTTTTGGACTTGTACATTTTTCCGTAATCAGAGCATCCTTACTGTATTCTTGAATATCAGACACATACTGTATGAAATGCTAAATGACTCTTTTCGTCTTAATAATCACACTCCGATGACATTTGGCCGAGGTGGGAATAATTTAAAACTTGTTAAAAAGCCAAAAAATGAAAAAGCCGAGCCAGACACACCAGGTTATTGTTAGAGTAACCCCTCTCGGTGCATAAGCATCATTTATAAAGTGTCACAGGATACAGGAAACAGGGGTGGACTAGATAACTCAATGCCACTGTCTGTATCAGTATCTGTTTAACGTTCCAAAAACGTTTTATTTTTCAAAGTTTGATCTGAACTCAAAGTCGGCGGGAAATAAGCAGTTATTCCTTGAAATATTATACAGATAAATAGCAATATGCAGGACATAGATCAATGGCTGAACCTGAACTTTCTGGTAAGCTTTCTACCTGGTTTCTTATCTGACAATGTTTTTTTTATTTTTTTTTTTCTCCCCAAAATCAAGGAACATTTGACAGCAATGGTCATCTAACAATGTTTTACCGGGTTTAGTTTTTTTTTTTTTTGTTAGTTTTTTTCTGTTTTAGAAAGATGAAAAAGGTTTCCTGGACATGCTTTCGTTATCTACTATGAAGCTAGGATGTGCCTGAAGTGCTAAACGACAGTCCTTTGGGCTGTATTTCATTATAATGCCCTTTAATTGGGCTCTGAGTGGGCTATACGGAGCAGCAGCTCTATAAATAAATTAGAAAGGCGTGCACACTACTGTCACTGACGTCTTCCCCACACGAGGACTGAGAAACAGAAGAACAATGTGTCTTGCTTATGATTCTTTTAGCTAGTTTCAGATGTTTTCTGAGATGCAGTTGTGGTGGGAAACTGAGCAACGCTTCCCACAAGCTTCGTCCTGGCCACTGCATTAAAATAAAAAATCTCAGAAGGGTTTTCTTTTTTTCTTTTTTCGTAGCTGTTGTTTGTGTTCATCCTGCTGGAGCCCAACGAGGTCTCGGTGCAGTGTTACGGAGTCCCAACCTGAAGCTTTCTGCCAGGCTTTTCTAAAAATACCAACAATAATAATAATAAAATAGACTAGAGCACCTACCATCATCCGGCCGGTGTGACAGAATGGCGTGGTAATTAAATTAGAAAGAGTTTCATCGATAGTGTTGTTGTGCCGGCATAAGTCAGGATATGACACCGAGTCTCAGGTGACCGACCATTAAGATGATGTTGCTACAGTACATACTTCTCTGTCTCTCTCCCTCTCTCGCTGTTTCTCTCTCTCTCCCTCTCTCTCTCTCTCTCTCTCTCTCTCTCTGTCTATCCCACTTCCTGAGCAACCCACCCACTCACTTTGTCTGTCTCACTTAGCAGCAAAGGAGCTGAAGGATCTCAGGGTGGGATGTTATTTTTGGTGTAGAGTCCCTGATGATCCATCTTACTAATGGATCTTGTTCTGAACACACACACACACACACACACACACACACACACACACCACACACACACACACACACACACACACACACACACACACACACACACACACACACACATCCTCGCAATATTTCACAGTGCATTCATCACTTTAGCTATATAAATGTGACTTGTGCTGTGAATCAGGCTTTCACTTTATATTTATCTGTTGATTTTTCCATCTTTGATCTGATGGTTAGATAAGGCTGTAGTGACACACACCGCTATATATACAGCTGCATGTCTGTCTGTCTGTCTATCTATCTATCAGTCTATGGGTTTACAGTCATGAGTAAACAGCACTGGGACTTTTAACTATATGCATCACTCCACATCACAGGTGTCGGTCGCCAGCGTGGGTGAAAATAGGTCTACATGGTCCACAGTACTGGAAAGAGGAGACAGCAGCTGGCTGCCAAAACTCATATTCAGAACTAGTCACAGGAGCCGTTTCAGCAAGAAATCACATCTGATAACGTTATGTCATCTTGAACAACACACTGTCAATTTCTACCTTAAGACGTCGTTCCAAATGGCTTTTAACCTGTCTGTGTTGTTTTATTCATGGCTAACTCGGGCTACAAAACTAACTAGCTTCTAACACAAGGCTGAATCCCAGATCCCTCTCTAACCCCTGATCAAGGTGTGTAAAACAAGGGATTCTCATTATGCTCTAGCTTCTCCTTGTATGCATCTCGTATGTATGCATATGTATCTTAATTACACTAACTGACAGTCGCTAGCTCCTCCACTCACTCACTCATCGTCTATAGCACTTTATCCTGTATTCAGAGTCTCGGGGGCCTGGAGCCTATCCCGGGAGGTTTAGGGCACGAGGTGGGGTACGCCCTGGACATGTTGCCAATCCATCGCAGGGCACACACTCACATACTAAGGGCAATTTTGGGAATGCCAATTAGCCTAATCTGAATGTCTTTGGACTGTGGGAGGAAATTGGAGTACCCGGAGGAAACCAACCAAGCACAGGGAGAACATGCACACAGAGACAGGAATCGGGCCTGGGCGGGAATCGAACCCAAACCCTGGAGGTGCAAGGCGACAGTGCTACTACCTCTACACCACCGTGCCGCCTCCAGCTGCTCCAATCATGAAAGGATATGTGTTGGCGGAGTAAAATCACTGGTTAAATAAAGGAATAAAAATAATAAATGGCATTTGTGGAACTCTTGTACAAAAGCAATATCATTCCCGAGGTTGTGCTGTTGTGCTGAATATCAGCACGACTGTGATGCGGTCATAAGGCTGATTTTATACACAACAGTGTGATTTTTGCTTAAATATACAACAGGTTTCAATATGTGCTCATTGTTTCCAAAAAAACTAATCCCACATTCAGGAACCATAAGTACACTCCATAATCCAGTAAAAGCACCTTTGAGTTCCGGACTGTGATTTCTCCATTCTTGAGTTCCAAGACATTCTTTGATCTCAGGAATTCGTCTCAGGAATATTCCGCTTTAAAGTGGGGTTTGCTTATGGGAGTTTGTGAGGACCAGGCAATTGTTCATTAGACCCTGATAAATAAAAACATAGAATTGAAAGAAGCTGTGCTTTCTTTTTATTCCCCTGATGCACTGCAACTGCTCACACTCTGTTTTTAGAGCTTTATAAATCTTTCAGACACAGCGAGAGGATTATCTGTTGGGAACTGTGTGTGTGTGTGTGTGTGTGTGTGTGTGTGTGTGTGTGTGTGTGTGTGTGTGTGTGTGTGTGTGTGGATATATTAAGGTACCATCTGTACAAATTCTCAAAAGATAGTGCAGCTAATTAAAAGTCCCCATTGAGTATATAATTGGACCTAGACATGAAGCTACACATCCTCTTCCTCCTCCTCTTCCTCCTCTATCATGATCTATCATGATTTTACACCACTAATGACCACTGCTCTGTGACAAATAAGTCAGCAATCTGTGGTCTCGTCCCAATCCAAGTCCAGCATGCAAGTAGGACCAAAATAACCTGAACTAAACTCGTTAAACTCGATTGGCATACAATATCAAATCGGTTCTAATGGAAAGCTGTGTTGCTGAGAACCCATGCACACTTCCATCCAAACAGTATTGGAATATGAAAATCACAATCAAAGCATGTCTTTGGACTGTGGGCAGGGTGCCAGAGTCCCTGGAGGAAACCCACCAAGCACAGAGAGAACATGCAAACCTAAGAACACTAGGCTGGAGGAAAGATTCAAATCCCCAACCCTTAAAAAAAATCCTGATTATGCCAGAGCCACCCACGTTTAAGAACCAAACAGAACAAAACAATGGTGGTGCTCTATGTGCTGGCTTAACTTAGCTATGAGCTTAATGTGTTTGGGGAAACCATGCACTAACCTTCACACTTGATTAGTAGTAGATGTTACGTGATGGAGGAATGCTGGGAATTGGCGAATCCTTACTACGTTGGAAGAAGGTTTAAAAGGGACCTGTCCAAAAAGGAAAATAATTATACTGTAAATCGATCAGCCATAATATTAACGCAATTGCCAAGTGAACGAATCAATACTGATCACCAACTACACCCCAGCAAACTAGTGACTGGCACCCAGGGCTAACCCACTGCTGCAGAGCCAAAAGACCAGACTTCTGGTCCGATCCCACAGAAAATCCAGTGCAATACAAATCGGCAAAAAACTCAATGCTAGCCAGAGCCACTGCGCAAATGTCCCAGCAGGCAAAGAGCCCAGGACTGCCGACCGTCTCCAAACTCCCAAGGACACAACTGATCAAGGATTGTCATGCGCCAGACACCCCAGTCTGATCCACAGAGGCTCCATCTCGTTACCCACAGCGCCCAAACAGTCCACTGCCAATGTCCTAGAGGCAGACACCACAGCTCATCCAGACAGATCTTCCCCAGTGGCACAAAGGGAATCTTTATTTTCATATTTTTGTTTTTAATGTCGTGGCCGTTCGGTATGTGGCCACAAGCATGTGGACACCTGACCATCACAGCCTTCCCCAAACTTGAAAGCATACTGTCTTGAACAACTTTGTATATTGAAGCATTTCAATTTCCTTTTACTGGAACTAAGAGGCCCAAGTCTGTTCCAGCACAACAGCGAGGTCTGTGAAGACAAGTTTGCCAGGAGTCCTGACTTCAACCTCGGTGAATGCCCTCAATACCAGATTATGCTTATGCCTCCGTGGCCAAACATGCACACAACTACATTCCAAAGTGATCCTAATGTCAAGCCTGTTGACATTAAAACAGGAGCTGTTTTTGTGTCAAACGGGGACCGAATTCAGAATGGATTGTTGAATTGTTGAGTGATTTGGTGTTCACGTATTTTGGCCCATACTGAGGCCATGTGTTTATTTTTCAGTTCAAATCGAATGGCGGTTTTGAGATTATAAGGACATTTCATTGGTCCCAGTGGAGAAGGCAGGTTTGAGGCCCCATGGCTCCAGAATGCCGATAATAAGCGGTGTTTGTAGAACTGTTAGATAAAAGCAATATCACACTTGATGTCAAGTTATCAGCATGACTGTAATGCGATAGTAGGCACGGAGGTGCAGCCAGAGTACCACTTCTAGAAACACTCCAGCGTGGTAGATGGATTGCCAACATATACTATATATAGTGGTGTACTGGTTTGATTCCTGGCCAGGTTCGATTCCTGTCTCTGTGTGCATGGAGTTTGCATGGTCTCCCCCTGCTTGGTGGGTTTCCTCCAAGTACTCCGGTTTCCTCCCACAGTCCAAAGACCTGCAGGTTAGGCTAACTGGCTTTCCCATATTGTCCATAGTGTGCAATGGATTGGCACAGTGTGTAACCAGCCTCATGCCCCGAGACTTCTGGGATAGGCTCCAGGCCCCCCGTGACCCTAAATACAGGATAAAAGCGGTATAGAGTGAGTCATATATTGTGAGTGTGTCTTTATAGTGCAACAAATTGTCGTCTAATTTAGGGTGTATTCCCACCCGGTGCCCAGCGTTCATGGGACAGGCTTCAGATCTGCCGCTATAAAGCGAAGGAGTCGAGGGATTTGCTGTTACTGCTGAGCTCTAGTAAATCAAAAGGCAATGGAAATACCTGACAAATGAAGAATTTCCCTTTGATCGAAGGTTTTCATCCCTGGCCTGTGCGGTTGTGTTTTGTGTCTCTCTAAGGTTTTCTTTTTTTTTCTTTTTTCTGTCTTTGGTCTTTGATTAGGAGAGAAACTCGCACAGCCGCTTCACCTTCAGTCGATTCTCCTTTTGTTAGCCATCGTCAGACTTTCTTTAATTGCTTTTGTTATGAAGGATCTGTCAGGGTGAGATTGACAAATAAATACATGCATGCAAAAAACAAATGAACGGAAAGAGAAAAAAGAGAAGGCAAGGAGAGAGAGAGCGAGAGAGAGAGAGAGATAATGAGGCATGAACAAGAGCAGAATCATTCCTAATGCACTGTTCATGTAGCTGTTGGCCTTAGAAAGCAGACCAAAAGCAATGACTAAGTCACTCAACAGAAATCAATATGCACTCACACACACACACACTTCTGCGTAATGGATTGGTAGATCTACTGATTGCACAAGCAATTTTTTTTTACAATTTGAGTTTTTAAGTAGGACCTAAGGCTTTCCATGGGGACAGATAGAAGGACAGACAGGTGCGCACAGATCTTGCACGCGCACACACACACACACACACACACACACACACACACACACACACACACACACACACACACACACACACTTGTAGAAGACTTTCTAGTAATCTCTCTATCTCTGTCTCTCTCTATCTCTTTCTCTCTCTCTCACACACACTTGTTCCTCCAGCAGTTGTTTTAGACACTTTTCATTAAACTGCACAGCGCAGTCATTAAACTGAGAAACACACTCTCCAGGGTGTGTATATATATATATATATATATATATATATATATATATATATATATATTAATAAACTACTTTTTTCCACCACTCTCTCCTCCAAGTCTCTCTCTCTCTCTCTCTCTTTCTCTCTCTCTCTCTCTCTCTCTCTCTCTCTCTCTCTCGCCCTTTCTCTCTCTCTCTCTCTCTCTCTCGCCCTTAGAACCGTTTATAAAGTTAAACTCACTCTGTAGTAATGAGTTTCCTTCCTCAGTAATTAGAGTCAACAAGTTTGCACTAAACTTCAGTCTCTCACTCAAGGCTGAATCTTTGCAGACATGCATTTTATACACACACACACACACACACACACACACACACACACATACACTGAGTGGGAATGATGAGCTGGAAAACAGTGTTCTTGAGGCTGATCACGACAGGCAGTGTAGTAAAGGCTCGTAATGGTGATAAATACGACTTGTCCCTGATGCTCCATCTGAGCGTAGTGCAGCCTCGGTCTCGGGTTTATAGACAGAGAGACAAGTTACGGAATAGGTTTATATAGCTTCTCATGATTCGTTTTATTTTTAAACCAGATGGAAGGTTTTTTTTTTTTTTTCATTTCATTTTCATTTTCATGAATAGAGCCAGATAGCGGTATAGACATATGGAAATAGACGGGCAGATGGAGAGCGAGATAATTGACCAAGCTTGTGGCCTGTGCTTAACATAATCACGCTAAGACGAATATGCTCGGCTCGGATATTTACAGTCCAGCGTTTGCATAACCCTCATTTTCAAAAAATAAATGCTTAACCTAATAATTTTTCTATTTCATCCTTTTTTCACTCTTTCTCTCTCTCTTCCCTTGCAGGAAAGGCACGCTGCTGGCCAATAATGTGTTGGCGGTTATCTCCGCTCTTTTAATGGCTCTGGGCGAGAAAGCAGGCTCATTTGAGATGCTCATCATTGGCCGCTTTATAGTTGGCATGGATTCAGGTGAGCCTTTTCTGTTTTTAACCATAACTTCTGTTCACCTGGAATTTTTCTTTTTGTTTCTTTGTTTCTTTATTTTTCGGCATTCGCCCAATCCTGTATTAACATGCCTTAAAGGTGCCGGATGCATGTACTGTACAGTACTTGTGCATGTGAGCTCAGCGTGAACTTTATTATTAATGACGAGTCAAAATTCCACGTTGCGGTCTAGAGCAGAAGATACCATTAACACCATCCATTATCATTACACCTGGATACCAGCTTGTGCATGCACACCAGCATAAGTTCTGTACTACCATCAGGCCACTGTGTGAGTCTTTTGTCTTCTCTCCGTCTACATAATATGGAGATATCATTTCTTTTTTTAATGTGGCACTGCAGTGCTAAAAAAGACTCGAAATTGAATCAGACAGTAAGATGTTTTTAATCCAATTTATAGCTCCAGTGACCAGTTTTCTTTATAATTCGTCATTTATCAAAAAAGACCAGTGATACAGTATGTTTAAGCCGGCATTAACATTTATATTGGTGTATAAACTGTAGTGATTCCGTCATTGCATGCAGCAATGTGTTTGAAGTATCAGGAAATCCGGTGTCCAGAGGACCTTGTCGACTTCTGAAACACTCACGGTATTCAAACTTTGGCTAAAGATCCACTGGTAATTCCAGTCTCCAGATCAGGTCAGGAGGGTGCAGGTTCAACCTTCACAGCAAAATTACACCGGCCATGAGAAGTCGTCTGTCTGAGGTAAAGGGCAAAACCTAATGACGGTCACCAGCGCAGTAATCCGAACACTGTAAAAGGATTTCAATCTGTCGGAAGAATACCATTTGTCATGACAGTTATATTTAAAAATATATAATACAATCCAAAATATCTGCATTATGTCGAATAAATCTGAATAACCGGCCAGATTTAAATACAAATGGGAATTTTTAATATTAACAATAGAATTCAAGGCCAGCATGCTCGCCGTGACTGGTGGAAACTGCTTTGTCCAGTTTGCAGTCCTGTCATTTCTGACAGATTAAACATGATGTTCAGAGCCATATTACAGTATGTCAGCACAAGAAAATATGGAGAAATAAAAAAACAACAATTTTACAACTAGACATGAGTATGTTCATTCGACTTGGAATGTCTGCAGCAGATCAATGGAGCAGATCAATAAACCTGCTTCGTAGGGTGTTGGTGATGACATGAAAATTGACCACACGGTCAGCGTCTCACGGGGGACAAAGGCGTAGGATTGCATGACACAATAAGGCCTGACAGAAAATAAAATCAAAACAAAGGGGTTAAATTCCCAAAGTAATAAAGGTGAAACTAGAAACAAAGCATAGGATCATAGGATGAGGCAAAATCATATCAAAACCACATCAAACACCAGTTAAGAGAAAAGGGTGTAAACATATAGTGTGAACTCAGAGCGTTAGAACACATGTAGCGTTCATACCTGTACGTAGCATTAGACATCATTGTAGTGAATGTAGAAAAAATGAGCTCCTAAACGCTGGTGGCCAAAAGTACGAGAGTGAGTCAAAAATTATCCGCACTCTGAATATGTTATATACGTGTTGTGCAGCTGTGAACATGTCACATTAGTTAATTTATCACTAAATTATGCCCCACTTGTGATTTGCACGAAAGAAGAGCAGCGCGCAGTGATGTGTTTCTAGTGGCCTGATAGTGTACCTGGTGCCGAAACACGTCACGGAAGAGCATAAACAGGGGCGTTTGGATATCTGCGAACAAAATCTGGACCGATGCTCTAAGAAAGGTGAAAGTTTCTGAGAGTAAACGGAACGGAAACATCTTCAATCACCGTCTCGAAAAAGTTAAAAAGTCCATCATCAGCTGGAAAATTGATGCTTACATTTTCCTCAAGGGCCAGTGTTCGAACCTGATCAGAAAAAAAGGTACAATGAGACGCTAAATGAAGATCTGAAGCCTAAACTTTGGACTAAACTGCTATTCAAGAGCATTGGGATTTTCTAATGCCCACACTGTAGACAACCTGCAAAACCTGGAGCATGGACATTACGTCGAAAAAGGATGTAATTGTCTTTCATTAAAGTTAAACAGAATCAATTATATAGCCAGAGTGTGAATATTTTTTGACTCGCCCTCGTATTATGCCACCGTATCCCATTTCACTAATCTGTACATGATCTTCAGGATCAAGGATCAGGCAAGTGACACTAGGGTAATCGGGACATGTTTTTGACTCTATGCCTGGACACATACAGAAGGTTTTAAAGAATAAAGGACTTAATAAATAATAAATATTGATTGTCATACTGCACAACTTCTTTTTATAACAAATTCCTATTATTTTTTTACAAATTGAGAACATCATTGAAACATTGAATTTTCATTTTTGTCTCAATAATTTTGTCTATGACTATATAATGACCCAGCCAGTATATCAGTAAGATTACAGCTCTAGGTTATAAAACTGTCAACTCTGGTAGTAAAAAGGTATTGTGAGTTATTTGTGGAATAACATGGGCGTAAATGATTCTCATGGGAAATGATAATATGGGGAATATCTGATCTTATTCTTATTTATACCCTATATATAAGAGAGAAAAAAAAATATTTTTTTTCCACCCAGAGTCACATTAATATCTCCCCAAGATAGTGTCCCAAGATATCTCCTCTTGTATTGATGATGGGAGAGTCGAACCGCTGTGTAAAGCCTTCCCTAACTCATCCCGTAGATTCTCTATGGCCAGTCTTTCATCTTGGAATATGAAAGAGAAAAAAAAATAATCGGAAATGGAAAAACCTGGAAATGGAAAAACCTGGAAATGGAAAAACCTGGGCATTCAGCACATTCAAATCATCAGCAGTTCTAGTGTTGCTGAATCTAGACCTCACCAACTGAAGCAACCCCAGATCATATCTCTGCCGCCAGATGTGGTAGGCACTAGGTATGACGGGCACATCTTCATCCATCTCTCTTCTTATCCTGATGAGCTCATCACTTTGAAACAGGGTAAATCTGGACTCATCAGACCACAACGTGGTTTCTGTTAGGGCTACACAGCTGTTTAGTTCCAATCCCTTGAGTTCTCTTCGCATTGTGAGCATTGTGAATTTTTAGATATTTTAACATTTATTCCAACCACATTTCCAACTTGAAGATGATGATCCCCCATTATGCTGAGTTGGACAGTTCTTAAGCTAATTTTAGTACAGTAGTTTTCTTTGTTTGATGCAGGACAACAATTTGACCAATACGTTTTGAAACAGAGTAACGTCTTTGCCATGACCAAAGTAAATGTTTTCCGACATGGTTGTTTAAGAAATGAGAAGCTACTCATTGCATTATTTAGGGTTAAACAATTTGTCATCAGCTGAACTATATTAATCACTGGAGTAGTTATCTAATGGAAGCCTCTTTACTGTATTTACATTTTTTCCCCATGATTTCTTCTGATTTTGTTCCTACTCTTCTAATAATTACATTTAGATCATTATATGTTTTTAGAGAAACTATAATGATTGGATCATTAAATTCCTGGGCTAACGAGATAATGTTGGTGAATCGATTCTAATTAAGACTATAAAAATCCCTGGATGCCCGTGTGCGTTCTGCTTCTGAATGGCTGGCAGATTGTTCATAGTTGCTTTGGCCATCCGGGGCTTACACAGAGAGCATGCTTGTAGAGATCGCGCATATTAGAGGGAGACGGGTGAATGTATGTTGAGCTGTTTTGGATTGCAACAAGCCCTTAAAACATATGAAAATGAAAACCACTACCCAGTCCAAATCTTATAAAATAATTAAATAAACTAATACAGTTGATGGAGGTGAAAAGAGGATGGCTTCTACAACAGAACAATGATCCTAAACATACCTTGAAATCCACTATGGAATACCTCAAGAGACGCAAGCTGAAGGTTTTGGAATGGCCATCACAGTCCCCTAATTAAACATAATTGATCTTAAAAGAGCTGTGCATGCAAGACGACCAAAGAATATTACAGAACTAGAAGCCTTTTGTAAGGAAGAATGGGAGAAAATCCCAAGTACAAGAATTGAAAGCCTTTTAGCTGGCTATAAAAAGTTTACAGGTTGCTTGCAAGTTGTGATATCTGCCAGAGGAGGTGTTACTAAGTACTGATTATGTAGGATGCCCAAACTTTGGCACAATGCCACAATAATATTTTTATTTTTTATCCTTGTTCAATCTATGAAGAAACTGTTTGCTGAAAATATTATGCATTCTTTCCATTTCCAAGAGAGACTGTGTTAACATCTTTTCAATAAAAAAAAATCACCAAAATCTGTTATTTATCAAGGGATGCCTAAACTTTTGCATAAGACTGTAGCTGTGATTTCTACTCTCGATTTTTTCATGATGCAACTTCACCAAGCGTTTAAGTGATCCACAACCAAGGTCTTTAATTATTTTTTTCATTCCCATTTCTTCTGCAAGGATGACGGTTCAACACCATCTTTCCCGGTCTTGATAATTTGTTGGGTATTCCAGTCGATTTAATGTTTACTTTTTTTATTAGTTTTTTAATATACAGTGGAACCGTGAATTGTGAGCATAATTCGTTCAGGAAGCGGTCTCATATATCAAAATTTTCCCATAAGAAATAATGGAAACCCAAATTATTCGTTCCACAACCCAGAAAAATAAATACACACACACACACACAGACACTAATGAGCGAGCACGAAGACCCAGCAGCGGAGATGATTACCCACAATTCCGCAGCGCTCAAGAGAGAAAAAACATTTCCCTGTTGTGATCACGTGACGCTTGGCACATGATACTCTGTACTCGTAATCCAAGACTTGCTCGTTTTTCAAGTCAAAATTTATAAAAAATTAAATTTTTGCTTGCAAACTGGGTTATTCGCAAGCTACTAAAACACAGCTACTCAGAATTCTACTCAGTAATTCTCTCCATGCCTGTTTAACAACGCATGTGTAACTCTAATTCATGTATTACCTTTTTTGCGAGATCTCACAAAAGTTTGCAAACAATTATTATTTTCCACCCATGTCCCAGGCTCAGTAGCAATCCAAGGTTCCACTGTATTTATTTTGGGCCAGCAAGTATATAATTATAGCCGGTAATCTGCATTAAGTCCAAATATCATGAGCTGCTCAGTACTACAAATGTCCTTGCACTTATTTATTGTTTCTGCTCACATATTATTATTATTATTATTATTATTATTATTATTATTATTATTATTATTATTTAATCAATATAAATTGATTAATTTGAATCAGACAGGAAAATGACCATTTCCAACATGTCTGCTTTCATCACAATAAGAGAGGGTGAAATGATATTATCAGCTCTTACTATAACATAATACAATATAACATCAGGCTCTTTTTCACCCCTGTGTGCTGTCTTGTCCTGTCTGTCACCCTCCACTAAGATATTCTTTTTGCTTTTTTTTTTTTGTGTGCCTGAAGCTGGGACCCGATCACGTTTGACAAATCCGAGCTAGGGTTTGATGTACGCCTACAAATTTGCTGCCGGTTATCTGGAACGAACAGCCGGTGTGTGTGTGTGTGTGTTTGTGTGTGTGAGTGTTTGTGTGCATGTGTGAAAATAGTTGCATATGAAGCTGTCTCAGTGCCATCATTCATAAGTCATATAAACAGGTCATAAACATGAGCTTTTTGATAGATGTTTAAAGCGGCAAACAGTGAGGTGTGAAGAGCTTGATTTGTTTGAATGCACATCATTCAGCCAGTGGAACGTTGATCATGTGGTTTAATGTTGTTATGTGATAAATACTCATGTAAATGATCTGGTTTGGGGAAAAAAAGACAAATGTTCAGGCAAAATGCTCTTACATGATACCAACTGATGTGTACGATCATTCAATCATTCATCTTCTCCACCACATATCCTGTGTACAGGGTCACGGGAGGCCTGGAGTCTATATCAGGAGACTTGAGCCGGGTTACAGCCTGCACAGTGTGCCAGTCCATCACAGGGCACGGGCAATTTGGGAACGTCAGTTAGCGTAATCTGCATGTCTTTGGAGTGTGAGACTAAACAGGAGTAGCCAGAGGAATCTCACCAAGCACGGTGAGAACATGCAAACTCCACATGCACAGACCCCGAGGCGGGAATCAAACTCTTGCCCCAGGAGGTGCGAGGCTACAGTGCGAACGACTACAGCCCTGTGCTGCCCATAAATAAAATGAAAAAATCATTACAAATAACATGAAGAGAAAAAATACTTGGCATAGTGCTTTAGCGCTGTGGCCTAGCACCTCCGGGGTCGAGGGTTCGATTCCTGCCTCGTGTTCCTGTCTGTGTGTGTGGAATTTGCATGTTCTCCGGGGTTTTCAATTTTCTTCCACGCACAGTCCAAAAACATTCAGAGTAGAATTATTTGCATTTCTACATCACCCGTAGTGTGTGTGTGTGTGTGTGTGTGTGTGTGTGTGTGTGTGTGTGTGTGTGTGTGTGTGTGTGTGTGTGTGTGTGTGTGTGTGTTCTTGTGTGCCCTGTTATGAGTTGGCACCCTGTCCAGGATCCAATAGACTCCAGGCCTCCCATGACCCTGTACATGATAAGCAGTAACGAGAGAGAGTAATGGAGTGAAGATGTATTCATGCTGCCAATATGATTTAAATAAGAATTATTCTCGGCTTTTTTCACACTGCAGAGTTTCTACACGATTACAAGATTATCTGATTTAAAAAAAAAATATATATATATATATATATTTACCGGAGGGCTCCAATGTATAAGATCACAAACACCATCGTTGTCGACATGCGGCTCTGCATGTGGCTCGAAGCATCAGGTTTAGTTTTGTTGCATTATTGCTCAGTAGGGAATATGATTCAGCCATAAACAAACAATCAGCTCGGAGTTAAAGCCTCCAAGCTTTTCCATTACCGCAGTCATCAGCACGGATGTGTGTGTGTGTGTGTGTGTGTGTGTGTGTGTGTGTGTGTGTGTGTGTGTGTGTGTGTGTGTGTGTGTGTGTGTGTGAGAGAGAGAGAAAGAGAGAGAGAGAGATCACATATAGGAACAAAAATTGGCTGGCAAATGATCTCTGCAGTGCTGCCACACACACTCACACAAGCACATACACACTGCAAGACAGCAGACAGAAGCACATTCTAGAGCGCTTAAAACTAAATGCTGATATTCCAGCTTGGTTCCTGTGTGTGTGTGTGTGTGTGTGTGTGTGTGTGTGTGTGTGTGTGTGTGTGTGTGTGTGTGTGTGTGTGTGTGTGTGTGTGTGTGTGTGTGTGTCCATGTTTGTGAGCGCATAAGGTAAAATCTGACATGTCACCTCCAAAGCCAGGAAGCACACATTTACAGTTCTTTGGGCATGCATCAGTGAAATCTAATAGCTATCAGTAGCAGAGCAATTTATATACACTCATTGACTACTTCATTAGGTACAGTACACCTTGTTAGTCCTGGAACGGACCCAATTTCGCCTTCACATCGTCTTTAATTCCCCATGGCATAGATTCAAGAAGATGCTAAAATGATTCCTTAGAGATGTTGGTCAATATTGGCCTAATGGCATCAAACAGTTTGTCGGCTGCGCATGCCCAATGCCAATCTCCCGTTCCACAACGTCCCTAAGTTGCTCTGCTGGATTGAGATCTGGTGACTGTGGAGGCCATTTGAATACAATGACTCGCTGTGATGTTCAAGAAACCAAATGATTTTAGCTTTGTGACATGGCAAATTATCTTGTAGTCTTAAAGGGATGGACACGGTCAGCAACAATACTCAGGTACTAATGGACCCAAGGTTTAGGGTTACACTAACCCTAGTGTACCACCAGCAGCCTAAAGGCAGGATGTATCCATGCTTTCATTTTGTTTATGCCAAATTCTGACTCCACCATCCAAATGTTGCAGCAGAAATCAAAGCTCATCAGAACTCGTCATGTGTTCATAATATTCTATTGTCCAACCCAACACAAACTGTTCTTAGCTGACAGGAGTAGCACCCGGTGCAGTCTTCTTCTGCTGTAGCCCATCTGCTCCAAGGTTTAACGTGCATTCAAAGATGCTCTTCTGGATACCACGGGTTGTGGTATAATGTTATTTAAGTTCCTGTTGCTATTCAGCTTGAAATAGTCTAGCCATTGTTTTCTGACCTTACCCAGAGGACTGGAACTCTGGATCTTTCCCTTTTTTCAGACCGTTCTGTGTAAACCCTAGGGATGTTTGTGCGTGTAAATCCCTGTAGAACAGTTTTGGAAATACTCAGAACAGCAGGTCTGGCACCAACACCCATGTCACGTTTGAAGTCTTGTAAATCACTTTTCTTCCTCCGTCTAAATTTCAGCAGATCGTCTCGACCATGTCTACATGCCTAAATGCATTGGGATGCTGCCATGTGATTGGCTGATTGAACAAAGCATCACATTGGAATTTATCAACAACTTTTAATACGAATGATGAGGGCACAACTTTTCCACTAAAGGCACTGGGCAAAAAAAAAGTAAATAAGCCACCTTGTTTTTGCTCCATATACCCATGACTGTATAAGGAACATAAACAGAACGTTTTGTTATTTTTTTATTTAGTGGCTTTTTCTTCAGTCAACACCTTGTTTACAACCCCAATGTCATCATTAATACTCCTTGTAATAGTGTTTGGAATACTTTCGGTATATATTCAGATTTGACTTCCGAAGCGGTCCGACTGACTCCTGGTCCGTGCCATTGTCTCCCATTTTTTATGTCAGATCAGCTGATAGCTGCCGTCACCGGAGACCTCATCAGGGGTTGGAGACAATTCACTGGTCGAAGTATGACTGGGATAATATATAATGCAGCTGTGTTATGAGCCAGCTGTTTTTGAGCGGGGTCGCATCAGGTTCCATCCAAAAGTTTTTACTTCCGTTAATAAAACCTTCATGGATTTCAGATAAACTTTTTCTATGTATTACTGAGTAGTAATGTATCCCCAATTGCAATGTTATTTTAACAGTATGGTTATTCAATAGAGGGCAAATACATAATAAACCAAAGAGCAAAGCAGAACTCAAAGACTAAAATATAGAGCATAAAACATGAACTATATCACTTTGTACCCTGGTAACTTCAGTTTTAAATTTTTTTGACATTTCAGCTTTTACCAAAAGAACTTTACTCTTTTTAGACAATTAAATCAATTAAATCAACAGATTGCTTTGAACCATTATAACCCGGAACTTAAACGGACATTTTTTTCACATAATATTCTAGTAATTTTGAGGTATTTTGCTGCATCCATCCTGCTATCAACCCTGAACAGTTTCCCAGTCCCTCCTGGGAAAAAGTGTCAGCTTTGTTTGCCCGGACCCTGGACATTGGCAGCAGGTCTTTCAGGTCCCATAGGTTCTGTGGTGGGGCTTCCGTGGATCAGACTTCTTTGTCTAGCGTTTCATGTGGGTGCTCAATAGGATTGGGAACTGGAGGGTTTGAAGGCAGGAAACCTGGAACCTTTTTATCGTGGTCAGCATTGGCTTTTCTTTGGGATCGAACAGGTCGGGCTGGATGAGCCTTTGGTGCCTGTGATCCTGTCACTAGTCATTACACTGTTGTTGTTGTTCCTTCTTTTTATAGTACTATCTTCTTTCCAGAGGTAGGTTGGAAGTAATGACTCTTCCTCTGCCCATCTCCATTTATCTCTTCACACACTGGCAGTATGATAGTTTATTCCAGGTTGTGATATCTATCCATTGCATGCCTGGGTCTTCCCCTGCCTTGTGCCTTGCTTGTCATAAACTGTTCCTTCCAGTAGGCATCTATCAAGGTTTGCACTTTGGGTCATATGGCCAAAGAAAGTATGTTTTCCTTTTCATAACAGTCTTCTCTTGTCCTCCTGCCAATTTTTCAAAATATCTACATTGGTCTTCTTTTTAGAATTCTTCTATAACAACACCACAACTCCGAAGCTTCAATTGTGCCGTATTATGTAGCATTTTAATATTTCTGTGGTTTTCCCGAAGGTAAGGATGTTGTTTTTTTTAGGCAGCAGAACTCTAGATGCTAGAGATCAATTTTTTTGTTGTTCTTCTTCTTTTGTCGAGGTGCGAGAATTGTCTTTGTAGGACACATTTGCATATCTAATTCACTCCCAACTTCATCAGTCACTTTCAGGATGTTCTGTAGGGCTTCTTTATTTTCCGCAGTTAAACCTGTACCATCTTAAATTATTTAAGATGTACCATCTTAAATTATTTAAGATGTCCTGAAACAATAAAACAATATGTTTTGGCTTTATATTCACTTTTTTCTACCTAGTCAAATATTAATTTGTACATATTCCACCCTGTTTACTGTTTCATGGTCTTTCGAAATAGCGATTCCTTTCCTTTTCTCGCATGCAATTCCTCTCCGTTTCCTGTTTACAGATTCTTTGATTTTCTAGTGCACGTCCCTACTTCAGCCTTCTTATTCATCTTGTTCTATTTCTTCACATTTCTAATTCCACCAGGTTTTTTTTTTTTTGCCTTATTGTATTCCTCATCAGAAATCTGGTCTATCCTATTATACATCAAATGACATTTCCACTTCAAAGTTTGTCTTTTTTTTTTTTTTTTTTAGTACTATTTTTTCAGTTATCTGAGGTTTGTTGACAACTTCCTTCCGTCATGTTTTCCTTATTTTGTAGTGGCCTTCCATGTGAAGGGATTCCAAAATATTTAGTCTAAATTCATTACAAATATCAGTCTGAATTTTGAGAGATTTCGCAAAAAGCAATCATTTTACCTCCAACAGTCCACAATGAATAAATCAGCCCGCAGTTGTGTTTACAGTAAGCTTACAGTAAGTGTTTACTTTTCTTTAAGTATGCAATTAATATGTGTTACTTTTAAAGCAGCCCAACTGACTCCTGGTCCGTGCTATTGTTTCCCATTTTTAATGTCGGATCAGCCGACAGCTGCCATCACCAGAGACCTCATCAGGGGTTGGAGACAGTTCACTGGTCAAAGTATGATTGGGATAATGTATAATGCAGCTGTTATGAAGCAGCTTTTTTTGAGCAGGGTCACAACAGGTTCCATCCAAAAGTTTCCCCTTAATAGAACCTTCATGGATTTTAAATAAACTTCTATGTTCCAGCATGTAATACATCTCCATTTGCCCATATTATTTTAACAGTATGGTTATTCAATAGAGGGCAAATGCATAAAACCAAGAAACCGAAGAGCAAAGCAAAACTCAAAGACTGAAATATATAAAGCATAAAACATGGATTTTGTATCACTTTGTATCCTGGTTTTTATTATTATTTTATTTGACATTTCAGCTTTCACCAAAACTTTTCTCTTTTCAGACGTTACCTAAAACAGTGAAATCAACGGATTGCTTGGAACTTATAACCTAGAACTGAAATGGACCTTTGTTTTTTTAAATAATGTTCTAGGAATGCCATTTATTTTGACTGCATCCATCCTTCTGATAACCCTGACCAGTTTCCCAGTCCCTCCTGGGTAATAATACTGTATGTTATTAATACTAAATTGAAAGATTGTTAAAGACTACCAATTTGAGTTTCACTCCAGTACATAGGAACTCCCTATCGAAGTGCAGGTATGCACCGTATGACGTCTCTTTGTGCATCACCCGAGCGCATATCTTTCACCAATGGCTTATAACATTACAGTAATAATGGACAGAACCACTCACGAGTAGTGGTCATCTCATGGCTCGTGTACACAAATTACAGTAACAGTGTGTAAACATCTTTTCTTTGCTTCAACATTCTCTAGCAACTCTTTGAACACATTCACACCACTCACGGCCGCCACTTCTTTTTTTTTTTTTTCCTCTTCTTTTCAATGTTTATTTGACAAAAGGAAGCGATAAGATTGGTTTGTCACAAAGTGTCGACTTTTACTTGAAAATCTGGATTTTAAAAGTTATAATTTGTCAAAAAAAAATTCATTAAAAGATCCTAAAATAAGATAATATATAATTTTTTTAATGAAAATTTTTTTATAGACAACATTGTGTGTCAGAGAACAATAATTTGGCAAAATGAGTCAAACCCGAAAAGGGTGTTTATCAAGCTTTGTAGTCGAGCTATTTCTGTATACAGTGGAACCTTGGATTGCGAGCATAATTCGTTCTTGAATTATATGTGCTTGTATATCAAAACTGTCATGATCCACACCTGTCAGCCAGTTTTTTCCCACGCTATCACTCTCCCCAAGTGCTCATGTTTTTCTTTTGCCGCCATGTGTCCTTTCCCACGCCCCGCTTCCGCCTCGTCTGCACACCGGTCTTTCATCCTCTGCTGATTACTCCAGCATTTAAACACGCTCTATGCACGGTTTAAATCTTGGATTATTGAATGTCATTTGCTTCGATTTTCCGCGTTTTGTTTTTTTTGTTAATTTTGTTTTCTCTTTTCACGTCTCTCGCCTTCCGTTTTGGATTTGTCGCTTTGCTGTTTGATTTCTCGGCTCTGATCTCGCACTTCCTCGTTTTGACTACGGCTTTTGTTTTACGTGTTTTGTATTGTCGCCTCCCTGATTGATTACACGGTTACCAATTTAATGCTTCCCATTTTGACTACGGCTCTCGCTTTGTGTTTCGGCTTTGACGTTACACTGATTGATCTTTTGACTCGCGCTTTCGTGTTCCGTCTTTCGCTTCAGTTTAACGTTTCTGCTATTCATCAGCACTTGGATTCACCTCGTTTCACCTCGCCTCGTGACAGAATAATCCAGCCAAACGAAATGGATCCAGCAGATGTTAAACACATGAAATCGGCGTTGAAGAGTCAAGGTGCACTTCAAGGAGCTAACTCAGCACTCTGCAAGCACTTGCTGACGTCAAGACCCATCTCCAACGGCTCCAGCTCTCTTCAACATCAAGCAGGGACCCCCACTTACAACGTGAACCATGTCTCCCTGCTCCCCCTACCTATGAAGGAGATCCAGGCACCTGTCGATCATTTCTCTCTCAGTGCTCGTTGATTTTTGCCCTCCACATTCTCTTCTGAACGCTCAAAGGTGGCATATGTGATCATGCCCCTTTCGGGAGAGCCAGAGAGTGGAGCACGGCACTCTGGGAGGCCCATGACTCTTGTTGCTCAAACTTTGATGATGGAAGGTCTACTGTGGAAGGTCTGATCACCAACTCAAGTTCTGTCCAGTAAAAAGGAGGAACCCTTCAGTTCAGCTTGGAGCGCTGGATGGAGTGACTTTTAAAAGACTCCCCGACCAGCGTTGGATACTTTCTGTCTTCCTCATCCACGAACAGCAGACCCACCTGGTGCAGGCACTAATTGACTCAGGCTCTGACTGTAATCTCATCAACAAGGCCTCAGCCAAGGCCCTGGGAATTCCCTTCCTGCCTTTGGAGACCCATCTCAATGTCCAGACTGTTGCCAGAAGTTTGCTTCCCTTCATGACTCACAGAACTCCTCTGATTGGCCTGAGAGTCTCGGGCAATCACTCAGAGCAAATCTCCCTAGTTATCATGGAAAGTTCTCATGCCACGGTCGTCCTGGGCCTTCCCTGGTTAATCCAACACAATCCACAGATCGACTGGGCCACGAATTCCATCCTAGCTTGGAGCTCTTCATATTCCACAATATGTTTACGATCTGCCACCATGCCATGCTTCAGTCCCACCCCCACAAAGGAGCTACCAGACCTCACCCATGTTCCGTTAGAATACCACGACCGCAGGGCAGCATTCAGTAAGTCTCATGCCATATCCCTTCCCCCCCCACCAACCATACGACTCCGCCATTGATCTGCTCCCAGGTACCACTCCTCCCAAGGATTGTATATACTCTCTGTCACCCAAGGAATGCGTCCTGTCTCAGAGATCTATGCATGATAAACTGCACCCATGCTCCTTCTTTTCTCACTGCCTAACTCCTGCTGAAATTAACTATGGCATCGGTGACCGAGAGCTTTTAGCCATTAAGTTTGCCCTAGAGGAGTGGAGACACTGGATGGAGGGGATGGAGGTTCCATTCCTGGTCTGGACTGACCACAAGAACTTGGAATATCTCAGAAGCACCAAGAGGCTCAAAACCACTCCAAACCAAACGCTCTCTCTAGACAATTCTCACCCACTCACAACGTCTCCACCAATGACACCGTCATCCCCTCCTCCTGCCTGGTCGCCGCAGCTGAACTGGATATCGAAATTAAAGTCCTGCAAGCCTTCTCCCATGAACCTGGTCCCAGTAATGTTCCCCCTGACTGCCTCTTTGTTCCCCACACTCTACACTCTCAGGTCCTGGAATGGGCACACAGTTCCAAACTGTCCTGTCACCTTGGTGCAGCCCGTACTATGACCCAGGTTCAGCAACGTTTTTGGTGGTCAACCTTGAAGGAGGACGTCTCCAGCTTCGTGGCTGCATGTAACATCTGCCTTAGAAATAAGCACGCCAATACAGCTCCAGTAGGCCTTCTCCGACCCTTACCCCTTCCACACCGCCCATGGTGCGACATCACTCTGGACTTCGTCACAGGGTTACCATCTTCCAACAGCCATACCTGCATCATAACAGTTGTAGACCGTTTCTCCAAAGCAGCTCACTTTGTCTCACTGCCAAAGCTCACATCTGCCAAAGATCTGCTCATGATCGACCATATCTTCACGCTCCATGGTCTTTCAAAAGACATTGTTTCAGACCGGGGACCACAGTTCACCTCCCAATTCTGGAAAGCCTTCTGCAAGTTAATTGGGGCCACGCCGAGCCTGTCCTCAGGATTCCACCCTCAGTCTAACGGCCAGACAACCAATCCCTTGAGGTCGCTCTGAGGTGCATGACTTCCAGTGACGCTACCTCATGGAGCAAGTTCTTACCCTGGGTAGAGTACGCCCACAACTCCGAGGTATCTTCATTGACTGGTTTGTCCCCCTTTCAGTGCTGCCTGGGATATCAACCGCCATTGTTTCCATCTCAGGAGGAGGAGGTCTGTGTCCCATCAGCCCAAGCTTTTATCAGACACTGCAGAAGGACATGGTTTCAAGCAAGGAGCACACTTTTACAGGTCGGCAGAAGGTACAAGAGTCAGGCCGACTGCAAGTGTTCTCATGCTCCCAAGTACAGGGTAGGACAGAGAGTCATTCTTGCTGCCAGAGACATCCCCCTAAGGACCATCTGCCGTAAGCTTTCCCCTCGCTACCTTGGCCCCTTCACCATCACAAAGATAGTCAACCCTTGCGCCGTTAAGCTCTTGCTTCCCTCAACTATGTGGCGGATAATTTTTACGTTCCATGTGTCCCGGTTACTCTATCTCGCCTCATGTGCATTAAATTAACCTGCACTTTACCTTTGAAAAGAATTACGACAGAGCAGTGTTTCCGTTAGAGACTGTGTGTGTGTGTGAGGTGAAGGTGAGAAGAGAGGGAAGTGCGCGCACACACGAAGTGCAGTGACGTCGATTGAAAGAGACGACACTCACGCACGCACACATACAAACACAAAATAAAATATGTTTTAACCATTCTCTTCGCCTCTGTTGTATTCACATTACAAAGGTTCATTTCCATATAAATTGGGACTTTTGATTGTGCAGAATAACAGAACACAGTTATGAGGGAGTAAAAACTCTGTATAATCCTCTGCTACAATAATGCACTTATCCCAGCATTTCACTAGTGCTAGATACAATCAAGGTAGAAAGTTTTCTCGGGCTGTGATTGGACTGTCTGCTTCACGTCTGAAACACTGGCCTTCTAGGAACTCCTTTAATGGCTTTGAGTGAAAAAGTGGAATGTGGAAATGGCTTGGAGCGAGGTCAGAACTATATGTGGGGGATGTGGCAATAACACTCTGAATGTTCACGGGAAAGACTGCAGTGTGCTCCAGGCCACCTCGGGTCGTCATTCACAGACTTACAGCCTTTACAGCATTTGCACCATTCACATATTTTTATGATCAGATGACTTCACACCATAGTTAATTCACAAAAACTTTCATTGTCAATTTCAAGTCCCTGATTGTCCTTGTGGTAATCATTCAGGAGACTTAATGAAGGCAAGCAATGCAGTAATTAGTAGGCATGAAGCTTCCGATCGGACAGTTTTAGCATGTGCATAAGCCATGAGGAAAATTTCCATATCAATTTCTGCCTATGTGTATATTACGTGCATAAAACTGAGATTTTTTTTTTTACAGTTAGATAATTGCCCAGGTCCATTATTTCAGCACTAACTCTCACTCCATACATGCACTGTTCACTTCACCTCACAGATGATTATCTATACATTCATTCTTTGTCATTAATTTCTTTTCCACATTACCCAGTTCCACTAGCGCACATCCTAGTCATTAAAAAGCTTCAGTTTCTTCCCTGTTCATTTTTTCCCTCCCAGAAGGTCACACTGCTGGCATCCTGGTATGACTCACCTCCATACAGTACACGCGTATGACCCAGTTGTGTTTTATTAGGCTGTGACTCATGACTTGCTGTGGGAGAATATTCAGTAGGGTCCCTGTCATTTCTTAGCTGACTATCTCACTAAGGCGATGCCCTGGTGTATTACACATGTTGCTGTGCATGCCACTTCAGCTGTTGACCAAGACGGTTCTTCTCCCAAACGAGAGGTATCTGACAGAGCAGGTTTATGACACAGGGCTTATAGCTGTGGGCACCTACAGGTAGTTTAGCATGCCAGACGAGTCGAGCCACGGGCCCAGGGTGTTGCCGGTGGTGTGCAGTACAACCTAATTGGAGCCATAAGCGAGAGGTTTGTGAAAGCAGAAATTTGGAAGACCGAGGGCTATTTTTATTGCTGGCGCTGACTGACAGCAGGATGACATGCTTGTAATATGGTGGCCATTATTATTAGCCTGTAGGCTGATTGGCCTTCTGGGTTTATTGTTTTAATGTTGTTAAACTCATATGTGTGTGTGTGTGTGTGTAGTACTGTGCAAAAATCTTAGATATTATCTGTAGCACAAATTTTGTTATGTAAGTTTATTATGTCTGCATTATTATGTACAAGACCATTCCCTACAAAGATACACTAAAATTAATGAATAAATAACATTAAAGGCATGCAAATATTTTTCTCTAAAGAAAGTGACATATTACACGACAGAGCAGTTTTCAGATGGGAAAAAAAAAATCAATAATGTAGACTCCTGGGTTTTGCATGAAAACAGAAAGGAGCGAGTGTGACGAAGTTACCAAAAGAACTCATATTCTCCAGCATGCTCAGTAAAACCTAACAGCTGTTTTACTTAGAATACTGCACACATCTGTATCGAACACTACCGCTTATGTTCAAGCAAAGAGGTTCCACAGCAGATATTGACCGTTTATTGTTTGTTATTACTTAGTGCTTTTTGCAGAATTTTCTTTTAATGTAGAAATGTTTTCAAAAGAATCATTGCATATGGATTTTGTTTGGATGTTCCCAAGACTTTTTTTTGCACAGTACTGTAAATAAAACAGCTGTTAGGTTTTACTGAGCATGCTGGAGAATATGAGTTCTTTTGGTAACTTCGTTACACTCGCTCCTTTCTATTTTCATGCCAAAACCCAGGAGTCTACATTACTTATTTATTTTTTCTCATCTGAAAACTGGTCTGTCATGTAATATGTATTATGCATGCAAATATTCTTCTGTAATGTTATTTATTTATTAAGTCTCATCAGCTCTTCCTGCCTTCATCCCTCAGGAGTGGCTCTCAGCGCGCTGCCGATGTATCTGGGTGAAATCTCTCCACGACAGTACCGCGGCTCCATCGGCCAGTTCAACGCCGTCTTCATCTGCCTCGGCGTTTTCATCGGACAGCTGTTCGGCCTTCCCGAGCTATTTGGCCACGTGAGTGTGTTCGTGATGAGCCAGTGTGTGTGTGTGTGTGCTTAAACAGGAAGTCACCGAGGCTCCTTTTTCTTCTCTTAATCCGCCTCTCTGTCTCTGCATACAGTGTACACTGGAATTATTTGCACAACGAATACATTAATACACTCGCCAGCCACGTCATTAGGTACACCTGTTCAAGTGCTTGTTAACGCAAATATCTAATCGCCCAGTCACATGCTTGGTGACAGCACACTTTTAGACCCCGTAGGGCCTGAGATCGTGTTCATCATTTTATGACGACAGAATAAAAGCTTGACGCCATGAACACAAAGCTACAATCTGCTCAAGCATGACATGACAATGAGTTCACAGTCACCAGATCTCAATCTGATAGAGCACCTTAAGGATGTGGTGGAACAGGAATTTGGCATCATGGATGTGCACCTGACAAATCTTCAGCATGTTCATAGCACCTCGTTGAAGCCATGCCCTGAAGAATTGAGTGGGTTCTGAAGGCGAAAGAGATGCAACCCAGTACTAACTTTAAAGCAGAAGGCTTTTTTTTAACTCAGCGACACCCCGGGTCCAAGTGGCATACTGTACTGTAGATCGTGACTCGCTTTTGATAATAAACATTCGACTGAAGTGCACAGAGAAACTAATAACTAGAAGAGAACTTGATACTTGATAATGTGTTAATATTGTGTGTGTGTGTGTGTGTGTGTGTGTGTGTGTGTGTGTGTGTGTGTGTGTGTGTGTGTGTGTGTGGATTCCCTGTGTGTAGTGTACAGTATGTGAGAGAGGAAGTTCCTTAGTGGAGAGAAAAGATTTTTTATTATTATTATTAAAAAAGCAGCAGATGTCAAGAGCGTGTGTGTGTGTGTGTGTGTGTGTGTGTGTGTGTGTGTGTGTGTGTGTGTGTGTGTGTGTGTGCATTTCTCATTCGTTTTTTATAACCCCATCTCCAGTTTATTGATATTGGATGACCAGTTTCCATGGTGATGCACCTTTATTATGCACCTTAGTTTATATTATTATTAATAATAATATTATATTATTATTATTATTATTATTATTATTATTATTGTTATTTATTATTATTCAATTCTCACAAACAGTTCTTCTAGTTTTCTTCTTTCCTTCCTCCATTTTACTGCATCTTTATTAAATTCATTCTTGCCTTTTTACTTACACGTTTCTAACTTAATAGTATTAATTGAATTAATGAAATTAACGAATGCATGCATTTAATATAATTAAAGTCTTTTAGTTCGATTTTTTTAATGTACAATAACTCTTTCAGGAACTTTCCACCCTTTTCTATGTCTACGTCTATGTCTAGGTCTCTCGATTTTTTTTCTGCTTCTCCATCATAGTACTGTATCTATCCATCATCATGCCATGAGGATCATCTATGAAACAGCAAAGAGCTCTAATATAAATATAAATGATAAGTATTAATAATGTCCTCTCAGAGGGATAGAAGCCTTTCCCCTCTCTCTCTGACACACACACACTCTCTGTCTCCCTCACACACACACACACACACACACACACACAGTCAAACTGAGCAGTAAGTATAATAAGGGTTATGAGAGTGTGTTTGTGTGTGAAAGAGACGTATAAAACCTGCTCACCCTGAGTGCTCTGCATTACCGAACACTTCATAAAGACACCCTGCAGGAGATAATCACATGTAATCTCATTTCACAAGAGCGCATGTTACCGTTCACTCCAGACCCCATTTACTATCTCTCTCTCTCTCTCTCTCTCTCTCTCTCTCTCTCTGACACACACAAACACAAAAGCAACAGCGAGAAAGTTTTACATATTACTCGTGTGTGTTTTAAATGAATCATGTATTTATAAAACGGTTTGATTAGTTCTGTGTAATTATCTCACATGGTGTCGCTTTTCTGCTGTGTGTAATATTCCAGGGCTTGCTGTACACTAATTGTCACTGGTGTGTAATAAGATGGCACGGTGGTGTAGTGGTTAGCACCTGTCACCTTGCACCTCCAGGGTCCGGGTTCGATTCCCGTCTCTGTGTGCATGGAGTTTGCATGTTCTCCCCGTGATTGGTGGGTTTCCTCCGGGTACTCCGGTTTCCTCCCACAGTCCAAAAACATGCAGTGTGTGTGTGTGTGTCCTGTGATGGATTGGCACCCTGTCCAGGGTGTACTCCGCCTCGTGTCCTAAGTCTCCTGGGATAAGCTCCAAGCCCCCCATGACCCTGAATACAGGATGAAGCGGTATAGAAGATGAGTGAGAGTGGTGTGTAACATGTATTATAATGCAATACGAGTGACATTAATATTGTTTCAGGTTATTATAAGCAGTTACTGTGGGTTATGGGACATTACGTCCTTATTTCGCCTCGTGTCTCAGCTAGTTGATGAGCTGAAGTCTGACAACATGGATAGGATGACATTTAAAGCTTGGAAATGCCCAGCCTTACACACAAAGTGAAAAAACAACAATAAAACAATAACAGTGTGTTGTGAATATTCTTATTATTAATATTATAGTATTATAAGGCTAGCCCTATAATAGCCAAAATAATGTGAATTCATCCATTCGTCCATCCATCTATCTACCTATACTCACACACATATACAGGAAGATTCACTCAAAAGAGGCCCCGAATATTCTGTCATAACTCTCGCAAGCATGAAGCAACCTGAACGAAACAGTGAACAATGTGCTCCTCAGTGCATGGAGCTTCAAAAACACCGGGATGCCCCTGAGTCGGGCCGATAAGGTAGGCGCCAGACAGGCATCGTGCCGTGTAACGCCGTACCCCTTCACTCAGTCACTCAGCAGGATGGTGCTGTACAGTAATGAGCATGTCATTGAGCAATGTCAGAGTGAATTTAGGAAGAAATATGGAAGGAAGATTTGAAGGAAAACATGCAACATTAAATTTTGCAATATACAGTCCTTTGCAAAAGTCTTAGGCACCATATTATCTGTAGTACACGTTTATTATGTCTGCATTATTATGTACAAGACCATTCCCTACAAAGATACACTAAAAGTAATGAATAAATAACATTACAGGCATGCAAATATTCTTATCTAAAGAAAGCAACATATTAGTTTTGGGTTTTGCATGAAAACAGAAAGGAGCGAGTGTGACGAAGTTACCAAAAGAACTCATATTCTCCAGCATGCTCAGTAAAACCTAACAGCTGTTTTACTTAGAATACTGCACACATCTGTATCGAACACTACCGCTTATGTTCAAGCAAAGAGGTTCCACAGCAGATATTGACCGTTTATTGTTTATGTTATTACTTAGTGCTTTTTGTAGAAGTTTATTTTAATGTAGAAATGTTTTCAAAAGCATCATTGCTTATGGATTTTGTTTGGATGTTCCCAAGACTTTTTTTTGCACAGTACTGTAAATAAAACAGCTGTATACTGTATATATATATATATATATATATATATATATATATATATATACAGTACAGACCAAAAGTTTGGACACACACAAAGAGGTTGAATTTGTATTACGGCAAGAAAAAAGCAACTAAGTGAAGAAAAACGAGCGGCCATCATTACTTTAAGAAATGAAGATCAGTCAGTCCGAAAAATTGGGAAAACTTTGAAAGTGTCCCCAAGTGCAGTCACAAAAACCATCAAGCGCTACAAAGAAACTGGCTCACATGCGGACCGCCCCAGGAAAGGAAGACCGAGAGTCGCCTCTGCTGCGGAGGAGAAGTTCATCCGAGTCACCAGCCTCAGAAATCGCAGGTTAACAGCAGCTCAGATCAGAGAGCAGGTCAATGCCACACAGAGTTCTAGCAGCAGACACATCTCTAGAACAACTGTTAAGAGGAGACTGTGTGAATCAGGCCTTCATGCTAGAATATCTGCTAGGAAACCACTGCTAAGGACAGGCAACAAGCAGAAGAGACGCGTTTGGGCTAAAGAACACAATAAAGAAAACTCTTTGAATGAGAAGGTGTGTCCAAACTTTTGGTCTGTACTGTATATATAGTGTGTGTATATATACATATATATATATATATATATATACATACACTCTATATACAGTATACCGTTTCAACGCTTTTGTGTGTTTCATGTGATGTTTCCATGTGTTTGGTTAGTTTCTTCTGTCATGCTCTGTCATGAGCATGGTCTGTGTGTTTTGCAGAAGAACAGATGGAACTACTCGTTCGGCTTCCTCGCAGTCCCCGCCGTCTTGCAGTTGTGCGTTTTGCCGTTTTTGCCGGAGAGTCCGCGATTCCTGCTGATGGAGCGCAGAGACGAAGCACGAGCTGAAAAAGGTACATTGTCCTCATCAATTAAATGTGTAAGAATGATTCCTCATGCTCTAAGAACAACCACTCTTTCACAATTTGAGTCGTGGAATATGGCCGTGCCATCAGGGAAGAGTTGGCACTATGCATGATGGGTGCATTGCTTCACCCGCTTCCCTTATTACCCTGGCACACCCATCACTGTGGAATAGCCTCAATCTGGACCACATGATCTTCTTCTATTGCTGCAAAGTCCATTCCTTATGCTCCCTAACAAACTAAAAAGCCTCACTAAGTGGTTTTCTTATGGCCACACAGCTGTTTTGTCCCAGTCAAGTGAATTCTCGTCATGTGTGAGTGTGTGTGTGTGTGTGTGAGTGCTCTTACTCTGACTATTTAACATAGCTCTGGTTTCTACTGTTTAGTTTAGCCGAAACTTCACCAAGTGTTTAAGTGATCTCTGATCATGGTCATTGTGCATGCATTATGTCTTATTCTTTCTTTCTTTCTTTCTTTCTTTCTAACTTGCTTGCTTTCTAGCCGCCTACTCTTTTTCTTTGAGATCATACTGTATTTCTGTTTTATTTTTCGCAGCTCTGCACCTTCCTTTCTTGGTTTCTTGTTGAAACCTTGCATGCAAGCACACATCAAGGTCATAGATTAAACTCTGAGCTTTTGGCTGCGCTCCAGTTTAAAGGTCTCTAAAGATGATTACACAATAGCGTGTTAAATAAACTTCAAGTTAAACCTGCTTTTTTCCCCCCGGCTTTGTCAGAAATCGGAAAGTATAAACAGGCTCCGGGGCACTCGGGGTCTCGTGATGAGCATTTGCTGTCGTTCTTTCCTGTTTGAAGTTACTCCTTTTGTCTCTGCTTCTTTTTTTTCTTGCCCTGACATATAGTTCCCCAAGCGTTCTTACAAATCTATATTTCGGTGCCTAATGCTTTAGTTGTTAGTAAACTCTGTGATTGAACGGAGCCGAATGACGGAATGAGGTCGGAAACCTGGTATCGTCGTCTTTATCTCTTTTAAACAATCGAAGGGCATCACCTAAAGGAATCTTTCAGAAGACTTTGTTTTGAAGTCTGGATAAAAGTCCAGCTTCCTAATATCTGCATGCTTGAGACCTGACCGAAAAAAAGAAGAAGAAAAAAAAAAAAACCCTCCTCAGGAGTGTGTATTTAAGACTTGGATGAAGGCCCAGCTCTGTCAGAAATGTATTTGTGACATGGGCAAAAGTGCTTTTCCCAGCAGAGTGGGTGTTCACGACTTGGCCAGACTCCATTGTTCTTGGAACCGCAGTTGAGACTTGGCAGAAAGGCCAGCTCCCACAGGAGATTTTGTGTTGAGGCTTTGCCTGAACATCCTCAAGAGTGCATGTGTTAGACTTGGAAATGTGTGTTTGAGATGCAGTTTACAGTCAGGTTATTTATTTATTTATTTTTCCCAAGCGTTATCCAGGTTCCTACTGCATGTGTGTCTGTGTGTGTGTGTGTGTGTGTGTGTGTGTGTGTGCGCAAGGCATGGTTGGAATACAGTTTCCTCTAGACACCTTAAAGAAGGTTCGCCACCGTGATAATTGATGGCACAGGTTAAGTAATACAATATCTCACAGTTGGGAATTGGCCAAAGCCCTCACCATCTAATATATGCATCTGGGACCTTTCTGAAACGTAAGTTAGCCTTGCCTTGTATGGAAGTCCAGTTTACTAAATGGTGTACTGTTCTGTACGTTTGTCAGACTTATTTGTTCGAGGCTTGTCATTGCTTAGACTTGACTCTTTGTATAGCTTCTTCAGTAGCAGATGGTTGAGAATATATTAAAGGTACGGTATTGCACAGTCAGGCTTTTTTTTTTCTTTTCGCCCCAGCTAGTAAAGGAGTGCGTGATTGATATCAGGTCAAGGTACATACCGCTCCTATTTCCTCTTTCAGTTCTTCGAGCATGGAGTGAACTGTCAGAGATTTGTTTTAACATTTGTTTTAATGATCTTCTCCCACTCCAGTGATCTCAGCAGTCAAGGGTCAGGAGGAAATGTTTTTTTATAAGACAGCCTGAGATGAATAAGGATGAAGGTGGAATACATTTGACGGATGGATAAACCCTCATAGTCCTCATGGCCCGAGGTGAATAAGGGTGAGGGTGAAATCGATTTGATAGACAGAGCTGGGCCTTTCAGCTGTTTTTAATACTTAAACCTGGGAACAAAAATACAGAATTAAGTAAATTAGACATGAAAGACAAGATCCCCATCAAACCGGACTCGCGTCGTTATGTGTAATAGTCCAAGTTGGGAATTGTAGGGCTGACCAGAGTCAGGATGGTTGTGTGCATCATGTTCGATTGATAATAAATGAGAAAGGGGACTTTATTCATGGGTAAAGGGGTGGAGAAAAGCGTCAGGTGTGTTATGTGACAGAAGAGGGAATCAGCGAGAGTGAAAGGAAAGGTGTACAAGACAGTGGAGGGCCAGCGATGCTCTACGGCTTAGAGACAGTGGATCTGAAGAAAAGACAGGAGGCAGAGTTGTAGGGTAGCAGAGATGAAGCTGTTGAGGTTCTCTTTGGGAGTGACAAGGATGGACAGGTTCAAGAATGAGTCCATCAGAGGAACAAGCCAGGTTAGATGTTTTGGAGATAAAGTCAGAGAGGCCAGATTGAGGTGCTTTGGACATGTTCAGAGGAGAGATTGTGAGCATATTGGTAGAAGGATGCTGAGGTTGGAACTGCCAGGCAGGAGGAGAGGAGATTTACGGATGCAGTGAGAGAGGACATGAAGTAAGTTGGGGTGAGACAAGAGGGTGTAGAGGATAGGATTAGATTTGCTGTGGCGACCTCTGAAAGGGAACAGCCGAAAGACAAAGAAGAATTTTTACACCTCTTTTTGCAAATAACACTTTTTTGTGTGGACGTAACAGTGCCACAGAAGACAGCGAATGCAACCAAGAGGAACTCTGTAGGAGCAAGAAGCATGAGCGATCCAGAGCTCAGATAGAAGATGCTAGTAACATGGCTAAACGTAAAGCATGGACACTCAACAAAAGTTGGTTTTTATTAGTCACACAATTATGTATCATAGTCAGCAGGTTGCAGAATTCCTGATTCAAATACGACACACCAATGTAGTTAGGTAAAGTAACACCATGCAGTAATGTCCTTAGTAGAAAATATCTGTCCCCTTGAGCAGAGTAAAAGTACAAAGTGTCCACATACTCAATTTCCTCGCACCTCTGGTTAACAGCTGGGACTGAGAAACTGTTCGGCGTTGAAGACAGGATTGAAGAATGCAGGGCAGTGGCAAAAGAAAACCTACAGTACAGTGGATTGTTTCAAACCCCAGAACTTGGACAGATGCAATGACTCACTTCTGAGTAACAAAGCTGCGACTTTGTCTAACAAGCTTGTTTTTTTTTTTTTCATGTTCATATCATTTTACAAGACTGCAGTCATTTAATCTTTTTAGGCTTTAAAGGAAAAGAAAGAATGAGTCAAATGATTAAAAAGATTAGCAGAGTGAAGCAGTCAAAAGGAGAAGGAGCCTGAAGGCGGTGTGACAGAAGAACCGAGTAAAGTCCAGAGAGACTCCGAAATGAAGGAACTCTTGGCCGTTCATGCCGAGGGCAAAAATCTTTGTCAGATGAACAGCATGATAAATTATACAGATATTGAGCCTGGTATAAAGATAAAAGCAGAGGGATTCCGTTTAAAAGCATTGCAGCAATTCACCCTTTAAGCATTGAAAAATGTGTGTGAATGTGCAAAGTGTGAAGCGACAAATCCATCCTTTGTTGAACGATCGTCCCGCCGTAGAACTTTCTTTGAGGTCTGAAATGCAATACATTGACACAACTTATTGATGGAAGTACCTGCTGGTCTGACATATTACACACAGCGGCTCCGACACTTACCCACACGTTCAATCTTCGCCTGCGATTTTAATACAGCGAATCGCCTCATTATGCATATAATATGCCGGCTCCAGTCAAGGACACCACTGCTGATGGCTTTAATAAAGCATCGCTGCCAGTCTTTTTTTTCTTCTTCTTCTTCCTTCTAGGTTGCTGTTATGATGTTCACTGAAAATATGTCTGGCCGTCTTGAGGACATGATGGCCATGATAACACGTAGCAACAGCACACACTTGAGGCTGCATCATTATTTTAACGAATCTTCCCTAGAGAACAGGTTCTGCGTCGAGGTGATGACCAGCAGTACAGAACTAAACCATGCCTGTTTTTGCACTAAAACTTGTAAAAGTTTAATGTGAAAAAAAGTTAGTTTTTTTTTTTGGAATGCTGGGGAAAACAACACCAAAACAATAAATGGAGCCAAGAAAAAAAACTACATGAATCAATTTGAGAGCAATGCTAATTAAATAAATGTGTATTGATTAATTAATTAATGAACATGCGCTGGCTGAGACATGCGTGAAAATGACGTGCTCCCAGTACCACTCTTTCACAAATTACATTTAGCAGATGCCCTTATTAATTTTTTTTTCCTTATTATACATCTGAGCAGTTGAGCAATAAGGGCCTTGCTCAATGGCCTAACAGTGGTAACTTTGTGGTCGTGAGGTTTGAACCTGGGACGTTCCAAACTGTAGCCCAATGTCTTAACCGCTGAGCTACCCCTGACCTCAAAATGTGTCATTGGGGAAAGAAAAAATCTATTGTACGTTCAAGTCATCAGCTGACTTCATTCTATTTCTAAATAACGTTGCCAAGTCTAGACCTGAGCAACTGATGCAACCCCAGAGCATAACACTGCGTCTTGCTTGTACAGTGGACACTATGCATAAAGAGTGCATCAATTCATGAGCTTCCCTTCTTACCCTGGAGCACTCATCACTTTGCTATAGGGTCAATCTGAACTCATCAGACCCATAAACATTTTCATTGCTCCAAAGTCTAATCTTTATGCTCCCTAGGAAATTGAATCCTGATTAGTCTCACTAACGAGCTTTGATTTCTACTGTTGATGCAACTTCATCAAACGGTTAAATGATCCCCGTTCATATTTTCCCCCCGACAGAATTTCCACAAAGTTGACGGTCCATCACTATCCTTCTAGGTTTTAATGATGCATTAGAAGTTAATTAACCTAATTCTAGTAACATCAAATCTTCTTAGTTTCCTCTGCTTGCGCAGCCAGGCCGCGTATATACAGTAGATATTTTAGGATACATTTTTTTCTAAACGCATCTTAAATTGCAATATTACTTATACCAAGGACTGAATTACTTTTTTATTTTTATTTTTTTAAATACATAAAATTACTTCACTGCAAATGAGGCGGCACGTTGCACTGTCACCCATACCTCCAGGGTCAGGGTTTGATTTTCGCCTCGGGTCTGTGTGCATGGAATTTGCATGTTTAGTGCTTGGTGGATTTCTTCTGAGTTTTCAGGTTTCTTCCCACAGTCCAAAAACATGCAGATCAGGTTAATTGGTGTTCCCAAATTGTCAGTAGTGTGTGTGTGTGTGTGTGTGTGTGTGTGTGTGTGTGTGTGTGTGTGTGTGTGTGTGTGTGTGTGTGTGTGTGCGTGCGCAATAGCACCCTGTCCGGGGTGTACCCCGTCTCATGCCCTAAGTCTCCTGGGATAGGCTCCAGTGTCCCGTGACCCTTTATACAGGATACGTGGTATAGAAAATGAATGAATGAACTGCTAATGAATGTAAGTGCTGGATCACTTGCTATTTTGAAATCTTCCAGGTAATTATGATGAAGGACATTTTATTTGCCATGATTAATGTGTTGATTAAAACTAAAGCCTAGAAATGCAACAAAATATTGATAACATGCTTTGCACACGTGTCAATGTTTGACATTAGACTTTTTTCCCTTCCATTTTTAATGTCATTTAAAAATGTGGAGATGGAAACAATAACAGTTTAAATATTTCATAAAAGCATACAGTCAATTCCAAATTGTTGAAAATCTTATCCGGAAACAGGCACAAGTTCAGTGGATGTACAAACAATACTTCAAGGACAAAATACAAACACCAGGGAACAAGACGAGATCAGAAACCAGAAAAGAAGCATGGAAGCACAAACACACGCCAGTCAGACATTAGGAATGTTACACAGGCACAGTGAAACATGTGGGCTTTTATACAAATCTAATCAAAGGGTAAAACTTGAAACACTCAAAAGCCATAGTGAAAAAATTGGCGTAAAGCCGAGGCCTTGTAAGCTCAGTAGGAGGAGAAATCCATGACATTTAAATTGTCTTTTGCATTTCTGTTGCATTTTATATATAAAGAATAATATTTCTTTATTCATACTTCTGATATTTCTGGGATTAAAGCAAGTGCTTGTGATCTCCAGTCTGTGTTATTGAAAAACCCCAGTGTGGAATGCTTGAAATCTGAATGTCCCAAATGTTACAGCAGCAGATATAAGTGTTTCCATGTGAGATTATTTACTGAATCAAGGATGAGATCTGGACATCAGTGAAATCATAATCAATACATAACTAAAGAGAAAACATAATTTAATGTGTAACACTATTTTCTGCTCAAGTAATAAAAAGAAAAGATACAATAGTCCCCAAGACAAATGTCTTTAGCTACTAAATTAAGTTTATCAGGTTAATCCACCCACAATTTCTCAAATTGTGTCACGAACTAACCGGAGATGAATCAGAAGACTAGCAGTTAGCCCTGTAGCGTGGATGGTAAACCCAAACGCGGAAGTAGCGCAAGCAGGCAGGATAACCACGCTAGTTATTCTTAGAACTCTCCCGAAGCGAGAGCAAGAGTTTACACAAATAAACCCGCGTTCTAAATACACACACCCAATCAGAAGCGATAACCCAAGAAAGTGAGTACTCACGTTTAGACGAGCGAGGCGTCGGCGATAGCATGGGCAGAACTCAATGACTGAGCAATGTGAGGCGCCATCTTGTTTCCTTTTATGCTTCCTGAAACCCGACCGTATTACTTCTGGGTCCTAGTGCCGGTCGTGTTACGAGTGTGCATGACAGTACCCCCCCGTCCAGGACCGACTCTCGACGGTCCTGGGGTGGAGGATACCCGACGACGGTAGTCCCGGATGAGTTCGGGGTCTAGGACAAACCGAGCCGGAATCCAAGATCGCTCCTCGGGACCGTAACCTTCCCAATCCACCAGGTACTGGAGCCCTCTGCCCCGAGGACGTGAGTCAAGGATCCGGCGAACGGTGTAGGCGGGACCACCCTCAATCATACGGGGAGGAGGAGCAGGGTGGGTGGGTGTAACCATTGGTGAAGTGATGAAGGGTTTGAGCTGGGAGGTGTGGAATACCGGATGGATCCGGAGCGCCGCAGGCAGCTGGAGCCGGTAGGTGACAGGGTTAATCCGGAGGTTGATGCGGTATGGTCCGATGAATCTTGGTGACAGCTTTCTTGATTCAGTCTGCAGGTGTAGGTTTTTTGTTGATAGCCATACCTTATCACCTACTTGGTACATTCGTCCCGGTGGGTGTCGACGGCGATGTTGCAGAGTGTAACGGCGGTTGGCCTGTTGAATGGCGTCGTTTGCTTGTCTCCATAGCCGTCGACACCGGCGAACCAACTGTTGGGCCGACGGTACCTCCACCTCCGGTTCTTGATGGTCGAACATCGGAGGTTGGAAGCCGTAGCATACCTCAAATGGGCTTAGGTTGGTGGCAGAAGACATGTGGAGGTTGTGAGACAGCTCAGCCCAAATGAGGTAGCGGGCCCAGGAGCACTGGCGATCAGCAATGAAGCATCTCAGGTAGCGCTCCAGTTGTTGGTTGGTTCGCTCCGTCTGACCGTTAGTCTGTGGATGGTAACCGGAGGACAGACTGCAGGTGGAATTGATCAGACGGCAGAAGGCCTTCCAGAACCGGGACGTGAACTGGGGCCCCCTGTCTGAGACGATGTCCTTTGGGAACCCATGCAGGCGGACTACGTGCTCTAATATCAGCTCGGCTGTCCTTTTAGCTGACGGGAGACCGGAGAGGGCCACCAGGTGAACAGCTTTGGAGAACCGGTCGACGATGGTGAGGATGGTGTCTCTTCCTTCGGAAACCGGCAGGCCCGTGATGAAGTCAACGGCAATGTGTGTCCAGGGTCGGCGGGGAACCGGGAGTGGTTGAAGTTCCCCTGGCGATGGTCGGTTGCTGTCCTTGGACCTGGCACACACTGGGCACGCCTGGACGAACTCGTCTACGTCCTTCTTCATACTGGGCCACCAGAAAGCACGTTGAACGAAAAGTAGGGTACGCCGCTTTCCGGGGTGTCCAGAAAGTGGGGAGGAGTGTCCCCACTGGAGTACTTCGGCCCTGATGGCATTGGGTACATAGAGTCGGCCAGGCGGCACACCTGCTGGTTCGGTCTCCGTAGCTTGTGCCTGGCGGACCCTCGTTTCCAGATTCCAACTGAGCGGTGCGAGGATCTTGGTGGGTGGCAGTACAGGCGCAGGGTCCGCCCGGGGGATGTCTTCCTCGTGCTGTCGGGAGAGGGCGTCGGCTTTGGTGTTCTTGGACCCCGGGCGGTATGACAGGTGGAAATTATAATTCTCGAAAAACAGTGCCCACCGCGCCTGTCTGGGGTTCAGTTGTTTTACGGTGCGGATAGTGATGAGGTTTTGGTGGTCGGTCCAGACGATGAACGGCTCTCTGGCGCCCTGGAGCCAGTGTCGCCATTCCTCCAAGGCCCAGTTTATGGCCAGCAGCTCGCGGTCCCCTACTCCGTATCGCTGCTGAGTGGCGTCAAATTTCTTGGAGAAAAAACTGCAGGGGTGCAGTTTTTGGTCTGGACCTCGCTGGGAGAGAACAGCCCCGGCGCCCACATCCGAAGCGTCCACCTCCACAACGAATGGTTTGTCAGCATCCGGGTGAAGGAGGATGGGAGCAGTGGTGAAGCGGCGACAGAGCTCATGGAAGGCAGAGACGGCAGTTGAGGTGAGGTTGAAGGGGTGAGATGATGGGCGGGTCAGAGCGGTTAGTGGCGCTGCAACGGTACTGTAGTCCCGGATAAAGCGGCGATAGAAATTGGCAAACCCGAGAAATCTCTGGAGTTGTTTAAGAGTCTTGGGTAGGGGCCAATGACTCACAACTTCCAGTTTCTGCGGGTCCATGGCCACACCCTGGGGCGAGATGACAAAACCCAGGAACGTGGTGGAGCGCTCGTGAAAAGCGCACTTCTCCAACTTACAGTACAGCTGGTGGGCGAGCAATCTCTTTAGAACCGCTCTGACGTGCTGGATATGTTTGTTGACGGTTCGGGAGTAGATGAGGATGTCGTCAAGGTAGACGAACACCCAACGGCCTAACATGTCTCTGAGGACGTCATTGATGAATTGTTGAAAAGCGGCAGGTGCGTTGCAGAGACCAAAGGGGATGACCAGACTCTCGTAGTGTCCTGTAGGGGTGATGAAGGCCGTCTTCCACTCATCGCCCTCTCTGATGCGCACCAAGTTGTAGGCGCTCCGGAGGTCCAACTTAGTGAAGATGGTGGCACCAGAGAGGGCGTCCAGGGCAGAGTTGGTAAGAGGCAGTGGGTGTCGGTTTTTTATGGTGATATTATTGAGCCCCCGGTAATCGACACAGGGACGTAGACTACCATCGCGTTTTTTCACGAAGAAGAACCCGCAGCGGCAGGTGAGGAGGAGGGCCGGATGGTACCATGGCGAAGTCCGCTGGAAACATACTCCTCCATCGCCTGCATCTCGGTGTTAGATAGTGAATAGAGGTGGCCGCGGGGTGGTGTCGACCTGGCTGAAGATCGATTGCCAGGTCGTATGAGCGATGAGGAGGTAGGTGGGTAGCGCGTCTCTTACAGAAGACTTCAGCCAGGTCCCGGTAGTCTAGCGGGATGTTGTCTGTGTCGACATCGGGGGCCTCGGACTCCCTAGAGCACGTCCCAGCCTCGGCCCGTAGGCAGAGCTCGGTGCAGGTCGGCCCCCATTGTAGAATTCGATTTTGGGTCCATGATATGAGTGGGTCATGATGCAGCAGCCAAGGGTGTCCAAGGATCATGGGTGGTGATGAAATAGTGGTGGTGTAAAACTGAATCTGTTCCCGATGCTGGTTGATGATGAGGGTGATAGGCTGAGTTTGAAAGGAGATGGGACTGGAGGAAAGAGGCCGACCGTCGACTGATGTAATGGTTACGGGCTGGGATAACGCCTCGATCTTTATCCCCAGTTTTTTGGCATATGAAGAGTCAATGAAGTTACCTGCTGCCCCGGAGTCGACGAACGCAGTACTTCCGACCCGTTTGTGGCCAAACTGGAGGTGTACTTTTACCGTGAGACGGGAATCATTAGTCAGGGTGGTGGAGAGGAAGATGGGACCCGGTGAGCTACTCTCATTTCTCACCGGGGCTGCGCGTTTCCTGGCCGCAGAGGACAGATGGCTCGATGGTGTGCAGCGGATCCACAATACGCGCAGAGCCCCTCTCTAAAACGGCGTTCCCGTTCTGCAGCGGTTAAGGAGGCGCGCCCTAATTGCATGGGTTCCCCGGCTCCTGTGTCAACCACGGCGGGAGGTGGAGTACCGACGGTTCTGGTGGGTGCTGCAGTGAATGAGGCGTGGACTTCTGGAACTGGAGCGTGGGAGAGGAAGGGTGTGGTGCGAGGTAGTGCTGTCGTGATGGGTGGCAGGGTACGGGGAGCTGGCTTGGGGCGAGCGAGCAGACGTTGGTCGATCCGGAGGGCGAGTTGGATTAAGCCCTCCAAGGTCGCTGGGAGCTCTCGTCCGGCGAGCTCGTCTTTTATACGTGAAGCCAGTCCCTCGTAGTAGGCCGTCCGGAGTGCGGAGTCTCCCCAGTCGGTCTGCACGGCGAGAGTGCGAAACTCTGCGGTGTAGCGGCTCACAGACAACCCTCCCTGCTGTAGATGATATAACTTAGAGTCGGTCTCCACCTCAGCAGCCGGATGCTCAAAGGTGAGTTTAAGCTGACGGGTGAATTCTGTGTAGGAGTAGGCGACGTCTGAATCTGAACGAAGAACCGCCGTGGCCCACTCAGCTGCCTGCCCGGATAGCAACGAGACGAGAAGAGCAATGCGCAGTCGGTCTGTGGAGTATCTGGTGGAATTAAACTCAAACACAAGATCCAATGCAGTTAGGAAAACACTGCACTTCCCATCCGTGCCATTCCATTTGTCCGGTAAAGCTAGAAAAACATCAGAAGGTGGGGAGGGGGTTGGCGGCGCAGCAGCCGCTGCGATGGGCGTGGCAACAGCCGGCTGAGCGGCCGCCCCGCGGAGGATCGCATTCTCCTGTCGCAGCTCCGTCACCTCGCGGCGCAAGACCGCGACGCCCTGGAGCTCCGTGCGGAGAGATGCGACTTCACTACGGAGCTGATCGATCAGCTTAGCATGCCGGTCAACCACATCGCAGAGGTGCGCAAACTCCGCTGGGTTTACTGCAGATGGCTCAGTCATTCTGTCACGAACTAACCGGAGATGAATCAGAAGACTAGCAGTTAGCCCTGTAGCGTGGATGGTAAACCCAAACGCGGAAGTAGCGCGAGCAGACAGGATAACCATGCTGGTTATTATTAGAACTCTCCCGAAGCGAGAGCAAGAGTTTACACAAATAAACCCGCGTTCTAAATACACACACCCAATCAGAAGCGATAACCCAAGAAAGTGAGTACTCACGTTTAGACGAGCGAGGCGTCGGCGATAGCATGGGCAGAACTCAATGACTGAGCAATGTGAGGCGCCATCTTGTTTCCTTTTATGCTTCCTGAAACCCGACCGTATTACTTCCGGGTCCTAGTGCCGGTCGTGTTACGAGTGTGCATGACAAATTGTCTGGTAACCAGCCCAGGAAACATTCAAATTACTACAATAAAAAAGAGTATGTGACCTTTGAACATTAACATCTGCACGATTTGGCAAATGACATTAGTATCACCAGAACCACACCTACTGGCCTCACCTCCTGGTCCATCTCTGCCCCTGGTCACTATTAAAATCTGTTACTTATTGTTTCACCATACCTTATAATTACTCACATATACTGTGTATATAAACGCCCCTGGATAAATCCTTGTGTTTTGTAAAGTCATCATTTACAAGACAGGCAATAAAGAGTCTCCGCATTTACGCCCACTGATCATTGTCTCAACCGGAACCAAAGAGATGTGTTTACGCAGCCTCAAGGTTAATGAGGCTAATTAAAAGGAAATGTGGCCGTGGCAGGAGTTAGAGAAAGCAGGTATTTATTGCAGTAATGTTCTGATCACTGCAGCATTTTATGTTTGGTTGGAAATTTACTGTGGTAGCTGCTGGGTCTCATAAAGTCTCACTTATTTTTTTTTCCTACACTTGTACATGAGAGCCAACCCGTAAATCACTGTCCATGGTGCTGAAAGTGGTGGTTAAAATCCACTTCAGAAAGGGCTGTAAAGCTGAAAAGTGTAATGTTGTAAATAAATAAATAAATAAGACACTTACATAACACACATGCAGTACATAGGGCTCTCCAAAACCAGGGTTAGGGATCTGTGGTGTAGTTAAAAGCCTCTCACATTTCTATATGCAAAATTGCTGAATTGCTTTTTTTTTATTCACTGTTCCAGTAAAGGTAAATTGTAATTCTATAGCACATAGACATTTTTTTTTACAACTGTGTGTTTCCATCTTTGTGACAAAAAAACATATGAGCTTTATGGTCTAGTGTGCACATTCTCTTTGGCAGTGGTAGCCCAATCGTTAAGGTGTTTGACTGCTCATCAGAAAGTCCTCAGTTCACCCTCAACTACCAGTCCATCCGGTCTGATCCCACAGAAAGGCCAATGCAACACAGATCACAAAAAAAGTAAATGCAGGCTACTATAGAAAGGTACCAGAACACCTGCGCACCACAGCCTGCTATACATGCAGCGCATGCAGCCAAAGACCACTGTATGATGCCTCAGACAAACATGCCTGATCCAAGGAGGCCCCACTCCGCAACCCACAGCACCCAAATATATATAGATATTTAAAAAAGGAAATAATAAAAAAAAAATACGTTCCGAAGATAAATGCCTTCAGCTATTAAATTAAGTTTATTCGTTGTGTAAATCTGAGTTAACAATAATTCACACTCTAAGCTATAAGTCAGCCATTTCTTTTATCTACTATTTTATCATTGGTTGGTAACCAGCCCAAGAAACATTCAAATATACAATGGAACCTTGGATTGTGAACATAATTCGTTCTTGAAGTGTGCAGGTATATCAAAAATTTTTACATTAAAGCTAATTTCCCCCATAGAAAATAATAAAAACTCAGATGATTTGTTCCCCAAATCAAAATAAATAAATATATAAACCTGCACTTTACTTTTAAAAAGAAATGTAACATAGCGTTAGAGTGTGTGTGACATAGCGTTAGAGTGTGTGTGAGTGTGTGCATATGTGTGAAGGCGAGAGGAGGAGGGAAGGGGCACAAACTCTCTAAAGACACTCATGCGCATGCACACACACACAAACACACACACACACACACACACACACACACACACACTAAAGGAATCAGTGCAGTCTGACAGAGAGAGAAAAAGAGGATCTTTAACAAGGATGACTTTCAAACAAACACCAAATAAAATTAGCTTTACGCATACACACACGTTCACAGTGTTGTAGTAAACAGTACACGCTCACTGAGACGCTGAGAACGGGATACGATTGCCCACAATTCCCAACAAAGCCAATTGAACCTGAAGCAGTGTAGTGTGCGTCACACACAGCAGTTAAGGTTCCATTCTAACAAGTGTTCGAGACTGGTAAAAACCGAGCTCCCTGCTAGCCCATTGACGCAAAAACGCTTTATAACAATTGCTTGAAATCAGCTGCTCACACTTCATATACACTTTGAATTGCATTTAGGTTGGGCATGTAGCTGTGTGATTCTGTTGCTAGGCATGGGGAGGCCTACAATCTACAGTATAGCTTGTAAAAAAAAAAAAATACCGGATAGAAAAATAAGCTTTTGGTACTCAAATTAATTACATGGCAAAAAGTATTGATCCAATTTAAGCAATAGTGAGTGTCTTTTTAATGTATTATGGGTTAAAACACAGTTGTGCTAGAATTCTGTTTTCAGTTCTCCCATCATGTGTTTAGTTCACACATGCTGATACTGAAAACCTTTTTGTAGCATGTACTGCTAAAACTCCAATCCTCAAGGAGAACATATGGCAGTACATGTTTTTTTCTTCTGCAGGTAACCAGGCTTTTTGTTTCACAGCTATTCAATAAAAAAGACAAACCAAAAAGACTCACATGTTGGCTGTTGTCATTTTTAAGCTCATTTTAATAACATGCAAAACCTACTACTAGAACCAAATAATTTATAAGGAGATTTTATTGGGAAAAACTGCCTGCATGCTACAGGCCAAAGAGCTCATATTAATAAAAATCGACTATAGACAGAATAAAATGAGATATCTGTGAATCCAATGTTACTTATACTTAATATTATACTATAGGAATTATATACAGTACATGTTATATACACAGGGCATTTTCTCTCTCTGACATTCTCTCTCTCTCTCTCTCTCTCTCTCTCTCTCTGTTGCATTGTGTCTCCAGCATTCCAAGCGTTTTTGGGAAAGAAGGATGTGAGTGCAGAACTGGAGGAGGTGTATGGAGAGATTAGAGTGCAGAACACTCAGCAGTCTGTGTCGTTCTTCCGTCTGTTCCGTAATCCTTCCATCCGCTGGCAGCTCATCACTGTCATCACCATCATGAGCAGCTACCAGCTGTGTGGCCTCAATGTCGTGAGTACACGCTGTTACAATACCTCATTCTCCTACTACCACACTACTGCACTATTACACTCCAACTCACACACTATCATACTACACCATGACCACACTGGCATTGGGCCACACTATTACACACACTACAATACTATCATACAGTACAACTACATGATCACACTGGCATAGTGCCACACTATTACACACACACACACACACACACACACACACACACACACACACACACACACACACACACACACACACATACTACCACACATTCGTACTATCAGATGATCAACATTGGCATAGTGCCACACTACTATTACACACACACTACAATACTATCATACAGTACAGGTACATGATCACACTGGCATAGTGCCACACTATCACACACACACACACACAAATATACACACACTCCCACACTATCATACTACACCATGATCACACTGGCATAGTGAAACATTATTGAACACACACACACACACACACACACACACACACACACACTACCACACTATCGTACTACACCATGATCACACTAGTATAACACCACACTATTACATATCACATGATCACACTGGCATAGTACACACACTCTAGACACCAGAATATCATACTCTCATATAATCACTCTGGCATAATGCCACAGTATCACACACACACACACACACACACACACACACACACACACACACACACACACACACACACATACTACCACATTATCATACTATCACATGACCACACTGGCATAAAGCCACACTATCACACACACACACACATTACCACAATATCATACTATCAAGAGCACACTGGCATAGTGCCACACTATCTCACTCACACACACACACACACACACACACACACACACACACTACCACAATATCATACTATCACAGTATTACACTGGCATAGTGCCACACTATTACACACACACACACACACACACACACACACATACACACATTACCACACTATCATACTATCATATGACCACACTGGCATAGTGCCACACTATCACACACACTACCACGGTATCACACTGGCATAGTTCCAGACTATTACACACACGCACACACACACACACACACACACACACATTACCACACCATGATACTATTACATGATCACACTGGCATAGTGCCACACTATTACACACACACACACACACACACATCCACACACACACACACACACACACACACACACACACACACACACACACACACACACACACACACACACACACACACACACACACACACACACACACACATATTACCACACTATCATACTATTACATGATCACACTGGCATAGTGCCACACACACACACACACACACACACACACACACACACACATATTACCACACTATCATACTATGATCACACTGGCATAGTGCCACACTATTACACACACACACACACACACACACACACACACACACACACACACACACACACACACACACACACACACATATTACCACACTATCATACTATTACATGATCACACTGGCATAGTGCCACACATTACACACACACACACACACACACACACACACACACATATTACCACACTATCATACTATTACATGATCACACTGGCATAGTGCCACACTATTACACACACACACACACACACACACACACACACACACACACATATTACCACACTATCATACTATTACATGATCACACTGGCATAGTGCCACACTATTACACACACACACACACACACATATTACCACACTATCATACTATTACATGATCACACTGGCATAGTGCCACACTATTACACTGACATTATCACACCATCATACGACCACATTATACTGTATCACATACCTGCACACTCACAATGCACACATGGGCAGACTTATATTAATACACTATTGCACTTTCAAATACACATTGTTACATTACACACAGTATTAACACTCTTCCCCCACACTACACACACTATTAGACTATCCATAACAATTACTGCTAACTTACACATATACAGTATACACACACACACACACACACACACACACACACACACTCACACATACACACACACACACACACACACACACACACTCACACATACACACACATATACACACACACACACACACGCACAAAATATATTGAGCTGTCTGGAAAAATTAGCAGAGCTACAAATGTGAAGTGGTATAATTACACACATTTCCCTTTTCGTGAACTGTGACTGCATCTCTCTCTCTCTCTCTCTCTCTCTCTCTGTCTCTCTGTCTCTGGGCCAAATGTACTAAACTGTTCAAGGTGTAATGAGGCTGCATGTGAGTTATTTGCAAAAAGAGAGAGAGAGAGAGAGAGAGAGAGAGAGAGAGAAAAAAATTAGTCTAAATGCATAATTTAAGCGCCAACAGTAAGCAAAGTGCGTTTCCTCTTACTTTAACGTAATAATTAGAGGGAGGACTGCGCACGTGTCAGCACAAAAACAGGCAGTGTGGCTGATTACACATTCTGTTTTAAAGTTCGGAAAATTAGAGGCAGCGATGTGATTTTGTCGTCAATAAAAATAGTCGTAGAGTTGCCAGGTGAAAAGCTTTCCAATAAAAAAAAAAAATAGAATTTAGTCTAAGTTTGGAACGCGTCACACCTTTATGGATTCTCCGATCATTTTCTTTATGACAAAATGGGTAATAATACCATTTCCCGACTTATAGGATAATATAACATCATAAAAAAAAGAAGCGCAATCTGTTGTAATAGCGCTCGTATTAAACACTGCTTTTGTCACGCAGGATCCGGCAAACGGACATACTGTAACCCATACACCGGAAAGACATTCAGAGAAATGTCAAAGGAGCTTCTGAAGTTTATCCTGTACAGAGTAGCATATTCATCAAAGCCCTCGACACTCACGTGTTCTGCCTGCAAGAGTCGTTTTTTTTTTATGCAAGAAATTCAATTATTAAGGCATTATCGTCATTACTGCACTTTGCCTGTGCTCCTGAGCTTTTTGACATCGCTGCAGTTGACTGTTTGTATAATGCGCCTTAGTGAATTAATTTCAAGTGCACTGCAGGCACACCGTGTGACCCCATCGAGTCACATTTGGCACCGCGCTCCCTGAAGGATATGCATTCGCTGCTTTATTTTTATATCTCTTCCTGTGTTCCTGTGTATGCCTCTTTGTAATGTGCAGTTTATGAGTGCACATACACATAGAACGGAGAGGAGGACTAAAGAGAAAGAGAGAGAGAGAGGAGGGGTGAAATAACACCTTATATTGCAGATTTGCATACAGATGTGGAACCTTGGCATTTGCATTACGCCAGAGAGAGGCAAATGAGTCTTAGGAAACAAAGATTGTCTATATTATGTTCATAATGTGATGCATATTAGCATATTCAGAACCTAACCGCAGTGGTCAATTTAAACCCATTTAAAGCTAGTTATGGTAAATGCACCAGCCAAAAGTGGCAGGCAATTATTTTGCACCACAAAATGTTTCATTTCTTTCCAGCCACAGTGATTTGCCATTTAGATTTTATTATAACTTTTACGTTTTTTTTATTTTTATTTTATTTTACATTTAATGGTTTGATTTTGCTTAAAAGTACATTCTCTTACCTACAGTATTGTGCAAAAGATTTGAGCCATCACTTCTAAAGAGCCAGACGTTCTTGTATTATTAATGAAGTCTTGAAAAATAGTTCCCCAGACTTCCTGGAGGACTTTGTGGCTCTGATTTTCAGCAGTTTTTAAACAACTTTTTGTGTTTGTTAAGCCACACTGAAACCTATAACTCATTCAAGCATAATGACAGATGATCAGGCCAGTGGTATTGATTAGCGATACAGCCGAGAGAGGAAATGAGGCTGCTGCAAAGATTTTCATATACAGTAAACAAGCAGTTCAACACCTTCCCAAAATAGTATCTTTAGGCATTTTGGATCCATTTTTCTTTCATTTAATCAACAGCATTGTTTTTCTGCACAGTACTGTAGTTCTTCCTGTTATAAAATGCCTAGTGCTGAGTCAGAAAGCTCATTTGCACATTTGCCTCTGACTGTTGCAAAGCACTGATACTACAGTAACTGACACTCGCCTTCCATACTGTACATATCAAATAAACATCCTACATGAAAGTCTAGCAAATATACAATTATAATAATAAAATGAATGAGTAAACATTTTCTGGACTGTCAATCAAGAGTGCACCAATGCTGTTGCATAAGGAGTTCATAACCTGAGTAGTCATACAGTACATAAGTGATATAAAGTCAAACCAGGTCATGTGGTGAAATTTCTTGTGAATACTTCAAGCACACTACAGTGACGAGACGAGACTCTTAGCTGCAGTAAAACATCTGTCTGTGGAAACAGTACACACAATCATTTTACCGACACCACTTGCAAGTTAGAGGAACCTGAGTGGGAGTTACTGTACAAACTGACCTCACTCCAAGCCAATTCCACATGTTTGGCCCATTAAAGGAATTCCTGAGGGGCCAGTGTTTCAGACATTTAGCAAGCATTAGTGAAACGCTTGGATAAGTGCATTAGAGTAGCAAGGGATTATATCAAGAAATAAAGGTGACTCTGGTTTAACCCTGGTAGATAAAAATATAGAATTTACAAGGAAACTATTATCATACAGAGTGGGGTTATCATATAACCCAGCGCTATATAATAAAAAAAAATACAATGAAATAAAAAGCTAACACCAGTAACATGAAACGGATGGATGAAGGTTGTTTTAAAATTCCATTTGCTGAATTTCCATTAGAATAACTAACCACTGGGTTGTTGCTGGCGAATCACTTTGGAGCCATTCTTTTGTAATAGCTTTTTGAATAGCAGTCATCAGAACTTTCATTATACGGCCTCCACCCCCCACCGAACTGTGTGCTGTAAAATCCCAAGGTATATTAAAGCCTAATTAAATAACAGAGAGCAGTTTCTGGTGTCTTTCCAGCATAAGGCAAGTGAAAGTCAAGACCAGGCATGTAATCAACCTTGTTTTTAACCATGTTTTCTCCAACATGAACATCGAAAAAATTCACTAAACAGCAATATTCCCCTCCAGGATCAAGAGATAAGACTGTAATATTCGTTCCAAGTTCTTCTGGCATATTTCTTTACTATAGGTTGTTGACCAAATTTAGTAAAATCTTGATTATTATATAGTATATTATTATCTCACTCACTCACTCATCATCTATACCGCTTAATCCTGTATTTAGGGTCACGGGGGGCCTGGAGCCTATCCCAGGAGACTTGGGGCACATGGCAGGGTACACCCTGGACAGGGTGCCAATCCATCACAGGGCACAGACACATACACTCACTCATTCACACACTACGGGCAATTTGGGAACGCCAATTAGCCTAACCTACATGTCTTTGGACTGTGGGAGGAAACCGGAGTACCCGGAGGAAACCCACCAAGCACGGGGAGAACATGCAAACTCCATGCACACAGAGACAGGAATCGAGCCTGGCCGGGGATCGAACCCGGACCCTGGCGGTGCAAGGCGACAGTGCTAACCACTACACCACCGTGCCGCCAGTATAGTATTATATTATATTTAAATCTATATAAGCAGCAGAGGTGGCTACTTTACACAACTAAACAAGTGCATATCCGGGTTATAGTTCAGTTCATATCAGATGGTGCACGTGGTAGTAAATGATATACTGTATAGAAATCTTTACCCTTATGGACATTAAAGATTTTGCTCTGTCCATCTCTCTAAGGTCAGATAAAGCACACATACAGCCGTAGTCAAAAGTTTTGACAATGACACAAATATTAATTTTCACAAAGTCAGCTGCTTCAGTGTTTCTGTCAGATGTTACAGTGGTATACTGAAGTCTAATTACAAGAATTTCATAAGTGAGGGCTTTTATTGACAATTACATTAACCATCAGTCCTGTGACATGCCAACAGTAAAGCACCCTGAGACCATTCATGTGTGGGGTTCCTTCTCAGCCAAGGGCGTGAGCTCACTCAAAATTAAGAACACAGTCACGAATAAAGAATTGCACAAAAACATCCTCCATGAGCAACTCCTAGAACATCCAACCATCCAAGAAGAGTTTGGTGACAAAAAATGCCTTATCCAGCATGATAGATCACCGTGCCATATGGCAAAAGTGATAACCAAGTGGCTCAGGAACAAACCATCGAAATTTTGGGTCCATGGTCAGTAAAACTCCCCAGACCTTAATCCCATTGGGAACTTGTGATCAATCCTCAAGAGGCAGGTAGACAGACAATGAAGAAGGGTCAGCAATGCAAATATTGACTCTTTGCACAAACTTAACGTAGTTGTCAATATAAGCCTTTGACGTTCATTAATTGCTTCAGTATGCCACAGTAACATTTAACAAAAAGATCTAAAAACACTGAAGCCGCAGGCTTTGCGAAAATTTATATTTGTGTCATTCTTGAAACTTTTCACCACAGATGTAAGTAAACTTGCCATGATTGCACTCAGGTGCCAATCATAACATGTACCCTGCTGGCTCTTCTCCAGCTGAAACCTCTACACATGCATGTTAATAGACCGACATCCAGATCAATAAATCCCTGAAGGAAACAGTTTAGTCACAGCAGTACAAGGCATATCAAATTACAAGGACAAAGCCCTCAGAGTGGCACAACAGGAAAATGTTTTCTCTGAAACATACTGTAGAGACACACATATAGATCAAATACATACTGTAATAATTCCAAACTGTTCAGTGCTAAGAATAAATGAGTTAATGACATTTAAAAGGTCAAGGCTCATGAAAGTTTGCAAAAGTAAACACCAGTGTGCCTTTACCTTTTCACTGCTCCTCTAACGGGCTCATTTTTATTCCAGATTGTAAAATGCAGCAGTGTAGCATTTTCCAGTATCCCCTGAACCGCTATAGCCAGGGGTCAAAAATTGTAAATGTCAAAGGTGGGACGGAGTCAATATTTATTAAGTCTCAAGTCCAAAATCAAGTCCCAGGTCAAGAGCAGCAAGTGAAGAACAACCAGTCCTGAATCTCAAGTCTCAAGTGTAAAGCAGCGAGTCCTAAATCCAGCCTCAAATGTAGAGCATCAAGTCATGAATCAAGTGTCAAGTGAAGAGCATCGAGTCCTGAGTCAAGTCATCAGTAAAGAACAGCAAGTCATGAATCAAGTCTCACGTGTAAAGCAGCAAGTCTTGAATCAAGTCTCAAGTAGAGCAGCAAGTCATGAATCAAGTGTCAAGTGAAGAGCATCGAGTCCTGAGTCAAGTCATCAGTAAAGAACAGCAAGTCATGAATCAAGTCTCACGTGTAAAGCAGCAAGTCTTGAATCAAGTCTCAAGTAGAGCAGCAAGTCATGAATCAAGTGTCAAGTGAAGAGCATCGAGTCCTGAGTCAAGTCATCAGTAAAGAACAGCAAGTCATGAATCAAGTCTCACGTGTAAAGCAGCAAGTCTTGAATCAAGTCTCAAGTAGAGCAGCAAGTCATGAATCAAGTGTCAAGTGAAGAGCATCAAGTCCTGAGTCAAGTCATAAGTAAAGAGCAGCAAGTCATGAATTAAGTCTCAAGTGTAAAGCAGTAAGTCTTGAATCAAGTGTAGAGCAGCAAGTCCTGAGTAAGTCAAGAGCAGCAAGCTACCTTTGTTGTGAACAGGCAGAGTTGTCGGCATCTAGATGGGCAGTTCTTAACTTAAGCGTGCCTATTTAAGGGGCCAAAAAAAAAACAAAAAGACAAAGAACCAAGACAAGCCGTCTTCAAGTTCTACTTCAAGACAAGGGCAATAAACACTTATTATTCTAAGCACTTAGAATAATACACATAAGCCCTTATTAAGGGTCGAATAGTCCATAGTGGACAAGAGAGTTATTTTAAGAGAGCTCTGTTAATTTTGTGTTTTCAGTTTTCTTTCTTTTCTTTTTAGTTTCCTAATTAATAAACCACGCTACCTCCAAATGGGAAGGTCTTCCCGTTCGTGTGTCATAATGTCACAAACTGGTATGACAGGCATTTCGGACGGGTGTTATTGCCGTGGGCATAAAGGGCAGGCATGGGCGCAGAGGGGTTGTTTTCAAACATAAAAATCTTTAATTAATGAAAAAAGGAACAAACAAAATACATACATGGGCTCTGGACAGACACACATACACACAGTCTCTTTTAGCATTTCAGACCATTGTGAGCATTTCAGCCCCTAAAGGACTGACACGAAGGCTTAGGACTGACAGGAATCCTAGAGACTGGACGGGACAGGAATCCTAGAGACTGGACGGGACAGGAATCCTAGAGACTGGACGAGACCAGACAGGACCAGGGACACAGGAATCCTAGAGACTGGATGAGACCAGACAGGACCAGGGACACAGGGGCTAGAGACTGGACGAGACAGTGCTAGAGACTGAACAAGACAGGGATACAGACAAGAAGGGGAGCACACCGGAAGCTAGGGGAGCACACTGGAGGCTAAGGGAACACACTGGAGGCTAGACGGGACAGGAATGCTAGACGCTGGACGGGACAGGAATACTAGAGGCTGGACGGGACAGAAACACTAGAGGCTAGAAGGGGAACACTAGAGACGAGAAGGGGAGCACACGAAGCTAAGGGAGAACACAGGAAGCTAAGGGAGCACACAGGAGGCTATGGGAACACACTGGAGGCTATGGGAACACACTGGAGCCTATGGGAACACACTGGAGGCTAAGGGTACACACTGAAGGCTAAGGGTACACACTGAAGGGTAAGGGTACACACTGAAGGGTAAGGGTACACACTGAAGGGTAAGGGTACACACTGAAGGCTAAGGGTACATACACTGAAGGATAAGGGTTACACACTGAAGGGTAAGGGTACACACTGGAGGCTACAAAGCAAAGGGACATACAAACACAGCACAATACTTAAACTCAAACAATACTTAAACAACACCGTACACTTACACAAACATGACAAAAAGAGCCCCTATGCGGGTACCCCCTGGGTACAATTACATTAAGTTTATGCAAAGTTTATTACATTAAATTTATGCAAAGAGTCAATATTTGCAGTGTTGAGCCTTCTTACTCAAGACCTCTGCAATTTGCCCTGGCATGCTGTCAATCAACTTCTGAGGCACATTCTAACTGATGGCAATTCTTGCATACTTTTTGCAGTGCTTGGAGTTTGTCAGAATTGGTGGGTTTTTGTTTGTTCACCTGCCTCTTGAGGATTGACCACCAGTTCACAATGGGATTAAGGTCTGTGGAGTTTCCTGGCAATGAACCCAAAATTTCCATGTTTTGTTTCCGCACCACTTAGTTGCTCTATGGCAAGGTGCTCCATCATGCTGGATTTGGAGAGACATTTTTTGTCACCAACCTGTGTTTGGATGGTCGGGAGAAGTTGCTTCTGCCCTTCTGCTGTCTACGGAGAAGTGCAGAAAGGATACTGTACTGTAGAGTATGTAAATAGTTTAATGAAAAAGATATAGGAATATAAGTAAGTATAATGTTGTTAAAAACCGTGAAATTCTAAGCATTAGCACCTCTGCAAAAGTGTGTTTTACAACGTCTAAACTCTTGATTCCCTTTCAATGTTTTTTTGGTAGATCCGTCTAGACACTGACAAACTGCCAAACCCAACGATGGTGCTGGGATTATGGGGTTTTGATGATACAGAGGAAACATGATTATTTTTCTAAATCAATCCATATTGATAAATAACAAGTGCTGCACAACAATATAAAAAGCTGACACCAAATAATTCTGAAGCTTGGGTGTTTTATAGCTTCAAATAAATGCAGAATCTTACTGTGCAGTAAAGAATCCGTACAGTGTTTGGGGTGTTTGGAGATTTATTCTGCATTTACGAATCATCAGTGTAACATCTCACTCACTGCTACAGTTTCCCCTTATTAGTTAAAGTGTGTGGAATGTTTTTAATGTGCACAAAGGGTGTTATGTAGTATGATTATGAATAAGGAGGTGAATGCACCACATGCCAACCTTATATCATCTGTTCTTTATTTTACAGATCTGGTATTACACTAACGGGATATTTGAAGGCGCAGGATTTGACAAGAGCACAATTCCTTATGTGACCCTCAGCACGGGATTTATCGAGACTCTGTCAGCCATCATATCGGTGAGAGTAATGTATCTCTATAGCTGTCTGTCTATCATGCTGTCAGTTTGCAAGGGCCCGCTGGATTCTATGAGCCGTAGTATATTTGATGCTCATTCAGTGTGAAATGAAGAAACAGGACACATAAATCACACACACACACACACACACACACACTATATATATATATATATATATATACAGTCTATACACCACTAAGGAATAGTATATACAGTCTATACACCACTAAGGAAAATGCCAGTGTGCCATATTTAAGTGAATTTTGGTGTGGGTTTCTCGTTTTCTGTTTAAAGATGTAGATTAAGCTGCTCGCTGTTGGAGAGATGAGCTGCCCGGACTCATTTAGCTTCTTAAATCCCTCATCACTCTTCAAATTTATGCATTATATTACGCGCACACACACACACACACACACACACACACACACATACTGACAAGTGGGCTGTGCTTGCAGAAGGTGTTTACAATTAATTCAGCATTATATGCTGTGGATGTTATACAGACAGACAAAAGACCTGAAAGACACACACTCAAAGACAGACTGTATACTTTACTAGAAATGGACACACCCTCTGTAACATCACCATAGAGCAGTTTGGTGCTCACCTTCGGGAGCTCTGGTCTTCGCCATCTTGGCAGGAGCTAACTAGCCTAGCTGTTGGTTGAAACACACCTATTTACATAAATGGGTCAGAGGTAGCTCATTGATTAAAGTTTTGGACTTTGGTTCTCTATAGGTTCAACTATAAGTTGTCCTTGTTGGGCTCCTGAGCAAGGCCCCCTAACCCTCAACTGCTCAGATGTACAATTAAATAAAAATGTAAGTCGCCGTCGATAATTGTGTCCGCCAAATGCCAAAATATGTTACTGCTAGCTAGCTAGCTTAGCTAAAATGCTAAGGTGGCTAACATTAATTTATATGCTGATGTTACTTTGCATTTGATCAAATTTCATCATTCATGATTCCTACATTTACTGAAATTATGCATATCAGCCACTCCCCTATTTATGGACAATTGTATGGCTTCACACGGTATAATTTTAACTGATAAGCTACAAACAAATTTTCTCCCGTACAGATCAAAATTTTTTTGTTGTTGTTTTTTTTTACACATACAGGATAAAGAGGTACAGACGATGAATGAGTGAGTGAGTCAGTGAGTGAGGGGATTAAGGGGGATTGACTCACTTTTGAACCGCCTAGTGGTCATTACATACATATGGATTCTGACACCAAATAATTCTGAAGCTAATGCTTTCTGCCTCTATAAATACATTGTTTTTAGAGACGTGCAGCTCCATATCTCTGATAGCGCACTCCACATCCCTGCTAGCTCACACCACGTCCCTGCTATCGCACTCCATATACCTGCTAGCACACTCCACGTCCCTGCTAACTCACTCCATGTCCCTGCTAGCTCACACCACGTCCCTGCTAGCGCATTCCACGTCCCTGCTAACTCACTCCACGTCCATGCTAGCGCATTCCACATTCCTGCTAGCGCATTAAACATCCCTGCTAGATCTCTCCATATCCCTGCTAGCACACTCCACATTCCTGTTAGCGCATTCAAATTAGCATAATACACTACACTACACAACATGGTAATGACTCATCACTCAAACATTATCATTTTACTGACTTTAGCTACAATAAGACCCCAAATCATTCAAGGTAACCCCATTTTAACATTCTTTTATTTGATTGATTGTTTGTTTCTCGACATCAAAGTTTTTTAAATTATTTTTTTAATTACACTCCTATCCCATTATGCTTTGTGGCTCGTTTGAAGCTTCTCCTCTCTGATTTCCCTGGAGTGTACACAAAAAGCTTGGAAAACGCTTTTGGCCAAAAAAACAAAAACAAAAAACACTACGTCCCAAAAGTAATTAGCAACACTCCAAGCGACAACAAAAAAATCACACGGATGGAGACACACACACAGAAAGACAGGCACATGCTCACTGAGTGTGGGCTACATAAGGATGTCCAATGGGTTAGTCAGCCTGCTGAGAGTGTGTGAGAAGCAACAATGCAAAAATCGTGCATAGAGACACACAAGTGTGTGTGTGTGTGTGTGTGTGTATGTGTGTGTGTATGTGTGTGTGTGTGTGTGTGTGTGTGTGTGTGTGTGTGTACTGCTTCTGGAAGGATGACAGCAAAGACCAACAGAGCGTGAAGGGATCACTGAGAGGAACAGTTTGCAACACACATGCGCACACACACATACACACTCATACTTCATTCATAAAGTGTTACTTGCAGGGTGCATGTCACTGGAATATCTATGGTATATTCTTAAATATATACAAGCTGCCAGAACAACTTTAATGCACATTTTTCAAAATTCTGCACATCTCTGGAACTGTGCTGGAGCCATGAGCACTCTTTCCTATCAAACGCCCACCCACGCCCCCCAATTCCATCCCCCCCACCACCCCCCAAAAAAATCCATGTTTTGTGTTTCAAAATGTAGGATGTTGATGAAAACTAAAGAGAATGTGTAAATGTCATATAACATAATAGAGAAACCAGATTTTCCTTCAGTTTACTTTTTTCATTCAGGTTTTCATTTGTCACCTGTCTGTGTATGTGCATGTGTGGACAAGTGATAAATTCATTAGCTGACCAACAGAGACTGTAACAGCTCATTTCCCAGAGCTCTGTTCAGTAATCCTGTGTTATAAAATTGTTAGTTCTATTTGGCTTAAAATAATGTTTTTTTTTTTCTTTCAAAATTTGTCTTAAACCAAAATTGAGGTGCATTATAATACCTGTAGGTCTTGGTCCTTGTAAATTTTGCTGTCCGGCAAAACTTCCCATATGAAATAATGAAAATTCAAATAATTCGTTCAACAGGCCAAAAAAATAAATACAGAAAAATAATTAATACAATATATAAAGTAAAAAAGTTTAAGTTTCACAACAAACACACACACAACGGAAACACTGTTTTAACAGGAAAAAAAGAAATCTCTCTAATGACACTCGCGTGAGCGCAGACTGATGGAATCACTGCTGTAAAGTAAATAAATAAATAAATAAATGAACCAGCACCTTTGAAAAGAATCGGGACAGAGCAGCGTTTCTGTGTAGAGCAGAGTGTGTGTGTCTATGTGAAGCCGAGGAGGGGGAGTGTAAAGGCGAGAGAGTGTGTTTGTGTGTGTGTGTGTCGGTGTGTGTGTGTGTGTGTGGTGTTGTCAAAAAACTCGGCACTCGTAAACCAAGACATGCTCGTAAACTGAGGTCATAATGGACCGTAAACCGAGTTACTCGCAATCCGAGGTTCCACTGTACAATGTAAGTAATTGGGGCCAAATTCCACAACCCTTGTTTCATGCAAAAATACATTCTGAGACTCAGATAAAGCCTCTGCATTTCTGCGTGGAAGGAGGGTTGTGGAATTTGGCCCTATTCACTTACATTGTAATCACATACCAGGTGACAAACTTCACGTTCACTGTGCAGAGCATGAACATTTACCACAACTAACATTCATGGTAATGTACTTACACGCACTTTTAATTTTAATTCAAGGCAGACTTCAAAAAACCCGAACAATGGTTTTTTCAGAGAAACCAGTTCAGATTCAATGATTATGGTGTACATCACACACATCCACACCCAGTTCTCCAGGTTCTTTCAAGAAGGTTGGGACACAAATTGATCAAGAGATACTTGCAGAATTCTAAAAAGTAGAACTACAAAGTAGTAAGTCTTAATATCAACAAGAACAACGTGACCGTAGGATAAGCTAAGTGGCATCCACAAGGCCAGCACGGCAACATTGAGCACCGTCTAAACTGCAAATGAGAAGTTAAAGGATGACGACACCACTGAGAATGAGGGATGGTGGGCTCCTATGAGACATTGCAGGTGAATAGAAGAGAAATCGATTTGTCGATTTCTGGTTTCTAGTCAGGGGATAATGCCAAACTAATGCTTAGCCAGTTCACTCTAAGACCAAGGGATGCTAGATGATTGTGATTAACGATTTTTAACAGACATTAACCGTGTAAAAAGTTAAGAAAATTTGACGTAAAGTGTTGTTATCGAATGGTCTATTACTTACAAATAAAAGTTTGTTCACAAACAGTATAGTGATCAATACAGATTGATTGAACTTTGCAAAATAAATGCGTGGCGCACATCAACGTGGTCGATGGTCAAAGGTCGCATTATACGAGGCGTTGAACTAATCGAACTAGCGATCTCCAGATGATAGGGTGAGCACTTTACCACTGCGCCACTTGGAGGCCATCATTCTTCTTCTATAGTGCTTCTCCTGTACAGGGACACAGGGGCCTGGAGCCTATCCCACGAGACTCGGATGGGTGCCAATCCATTGCAGGGCACACAGACGCATATACATTGCCAATCTAATCTGCATGTCTTTGGATTGTGGAAGGAAACCCACCAATCACGGGGAGAACATGCAAACTCCACACACACACAGACCCGAGGCCGCAAACAAACCCTCAACCCTGAAGGTGCGAGTTCACAGTACTACCCACTGTGCCACCGAAATAACAGGAAGATAAAGCAAATAAAAGGTTCGAACCTGATTTCAAGTGCATTTGCATTTGGAATCTGTTGCTGTCAACTGTCACTGCGAAGTCAAAGAAGCAGCCACTGCTAGTCTGGAAAAACAAAAGCAAAGAAACGTTAAAAGCATTAGGGGTGGCCGAATCATTTATTATACTGTATGTGTTTTATTATACTGTATGTATGTTGAAAGACGGAAAGAATGCACTGATGAGCTGAGAATACGAAAAGCCTTTCGAGCTCACACAAAACAGCTTTAGAAGACAGCAAGGATTCCTTCCCTGGTAAAGAAACAGTTGTCAAGATCAGGAACTCGCTCCAGGAGGTAGGCATCGATGTGCCAGTGGCAACAATCAGAATACAACTTTACTTGAGTATGTTCAGAGGGTTTACTATAAGATGCAAAATATTAGTAGACATGATGAGAGTAGCGGTTGTTGAGGTAAAAAACTGTACGGGTTACATCCTACAGAGATCAGCTTGTATGAGAAGAGAAGAGAAGAGAAGAGAAGAAACTGCTCATGACTTTTGTGTGTGCATTTGTGGCTGCCAGTGAAAAAGGTTATCTTTTATTTATTAATGATTTGACAGCTGACAAAAGCAGCAGGATGTATTCTGAAGCATGTAGGGCTATATTATTAAAGAGTGCAGATGGAAAATAGCCCGAATCTGTCGAGAGCAGCTTTTTTTTTTCAAGGCAAAGAAGTGGAATGTTCATCGACCTGAAATAAATCCATTAATCCAACATTTCAATTACTGAAGGTGATACTTGAGAGAAAAATAGCCCAAGAACAGGACTACACTAAAGGTGAGCCAGAGCATCACAAGGGTCTGGTGATGTATCTGTGATCCTAAATATTTAAAGAAATCACAGTTCAATTCATGATGAAAGTTTCTTAAAGAGAATCATCACCGGAGACATGGATTCATCATTACGAGTCTGAGAGTAAACGGCAGGGTATGGAGCGGAAACATCCTTAATCGCCGACTGAGAAAAAGGTCAAAAGTCAACCATTAGCTGGGAAATTGATGCTTACAGATTTCTGGGATTCTCAAGGGTCGGTACTGGACAATAATCAGGGTTCAACAATCAACAGTCCAAACATGTCCGCACTCTTCCGCCCACACTGTCGACACTCTGCAAAAACTTTATTTTCAGGTGTTAAAGCATCCTCCTTATAGCCCTGATCTTTCTCCATCAGACATTCACCTGTTGCAGGATGAAAAGGATGAAGATTCACTTCTGATGAAGTAAAGACAGCAGTGCATTCAGACTCCCAGCTCAGCCTGAAACATTTTTTAATGAGGGAATATCAAAGCTTGTTGACAGACGAACAAAATGTATTGAAAAGCAAGGAGATTGTGTCTGAAAATAATGTATTTGTCTTTTCTCAAAGACAAATAAATTCTACAGCCAGTGTGCGGATCATTTTTGACACTTCTGTCAAAGTCTGAGCTCTGAGAACTAATTTTTTTTTCATGGTGGTCTTTATCTTCTTCCGTAAATTTAACCTTTGTAGTTTGCTCACTATTTATTTTCTTCAGTAACTAACCTTTGTTTGTTCTAAGTGATCATTTCTGTGGACGGCGTGATTACAGTAGCTAGTTCAAAGCTTCTGCAGTCAACTGTTCTCTGTGGACTTGTGACTTCAGTCGCTCGATAGTTCAGGACTGGAGTTTCCTACAGTTTACCTGAGCCTCCAGTAACGAACTGGACTCAATTTTAACTTAAACACATCTCTCTTGTTATACTGAACTTCCAATCTCACACAGTATGATGCAGATCAATCCCTGCTATCCGTTTAACCCAGATGAGGATGGGTTCCCTGTTGAGTCTGGTTCCTCTCAAGGTTTCTTCCTATTACCATCTCAGGGAGTTTTTCCTTGCCACTGTCGCCATCGTCCTCGGCTTGCTTATCAGGGACAATCTTATAATTTTTAAAACTGCTTTGCGACAATAACAATTGTTAAAAGCGCTATAAAAATAAAAGTGAATTGAATTGAACTGAACTGAATTGAACTGAACTGGGCGGCACGGTGGTGTAGTGGTTAGCACTGTCGCCTTGCACCGCCAGGGTCCGGGTTCGATCCCCGGCCAGGTTCGATTCCCGTCTCTGTGTGCATAGAGTTTGCATGTTCTCCCCGTGCTTGGTGGGTTTCCTCCGGGTACTCCGGTTTCCTCCCACAGTCCAAAGACATGTAGGTTAGGCTAATTGGCGTTCCCAAATTGTCTGTAGTGTGTGAATGAGTGAGTGTATGTGTACGTCTGTGTCTGCAATGGATTGGTACCCTGTCCAGGGTGTACCCCGCCTTGTGCCCTAAGTCTCCTGGGATAGGCTTCAGGCCCCCCCGTGACCCCGAATACAGGATTAAGCGGTATAGATGATGAATGAGTGAGTGAACTGAACTGCACAATGTATTTTTTTTTAGCTTGACTACTTTGATGTAGTTATTTTTGCTGTCCTTTAAAGCAAAAATTACAATGCAATAGTGCGACCTAATGAATTCCATTATGACCTGTGTTGTTGCATTTAGTGCTACAGTACCTGTTGCACAAGAATGTCACTCTCCCTGTCGGTTGGTCCAGATTTGTTTTGCAGACCCTAGCCAGACCAGATTTGAACTCCTGGAAAAACCTCCCAGATGTGGCTGAGAATAACATGCTGGTCATTGAGCATCCAGTTCCAGACTTGGTTCCCTATTACTTGTGACCCTATACAGCATAAGAAGTTTGGATGGATATCACCAATCCTTAAAATGCACTTGTATTGTCGCCTTCGAGGCACCAGCACTCTCTCACTGAAAATAAATGACTTCCAGCTATTTTGTCGTGTCACATCACTGTTGGTGGGAATGCGGGGTCAAACAAGATCATTGACCGAGCAGCATCCATGGGCCCTTCCCAAATCAGATTCTATATGGCAAAGTGGAGGAGACTCGTCATTAGAAATTTGACAAAAAGAAAAAAAGACACCACAACTCTTACACCCCAGACACACATGTTCTTTGTGCGTCCACTTTCCTGTTCCCATTTGTGGACGTTGCTGGAGAAACCCCCGGGGCCCGCTGTCACTCTGATGAAGCCATAAGTAGAGTCGGGTGACAAATCATATCAGAGTCTCTTTCTTTCTCTGTCTCTGTTTCTCTCTCTCTCACTCTCACACACACACACACACATACAATCATGCACTGACTCCAAAAATTGGTGAAGAGATAGAGCGAGAAAGAGACTGGAGCAAAGTAGAAAACAGAATGAAACAGTCAGTGAGAGGACAAGAAAAAGAGAGAGAGAGAGAGAGAGATGGAATGAAGAGAGATCAGATCCTGTCAAAACTCGGTGGCTGATCTGAATTGAGTGTTTCTATTTATATTCGCAAAGTGCACACATGCCGCCTCGAACTCCATACAGACTATCATTAGACACATTGCCTGTGTGTGTGTGTGTGTGTGTGTGTGTGTGTGTGTGTGTGTGTGTGTGTGTGTGTGTATATATATGTATGAGTTAAATGCTTTTACTCAATATCTCTTTATACTTATGTCTATCCATATTCCTCATCATTGACTTGTTGATTGTCTGTCTGTTTCTCAGGGTTTGGTGATTGAGCGTGTTGGACGGAAGCTGTTGCTGATATTTGGCTTCGTGGCGATGGCCGTGTGTTACAGCCTCCTCACTGTCTTCTTGAACATCCAGGTCAGAAGGTCACCTTTTAAATAAATGTGGTCACAGGTTACAGATTAGAGAGCTCATGGCTGCCTTCGAGGCAGTACACATCGTACCATAGACACCCACAAGCATACAGTTAGGTCATAAGTATTTGGACAGCGCCAATGTCTGTAATTATTGCCTCTGTAGACTCCCATAGTGTGTTTGGGCGAAGCAGTCCTCTTATATTTACTCTTATATTTTCCAGGTTTCCCTCTCTTTTTTATTATCTGTTCTTTTTCATTCCTTATATGGCAGTTTTTCCTATCACCCACCAGAACCCTTTTGTTTCCCTGGATTTCTAAAGGGAGTGTTACATGGCTGATGATCTTTATGTACTGTATTATTGCAACCTTTTTTTTGATCTTCGGGAATCTGTCTTGCAAAATATTAGACATATATACATTTTATATTAGACATAAGTCAGTTTTCCAAAGATCAGCCATTGGTAACAAAGCATAATAAAGTGTGCATACTGTACATACAATGTATTGTACCATAACACAGACTCAGTGTGAGCCCTGAGCCTATTTCCCTGCAAAGAGAAGACGCCATCGAGGAATCTTGGGAGACAGTTGCACCCAAAGTGTACTCCTAACATCCAGTCTTTCTTTCGCTTTCATCTCTATCACTGCAGACACAGCGTTTCACAAGATGGGTTGGGGACCACTGTATTAGCAGATGAAATTATCAGGCAGTCTGGCACTGGACAAAACCTCTTTTTCTGTTAATTAACTAGAGAACATTCAACACCCAGGCACGTGCATGTGTGTGTTTCTCTCTTGGTCGGCAAGCGTGTTGGGACCGGCTAGTAAGTGTACCGAGATGCAGCGGATACATCAAGCAGTTCATCCCTCAGATTTTAAGCTTAACTCAGCTCAAGGGAGGAATCATCATTCGGTGAGGGTCATTGGTTCCAGACTTCAGGCAGTCATTGACTACACAAAGTCATTGCATCCAAATATTAAAAAACAATCCTCATATTTATAATGATGCTAGTTTGTCCAATTATTTTTGAGTCCGTGTTAAAATGGGAGTAATTACTAAACAGTAAATGCACCCTTTTTGCTAAACCTATTGAATTAATGCCGAAAGTCTACCCTTCAGTCACATCTCATTATAAATCCATTGTGGTGGTGCTACAAAGGCACGAATATGAAAATCCTATAACGAATGTCCAAAATCCAATAGGACCAACTGACATTCAGGACACACACACACACAAACATGTAGGTTTAATGAGTTCTTTAGGGAATAAAAACAAAAGGTCACTTTCCTGTTTTTCTAGTGTTTAACTCGTTCAGCAAAGCAGCATTTCATTTTAAATACAATAAACCTTTATTTGAAATACATCCGTTCAGAAATTCAAGTGAAACTAAATATAACTGTTAATGTACCTTTACACTTATACACACATATCAAAAGCTTAATAGCTATGTGCTAGCTAACTTATTTCCAGTTGAATAAAAAAAACGCCTTTTTATGATCATGTTGTGCAGTTGCCTAGTAAAACAAAAGCATGTGACAAGTTTGCTTTGAATAAACCATTTAAAAACCACAAAAAGAAAAGAAAAGCAGAGTCTGGTGAATCACATTTGATTAATATCATTTTTAATCAGATGTAAAGTCTACACGTCATCATATATTAATCCACTAATATTTTCAGTAAACAAGCTGTACAACCAAGATGCAATTACAGTAAACACTCTAAATACACAAAAGTAGCATTATCAAACTTGCCAAGTCTAAATGCAACCATAGCACCTCTAAAAACAACTGTATAACCTGAATAAAGTATAAACTAGCAATACTAATAAAATGGCTTAAACGCAAACTAGCATTATAGCAAACAGAAAAAAACACAAACTATCATTTTAATTATATTAAACTGAATAAAATATCAACTAGAATTACGGTAGTGAAAAGACTAAAATATAAAGTAGCAATAGTAAATTGGATCGAACACAAACTACTGTAGTATTATAATAAACAAGCAACAACACAAATAAAATGCAATCATACTGCTGCTGTCATATACCCACACACCATATTTTTACCCTTCTATATTTTTATACCTCGAGCCTTTTCAGACAGCGGAGGATATCCTTTGACCTTGGAGCACACAAACATGAAAAACAAAACAAACTCAGTCAGACTGAAGAAACTCCTTGGATGAGTGGTGAAACGTGTCTACAGTACAGTACCTAATAAGAAAGAAACTCTTGACATGACCTCCAGATAACCTCGCCTGGATGACTGACATTATTGTAAAAATACAAAAACCAATGAGCATTAAATATGCTAAAACATGAACTAGCATTAACATAAACCAGGCTGTTGTAAACAGACATCCATATCCATCTATTCATCTATCTCCCTACGAACCAGCAGTATGTAGTCGAATTAGGGACCATAGAGGACAATGTTGACCATTGTATTTATTCCTATTTGTAAGACCATGGTATTACCTCCTGTCAAAACTGACATAAACTAGCCTTAAATAATAATTACATACTGATGAATGTAATAAATAAGCTAAAGCCCAAACTAAATAATGAATATAACAAACAAGCTAAAACTCAAATTAGCATTCGAGTAAACCGACAAAACACAAACTAGCATTATAGTAAATTATAAAGTAAAATATAAACCGGATATATAGTCAATTATTATGTATTATGGTAAATTAACACACACAAATTAGCACAACAGACAAAAACACAAACTACCATTATAAGTAAACATAAAAAATATAAGCTAGTTATAAACAAGCTAAAAAACAAAATAGCATTATTGTAAACAACTTAAAAACTACAAACTAGCATTAAACTGTTTAAAATGTAAACTTGTAATATAGTAAAAAAGATTAGCATTATTTGACATTAGTGTTAGTTTCGTCAACGAAAATACTAAATTTCGTGTGACTAAGACGAGATGATGATGAGACATCACGGATATCAATGAACAGTACTGTGACAAAATCAGCATGCAATATTGTTTAAAAAAAAGACGATATTAAAATGTGGTTTAAAGAAAACTAGTAAAAAAAACTAGTAAAACTTTTAAAAATCCTTCTTTATTTTTCGTCGACATATAATTTTCCTCACAATGCATTGCGATACAGTGTTAATTTATTACGGCACAAGCAGCGATGTTACCCTTGTCACGGCGCACGGCATATCAGGAGCAGTTTGCTCACAGCAACGGGATGTCACAAGCTCAGTCATCTCTTTAACTCTTTGCCATCACAGCAGTATCACTCGGGCCAAAGAGAAGAGACCAGAGAAATAAAAACTGATGTGTAGTAATATCGGAGGGTAAACAGTGAGGGCACACAATCGCTGGGAAAAATACCACAAGAGACACATCAAGGTATACCATAAAAATCAATTTACAGCCTCTTTGTAGTAATTATGTTACCACATGTTAACATAATTATGTTGTGAAGTATTCTATTTTCTTTTATAGTTAAACCGTTGCCAAACACATTAAGCTAATCGGTTAGCAAATGATTGTGACCCCATAGGAGCTATACCTACAACAGTCCAAAAAAAAAAGAAAAAAAGTTTCAAAACACTGTATTGTCCATACTGCTCCTATTGTTTTGTAAAATATGGACATGCAGCAGTTGTTGTGATGGTTAAAAATAAATATAATTATCTGAAAACATCAAATGAAAAGATACATTTAAATGTTAAGAAAATTATTTACACTTAAAAATGGTTTTGGCTAGACTGTAGGTTTAATTAATAATAATCTTATTGCTAAAATGTTAAATTTTTTATTGACTAAAACTAGACTAAAATACTTAAAAGTTCTTTTGTCTAAAACTAGACTAAAATACTTATGGGTTCCTTTTACTAAAAACTAGACTAAAATGTCCAGACTATTAGTCGACTAAAACTTGACTATGTAAAAATAAGATACGATTGACTAAATATGATTTTTAAAAAACTAACAGGGACATTTATCCCGGGACTAAGACTAGGAATAAAAGTGAAAATAGCTGACAAAAAATAAATTGGCATATTGTAAACAGATAAAAGATAAACTAGCATTTCTGAAAACAGACACAACAAATTGTAAATTATAGTGAAATATAAACAGCTGTACAGCAGAAGTAAACATGCAAGTAAACAAATCATTGTGTAAACACGCTCAAAAACAAAGCATTATTTTATTATAACAGACAAAAACACAAACATTATATTAAACAGATTCAAATATAAACTAGCAATATAGACATTTCGCTTTATATTAAAAACTAGTATTAAACTGTATAAAATATAAACTATTAATATAAATTAAGCTAATATAAATAAGCTAAAACCGAAATTAACACGATAGTTAACAGACAAAACACAAACTAGCATATAGTAAACAGTCAACACACATTAGCATTATAGTAAACCGTAAAAAAAAATAAACTAGCTATAGTTAATTAGTTAATTAAATAAAAATCACTTGCATCATAATAAACTAACGTACACAAATTAGCATTATTTTACACAGACAAAAATACACACTAACATTATAATAAACAGACTAACATGGAAACTAGTAATATTATAAACAGAAGTTAGCTTTATTGATAACAGACTGAATATGCTAAAACACAAACTAGCATTATAATAGCATCACAACTAGTATTAAAATGAATAAAACCTAAATTAGTAATCTAATAAACAAACTAAAACTCAAATTATCATTATGGTAAACAGATAAACATTAGTTATAATGAGCATAAAATAATTGGGCTTAAAGGATCAAATATTTTTGGAATAAATATATACAATAAATGTACAAAAAAACATGCTCCAGGTTTCTGCCAGTTCTAGTATGAGTCTATATACTCATACCAGCGTCTTACACCTAAATCAGCTTGACTGTTATTGGGGCTGCAGCTTATTTCCCTCTCCCTCTTCTAGATGAAATTCTAAATCTTAACAAGTTATTGTAAGAAACCGTGGCTCTGATGGAAGAGCAAAAACAGCTTCTGGATCCGGAGAGTTAATGAGAGATTTGCTGTACCAATATGTTTATTTTCAGCTACCATAAAAAGAGAGAGAGAAAGAATACATAGTTTTTGAACTCGTTGCACCGTTCTTATAAGCCACATATTATTACAAAAAGAAATTGATATTGATTTGAATAAGCTTTATCTATCTTTATCTGTATTCTAGCACTTGAAAATGTTGGACCTGACTCCACTAAAGCAGATTATTGCAATTGATTGAGTGGTGAAGCATGGCCCGTTATCCCCTCAAGCAGTGTGAACTGGTAAACGAAAATAGCATCAGTTCAATAGATTTGTCAATCTTGTTGTTTTATGAGCAGCTTTACTGTTTTAAAGGAACTTGTCCATGACCAGCCATCAGTTGCGATTTGATAAAAGACTTCCAGTTCTTCCTGCTGAAAAGTAACCTCCCATAAAAGCACACTACCGCCAACATCTTGGATGGAAGGATTGTTGTTATTTGGGTTCTGAGCTGTATTTTGACAGCGTCAAACGTTACACTTTGCTTTTAGACCGAATTTCACGCTCTCAGCCAGTGTCAGATGATGATCTTTGCTTTCGAGTTAAAGGAAAAAAAGCTTCAGTTCAACAGATCAGACCAATTATGTATTCTACTAGGGTCTCCTCTGAGATAGTTGTGGTTAGTCACGGTCATGTTGCTGTTTTGCTACAAAGTGCACAGAAAAGTGGGAGCATGTCAAAGTCAAATTTATTCATAAAAGGCATTTAGCACAACAAAGTTGACCGAAGTGATATACAATCCTAAAATAGCCGCCGACATAGTAACAGACTTTATAAACAGACAATAATAAAAAAAATTATTAAATCCAAATAAAACAATAAATAATTTAAAATTAAAAAATCTAATTTTGTTTGTCACATACACAACAAATAATTGAGACAACATATAGGACTGACATATAGTACTGTGCAAAAGACGAGGCACTTGACATTTTCCTTCAAAAGAGTCAGACCTTGTATTTTTTTTTATTTTGTCTTGAGGAATAGTTATCCAGGCTTTTTTAGCAAGTTTGTGGTGCCCATTATTAGTCTAGTCCAGGTACCTGAGCCGTTTCAGAGGAATGATTTTGTTTGTTAAGCCACAAAGTGAGCTATAAATTATTCAAGCATAAAAAAAACATCTAACTTAAGGCATGAACCAGTGAGAAACAGGTGACCCAGACAGTTGATCCTACCTAACCCTATGTAAGATGATGGAGGGCAGCCAGGCCAATTCAACACCAGACTCTTCTACTACGAAGCCATGCTGTTGTAATAGCTGCAGTATGTGGTTTTGCATTGTCCTCCTGAAATACACAAGGCCTTCCCTGAAATACATTTCATAAAAAATACTTTATACACCCTTCAGCATTCACATTTCTTTTCAAAACATGTAAGCTGCCCATACTACAGTATAAGCACTTACAGTATGCACCCCCATACCATCAGAGATGCTGGCTTTTTAACTGAACATTGATAACACACTCAAAGGATGTCAAATTTGGATTTGTCTGACCATAGATCACTTTTCCATCTTGAAACATTCCATTTTAAATGAGATTGGCCCACAGGACACAATTGCGCTTTTGGACCATGTTCACATATGGCTTCCTTTAATGATAGAGCAAAAATTTAGTTGGCATCTGCAGATGGCACGGCGGATTGTGTTTACCGACCGTGGTTTCTGGAGGTATTCCTGGGCCAATTAAGTGATGCCGGTGACACAGTCATGCCGATGAGTGATACATTGTCGAACTGAGGGCCCGAAGACCACAGGCATCCAACAAAGGTCTTCGGCCTTGTCCTTTATGAGAATTCTCCTGTTTCTCTGAATCTTTTGATGATGTTATGCACTGTAGACGATGAGATTTACAAAGCCTTTTTCAATGTGAGTCTCTGCCCATTTTTACTTGAGAGACTCTGCCTGTCAGGGTAATCAGAACGGACACAGGTGCAGGTCAATTCCAAAGATTTATTGACAGTCTTCCAAAGGAGTCTTACTCCACAGAACCTCCAAGGCGAAAAATAAACACAACAAAACAATATCACTTGTAGCAGAAACTACTACAAAAACAAAAAAACAAAAACTACTCCGTAGAGGGGAAAAAATTGCTTTGGCTTCCGAAGCGCAGCTGTGGTTCCTTCCACGGCCGCCAGAGGGCGATAGGGCCACGATGCGCTGCACTGCTCGGCCGGCCACGGGACGGGCCGCCGCTGGATAATGCGGACAAAAACAAAAGCCGGACCGGCCTGAAAGAAAAAGGGAGATTAAAGCAACGAGAGAAAAGGAGGAAAAATGAGGGAGAAAAAATTAACAGAAAGCATTAACCAGGAGCCAAAACCTAGGGATTCACAAGGAAGCGAGCAAACGGCTGCCGACATGGAAACAACGAACCGACACCAGACAACAGAGAAGAGGGAATAAATGTAGCTAACAATTACGACGGAAACGAGTGGAACAGGTGAGTGAAATCATCTTACTAGACTAGGGAGGAAGTGGGCGGGATTATCGTGAAATAAACGCAGACAGCTGGTGAGCGAACAAAAACATAAACATCAGGGAAGAAGAGATCAGGCCAGGGATCTGACAGTAACGCCCCACTAGGCGTCCCCAGGGAGGGGCCTACCTTGTCGCCGACGAAGGTCCCTGACCAGCACCTGGTCCAGGAATCCAACTCTTCTCCTCCGGTTCATAGCCCTCCCAGTCCACTAGATACTGAAAGCCCCGACCTCTGCGACGAACGTCCAGCAACCTCCTAACAGTGTATACTGGGGAGCCATCCACTAGACGGGGGGAGGGGGTTCGGGGCAGGAGGAACAAGATGGGATGAAAACACAGGTTTAACCCTAGAGACATGAAACACTGGGTGTACCCGACCAAGCGTGGGAGGAAGCTTGAGCCAAATCGCCACTGGGTTCAAGACCTTTGTGATCTGGTATGGACCAATGAACTTGGGAGCCAACTTGCGTGAGGCTACCCTGTGAGGCAAGTCCCTGGTAGAGAGCCATACTCTTTGACCACAAACATAGTGTGTGGCAGGAGTCCGGTGGCGATCAGCTGCGGCTTTGGTCCGTCTACTAGCCCGGACCCAGGCTTCCTTGGCTTTTCTCCAGGTGCAAAATTCCTTCCAAAACCGAGAGACAAACTGTGGGCCCCTGTCAGAGACCACATCAACCAGAAGACCATGAATCCGGAATACTTGGTCCACCACCACCTGAGCTGTCTCCTTGGCAGAGGGGAGCTTGGGGAGAGGAATGAAGTGAGCTGCTTTGGAGAAGTGATCCACCACCATGAGAATGACGGTGTAGCCCTTCGACTCGGGGAGGCAAGGGCTAGAGGTGACCATGGGCAGGCAGGGACGGGTAATGTGCGGAGCAGACCAACGGGAGGCGAAGATGAACCCTTGTTCTGGGCGCAAACTGAACAAGCTGCCACGAACTGCCTGACATCCCTGGTCATGGAAGGCCCCTAAAATTGCTGGCGGATGGAAGCCAGCGACCTTCGAACTCTTGGGCGACACACTAGTCTAGACGAGTGACCCCACTGGATGACTTTAGGGCGCAGCACCACAGGAACAAACAACTTGCCCGCTGGAACCCCTCTGGGTATGCAGTAATTGTGCTGGGCCTCCTGGACCTCTCTCTGGACATTCCATGAGAGGGAGGCCACCACTACGCCTTTGGGCAGGATGGTGTCAATTGGAGCCTCCCTCTCAGGGGTCTCAAACAGACGGGAAAGGGAGTGAGGCTTTGTGTTCTTGGACCCAGGTCTGTAAGAGAGGGAAAAATTGAAACGGCTAAAGAAAAGGAACCAGCGGGCCTGTCTAGAATTAAGCCTCTTGGCTGAATTGATGTATTCTAGATTCTTGTGGTCGGTCCAGACCACAAACGGTTGGACTGCGCCCTCCAGCCAGTGACGCCACTCACCCAAGGCTAGTCCGACAGCCAACAACTCCCGATTACCTATGTCGTAGTTCCGCTCCGTGGGGCTTAGGCGGTGGGAGAAGAAGGCACAAGGATGTACTTTCCCATCCCGGAGAGAGCGTTGTGACAGGACTGCACCTACTTCGACATCAGAAGCGTCCACCTCAACAATAAACTGCTGTTCAGGATCTGGAGTAGACAAAACAGGAGCAGAGATAAACCGGGACTTTAATTTATCAAAGGCCTCCTGGGCCTCATTACCCCATTTAAACAGTACTTTAGGAGAGGTGAGCGCTGTTAAGGGTGCAGCAATTTGACCGAAGTTCCGGATGAAGTGCCGATAAAAATTGGCCACTCAGCTACAGCCCTTATTTTAGCAGGGTCCGCTCCGATCTCACCCGTCGAAATCACAAACCCCAAGAACGAAACTGACCTTGCATGGAAGACGCACTTCTCCGATTTCACAAATAGTTGATTTTCTAGTAGTCATTGGAACACCTGGCAGACATGCTGTGGACATGAGTGTGTACCTGCAAAGAGGGAAAAAATATCAAGATATCATCAAGGTACACAAAGACAAATTGGTTTACCATGTCCCTCAGCACATCATTGACCAGGGCCTGGAAGACAGCGGGGGCATTGGTCAGACCAAATGGAAGGACCCGGTATTCAAAGTGTCCCGTGGGTGTGTTGAAAGCTGTCTTCCAGTCATCTCCCTCCCGGATGCGGATAAGGTGGTAGGCGTTGCGCAGGTCAAGCTTGGAGAAGACCTTGGCTCCCTGCAAGAGTTCGAAAGCTGAAGACATAAGCTGCAGGGGGTACCTGTTCTTAACAGTGATGTCGTTCAGTCCACGATAATCAATGCAGGGACTCAAGGAGCCGTCCCTCTTCTTGACGAAGAAGAACCCCGCACCCGCAGGAGAGGAGGAGGGACGGATGAGGCCGGCTTTGAGGGACTCGTTAATATACTTGTCCATGGCCTCTCTCTCTGGACCTGAAAGGGAATACAAGTGACCCTTGGGCAGAGAAGTGCCTGGGAGGAGCTCTATCGCGCAATCATAAGGACGATGCGGAGGCAAGGACATGGCCCGGGACTTGCTGACCACTAGACGCAGGTCATGGTACCCCGCCGGCACCCCAGACAGATCAGCCTCCTCCACCTGCAACACAGGACAAACAGAACCAGAAAAAGGAGCAGGACCAAGACATGAAGCTAGACAGTCTTGGCTCCAGGATAAAACAGAGTTTCTGGACCAATCAACATGAGGGCCATGCTGTACCAACCAGGGGTGCCCCAAAACTATGGGAGTGCAAGGAAAGTCCAGAAGGTACAGTGTGGTGACCTGATGGTGATTGCCTGAGACTACCAGGCGAACTTTTGGGGTTTGATAAAAAACAGTAGTAATAAAAGTCCCATCTAGGGATCGGGCAGGGATAGGTTCAGGCAGTGGGATGGTTGGGATACCCGACCGTGCGGCTATTGAGCTGTCCATGAAGTTCCCTTCAGCCCCTGAATCGACCAACGCCGAACAGGACTCTTTTTTCCCCCGTATTGGACCAGCACAGGTAAAAGGGCTCGAGAGGAGGGGGATTGTGAAAAAGGTATCGTGCTCACCAGGATCCCCCGCTTCACCGGTGAGCCTTGGCTTTTGCCGGACAGACTGCTGCAAAATGGCCTGGTTTTCCACAGTAGAGATATAAGCCCCAGGTCAAACACTGTTGTCTCTCCTGGGGTGCTAGGCGAAGACATCCCAGCTGCATGGGCTCGGGATCTGGTAGGTCGGAAGTTGCCGAAAGTGAGTGGGGACCCTCCACCCCACCAGAGAGGCAGATCAACTAGTGCCGATGACGGAGACAAAGCTCGATGCGCAGGGCCAGGTTTATGAGCTCTTCGATGTCACGAAGTAAGTCATGAGTGGCCAGTTCATCCTGTATGTCTTCCTCCAGCCCGGCCCGGAACATGGCCCGACAGGCTCCCTCATTCCAGTCACAGGAGGCTGAACATCGGGGAAGAAGAGATCGGGCCAGGGATCTGACACTGCCTCTCAAAAACATCCCTTTTATAACTAATCATGTTACAGATCTGATGCTAAATTTTCTTCCAGCTGAATCCCCCCCCCCCCTTAAGGCCAATGAAAACTTTTTTTGACACCTGTAACAAGCATTAAAAAGTTTTAAGAGATCATTTAGAGGATAAAAGTATAAAGTTTACTCAGTTTAAGTTAAGCCTTTATTTGTCACATATACTGTATATTACTGCACAGTGAAATTCTTTCTTCACATATCCCAGCGTAACTGGTGTCAGAGTGCAGGGTCAGTCGTGTTACAGAACCCCTGGAGCGGCAGGGTTAAGGGCCTTGCTCAAGGGCCGAACAACGGCAACCTGACTGAGCTGGGGCTCGAACCGCCGATCTACCTTAACACACTGAGCCACCGCTGCCCATAACATTTAAAAACATTTAACATGTTTTCTATGTTCTATTGTGAATAAAATATTTGCTCGTTTCATTTGAAAATCTTTTAGTTTCCATTTTATTCAAATTTTTTAAAACGTCCCAAGTTTTCCAGAATTCGGGTTGTAATCTACATACTTTAGTTTGAAATGAAAAAATTAGAGGTGGTCCAAGACTTTTGCACAGAACTGTATAACTGATAATAATTTCCCCTCTCTATCTTTCTCTTCAGGACAGTTATTCATGGATGCCATATATGAGTTTCGTCTCCATATTGGCCCTGATTGCATCTTTTTGTTCTGGCCCAGGTATACACACACACGCACACACACACACACATATATGAACAACATACATAACCTTTCATGCAAAATTCATATCACAGCTAGAATTTTTTGTGTGTTTGGAACGCAGCCAGTCAGGCATTTTAAGAGGCGTTGATGTGTTCGGTAGTGCAGCACTTGCAGATGTTCCATCTCGATTTGGAACACAGCCCCTCATATATCACTTCCAGGTCCATTTGTCTCGAATCTGGTCTGCAGTGGAGAACTAAAGCAGTAGCAGCTCCCTTTGTGGGCTAAATGGGGTATTAAATTGCTTGGTAAATGATTTAGCTCTTCTTCTGTAAGCATGATGCTTATGTGCAAGAGATTCACTACCTTCAGTTTTATTTATAAATTTGTATACAGGTTTTCCATAATTAAACTTTTTTTTTTTTTGGATTATTGTTGCAGGGGACCATGGCTCACTCTCTATGGTAGAAATTGGAGGAAATTGTGAGAAAATGTTTTGTTGCCCGAAACCACAGTCATCTGTGTGTTTCAGATAACCAATGTGTGTAATTACTTAGTAATTAACCTAATGTAGCAGTACTGCAAAAAATCATCATGGAAGAAACAATATAATGGTCAACCTAATTTTAATACAAGATTTTAGTCCTCGCATTTCTTTATAAATGTGTGGCGTACAATTCTGAAATATTATGCATCATGATAAATGTATGACTATATATAATTATATATAACTACAGGAATTTTTTATTATTTTGATAATTGACCCCTACGCCTTGACCAACCTACATTTTTTCATCCAGATTTATGATATAGGACTGCTGTAATATTTACATTTAAAAATATTATTTAAATATTTATCCGCACTCTGGCTATAGATTATTTTTTGACATAATCTTCTTGCTCGTCAATACACTTTGTCCATCTGTTGACAAGCTTTCATAAGCCATCATTAAAAAATGTTTTTGGCTGAGCCGGGTTATCCTTCCTCCTTTTAGAGCTGCTTTCAGGGGACCAAACAGGGGAAAGTTTGATGGAGCAGGATCCAGGACTATAGGGAGGATGCTTTAACACCTTAAAATGAAGTTTTTGCAGAATGTCGACAGTGTTGATGTGCATCATCATGCAAGATCACAACGGATTTCAGTCCTGTGCGTTTAATCCAAAGTTTAGGCTTCAGCTTTAGGCTTTAATAAGCATCTCACTGTAACAAGCACTGTTGATTGGTGAATCTTGTTCCTGATAATGTTCCAATACTGGCCCTTGAGAATCCCAGAAAACTGTAAACATCAATTTTCCAGAAGGGATTTTAACTCTGCTATTCTAAACCATCTTTCAACCCTTGAAAGATTTTGTAAACCTTTGTAGTCCTGTGCTTTTAGTCATTATCCTGTTGGAACATTGTGTCTTTGGCGTAGAGTTCTAGCTTAGTGGAAGAGGTGATCTCTTCACAAGAAAGTTGCATAGATGTGGCTTGACCTCTGTTGTCATGATTTATTAAAAAACAAAATTTCCAATTCCAGTTTCCAGTACTGCCAACATTCTTGATGATTGGCACAGAGTTATCTTAATGTTGAGCTCTATTTGTAAGTGGCATCCTTGTGGACCCTCGTCTGGCATCTTGGACACTTGATACAGTTCCCCCAATGCCTGTTGTTCTCTAACATTGTTTCTTCATCTCAAAGCATCATGCTCAATTCCTTGGTCTTCATGAGACCAGAACTAATTTACTCTGCCAAGACCTTCCAAAGTTAGCAATAGTTATTGTCCAAGCATACACTTGGACACGTAGACTTGAGAGTACAGGACCAGTCAAAGGTTTGGATACACCTTCTAACTTCATCGTCCTTCTTGATTTTTATTTAGTTCTGATGGTGTCCAAAATATGCAATAATCTCCTTGGAACAGTTGATATTGAGATGTGTCTGCTACTTATGATCTGTAAAGCCTTCATATTGGCTCTAATCTGAGATACTGTTAACTGGTGATTCTCCTCTGCAGCAGAGGTAAGTTTTGGTATTACTTTCCCAATATAGTCTTCATGAGATGCTGAAATGCACTTGACAATACTGTTCTTGCAAGAACTGTTCCAGAACAGCTGACCTTCGTGTGTTAAAATAACAACTGACAATAATGTTAGCAATTCATTTGGGGTTAAAAACCTATTAAACAAGACATTGTTTTATACAGAATGTTGGAAACGGTTTAAAGTATTTTTAGTGCTGCTTAAAGTGTGCTTGAAGTGCTACTGCAAACAAAAGTGCGTCTGAGTTCAACCTTATTGTGTGCTTTATCAGCATGCAGCTGTTAAGCACAGCTGATTCTTTCTCAGTGCAAAACTATACTTCTCTAATTATAGCACGCAAGAAAAGAAAAAAAACAGTCTGCAGACCGAGTAGGTTACCGGTGAGTGGGCACTTCTGCAGTGCTTTCTGTTTGCATGTAATTGCCCATCTTTCCAACCTAATTACCTTAAATTAGCCACTAGACTAAAGAGGTAATTAGGCAACTTATGCACCAAGTAGCTTCCAAAAAATATGAGGTTATATCAGTTTAAAAATTGTATACCGTCTGCTATTTCAACAGAGGCAATGAAGAATGTTAGAATTTCTAAACTTAAGTCGCAGTTAGATGTTTGCTAAGCAATGCCCACTTGGTTACTGTTGCTAAGTTTGATCAGCTTTTGAGCCCAGAATGTCAGCTATGTGGTTTTCAAGGAAAGGATAAAATACTTACCCTGTCAAATAGATGGTAATTTTTTTTTTTTTTTTGTAAAAATACATTGGAGATTTTTGAGATGAGTGAACAAATTAGTTTTTTCGGCCTACATTTGAAGACTACATTCATACCTTTACTCTTGTTGCTCTAATGTTAAGATGAATCCCACAGATCTTAGTAAAAAGTCAGCAGATCAATTAGCTAATGTTGTACTAGGGGCATTCAAGTCAAACCGGGACTTGTGATGAAATTGCTCATGAATGAAAGCGTGAAACTGATTGACAAGCACAGTACGGTGATGAGCCGTTTGGCCGCAGTAAAGAAATGGTTTTAATGGTTTTAAAAATTCTCACAGGAATGTTCATAGGCTTGAAATGTTCACAGGAACATACACCTAGTGGAATGCCTGATCCTTGGAAATCGGAAGATACACATGTGTCTGTGAGAACAGTACACACATTCATCGCTCCACGCTATTTCCACATGTTTGGGCCATTAAAGGGGTTCCTGGGAGGCCAGTGTTTCAGATGTGAAGCAGGTAGTTTGATCATGGCTCTGACATACTGAGAAAACTTACTACCAAAACTTCCTACCAAGCACTAGTAAAACACTGGGATAAGTGCATTAGTGTTGCAGAGGATTATATAGAGACATAAAGGTAGCTTAACTCCACAACAATCAAAAGTCCTGATCTGACTTGGACGCATCTCGTATATACTCTCTCTACTGTACAGTATATGTTGTCTCTGGTTTGATTCCAAAATGTAACTAATTGTAGATTTAAATTTAGATTTAAATGTAGTACAGTAATTGTATTTGTTTTAATGTTTTCAGCACAAATCAAACAATGGTTAGAATAATATTTTAATACACGCCTGTTCCAATTTGCAGCGTGTAAAGCAACTCTTATGAAAACACACTTTATCATATGTGGCAAATGAATTTGATTATGTATAGAGAATATTTGGTATGATCTTACTGAGAATGCAATTAGCATTTAATGTTGTTAAGACATGCAACTATTCAAGGAAGATTATCCACTGAAGCAGCAAGGTGACTAATTATATTATAGGAAATTAGGTTCTTGTGCCAAATCGGGTTGCTAGAAGAAGACTATGCATGCAGTTAGGAGATCGTGCCCATCTTTCTTGTACTGTCAATTGGATTTGTCCCAGAAAGCGACATTTTGGAATATCAAAAATCTCTTGCTTGGCCTTGATGGCTTGAATTGACAAGAACTGGGTCTGATGTCAGGGTCTCTATCATTTTACAGAACGCAGATTTAGTTCGATTTTACTTTCTCTGGCTCTGTGATATCTGGCAGGGGATCAGCCAATCTGGTACCTCTGGGACCATGCATCAGCCTTGACTTTTTTTTTTTTTTGCTGAAGCCTAGCTCTCCCTGTTGGACCATGACATAACAGTTACTGGAGGTAGCAGTGGTTTGGCAATGTATTCAGTGTAATAGCACTGGCCAAGTAGCCCTATGCCAGGTTCAGCTGCAGAAATGAGTCAGCTCTCCATGTGCGTATGCAACTAGGATAGTCTCCCTGGCCTAAACATGGACTGGGAACAATGATGAAATCAGTATATGTGATCTGGAGGACTCATGAAATGCAGTTTATTGCTTTATTTCATCATTTTTTCTTTAAAAATTTAGCATTAATCAATCTACTTAAACCTAAACATCTTTTACCCATCTCTGGTGATCCTCCTATGTCCCAGGTCAGTAGGCACTGGTTAATTTTTGTGGGCTTGGTGCAAAGGATTACTGATCTACATCTAGGCATTTGGCAGACGCCCTTATCCAGAGCGACTTACATTTTTATCTCATTACATCTGAGCAATTGAGGGTTAAGGGCCTTGCTCAAGGGCCCAACACTGGTAATTTGGTGGTTGTGAGGTTTGAACCTGGGATCTTCTGAACCGTAGTCCAATGCCTTATCCACTGAGCTACCCCTGCTGATCCTATGAGCTGGGTGTTCCCTCTGGGACCAGGGAGCAATGGCTATTTTAAGCTGCCTCTAGTCCATGAGTATTATGGCCTCTGTATGTTTTTCAGATCAGCAACTCTTGCGCGCCCTACGACCTTAGCATTGCATAAAAGACGGCACTGAGGAACTGATCCATAGTCACACATCATTCTTGTTAACAGGGCCTACGCGGCCGCCAGCAGATCCTGTATTTCCCAACTCACCAGAAATATTGTTTAATGAATTTAAAGATGCTTGCAGCTTGTGAGTAGACAGCTGTTGTTGAAAGATGCCTCAAGCAAGTTGAGTCAGCACCAAACACAGGGCTATATACACAAGAGCTACAAACACAGCACTATAGCCTAGAGAGAGAAATAAAGAAAGGAAATGAAGGAACAAGGAATTATATACCGCATTAAACCACTATGTAAATGTGAATTCATTTCCAACCAGTGTAATATGGTTCATCTTGGACAGATAAAGCATATCTTGTTTTCCGATAGCTTTTAAGTTATCACGTGACAGGCAGAAAAAACACAGATTTTACCTGGAGTGGTAGGGACAGATGACAAACCTCCTTCACTAGGACTGACAGAAACAGGTAACACCTTGCCTTCTCCACTGGATATGACAAGCACAGAGCTCATTTAGAGGGTCTGCTTAGAAAAGAGACCGTGTCTATCAGCGTATGTGCCTGTCAGGAAGGTTCCATGCCAGAGAATCAGAATACGTATGCTTCACTCAGAATACACACACTCATCATCCATGATGTTATGACCACCTGCCTACCCTAATATCGAGCTCTTTGCCACCAAAACAGTGATGCACTGTGTGTTCTGACACCTTTCTGTCAGAACCGTAAATAACCTTTTCCTTAATTTGAGCTACACTAGCGCTACACAATTGGATCGGACTACACAGGCAACGTTTGCTCCCCATGTGCACCAGTGAGCCTTGGCCGCCCATTATCCTGTCACCAGTGCACCAGTTTTTGTTATGGGAGAACTTTTAGTATGTCCAGACCACCACAAACCAGAAACATCCCACAAGAGTTGTTCATCACAACTGGGCCCTTGTCAAAGTCACTCAAATCTTTATGCTTGCCTATTTTTTCTGCTTCCAACACATCAACTTCAGGGGGAAAGGGTTCACTTGCTGCTCTTATACAGTATATATTCGACCCATTTCCAGCCACCACTGTAATGAGATATTGAAAATGTTACTGTGGGAAAGGACAACTTGCCCAACTCAGTATTAGGCAGGTGGTTACAGTATACAGTAATGTTATGGCTGATCAGTGTACAGTATACTTCATTTGGACTGATAGGCAGAGAAACCCTTCCTGACAGGCGCACAGGACTAATATGCATGGCTATATTTATTTACTGGAACTTTTTCTTAATACACAGCACTCCTTCACTGGGACCGATAGACACATACTGTAGATCTCCTATTCTTTACTGGGTTTGACAAATTGAGAAAGCATGCCTCCTTTAATGTAGCTAACAGACACAGAGACCATGCATCATTTGCTAGAGCTGCCAGGTACCCTGGCTTCCCTGGTTACTAACATGCACAGAGGCTACACCTCTTTTATTGCAGCTATTAAGGACAGAGACCACAATTCCTTTACTGAGACTGTCAGGCAGAGAGTGACCACAGTTTCACAGTTTACTGGATTGGACGGATAGGGACAGGTGGCAAAGCCTCTTTTACTAGGACTGACAGCACGGAGACCATGCCTGCTTCATGTTAACTGACATGCAGGGAAATTACACCTTCTTCACAGGAACTAACAGGCTCGGAGACCACATGGACTGACAGGCAGAGAAACCAGGCCATCTTCACAGGCAGAGAGCTTACACATCTTTCACTAGAGTGAAACACACACAGAGAAACAATGCCTTACTCTGTGGGTCTGATAGGCATGGCGACCATTTCTTTTTATGAAAACATGCCTCCTTTACTGGGCTGACAGGCACTGAAACTACAGCTTCCTCAATCTGGCCAACAGACAGAAAGAGGATGCATTTGTACCTACACTGACGGTTTCTTTCTCCTACACTGGCAGGCCACTTTTAAGCAGTTATAATATACTGTATGTTATTACTAAATTCATTCTCTTTAGTTACACAGTACGGTGAGGGATATGATTTTATAATTACGTTTTAATAATAGTGATAGTAATTTACTTAATTATGTGGTTAGTATTTTATTTCTTGTGTGTAATAGTACTGTAAGAAGGAGTGTACAATCCATGATGTTGCCTTTCATAGTGTCTGCGGATCATACAGTAGATGCATACAGTATAATGGCTCTTTTTGTGTCATAGAAGAGTTGATATCTTTGTCAGTAAGTACACATAGCGAGTATTCGCATTGCATTCTGATTGCCAATATTATAAAGTTATAGACTTTTAGTGTGCCGTTTAGATTATGCAAACCACTTTTTTGTGGCCAAGTGGAGATGTGTCTAGGATTTTTTTTTTTACAATGGTGTCTAGACACCTGCTTTGAAACCTAAGCACCGGTCTGAAATTTGGGCACAGATGATGTGGCCTGGAGGAGGACACCTGTCAGAGGAATGTGGTACTGTACATTGGTGTTTATCACTGAAGTTTATCATGACGAAAGCTTTATTGTTGGGATCTTCGAGTCAGTGACTGCACATTGAGGGAGAGTTTTATTGAGGGAAGGTTTTGTGTGGTTTTGGTTACAAGAAATCTTACCGTCTCACTAACGCGCATATACACTTTTTCACCCATCCCAAAGTTTGCCATCTTGTCTCCTTCTTTGTCCACTCAGGAACAACACGCATCACTTGCCACTTTTTTTTCTTTCTTTTTCGTTTTGTTCCCTGTAACAGTATGTCTGTGCCAAGAAAGTGTCACTAATTTGGAGTGAATAGAATAAATTGTGGTAGGTCAGGCCAACATACTCGACAAAAACAATGAAGCAATGACCGGAGGTGCAACATTTGCAGAGGTGCGTGGTGTGTCAGTGCACATTGCCCAGATCCAGGCACTGTCACAGCCCCAAGCTGCTTCTCCCATGAGGCCAAATCGTGACTTGACTCATGAAATAAACTCCAGGAGCTGAATTCATGAATTGCACAGTCAAGACAAGATTACCTACTCCACAGCCTTATGCAGGGGAAGCGGGCAGGTGCAATTTATTTCTCATGCAATGTTCAGTTATGATTGAGATGCAGCCATCTCAGATGCCTTTCTAAGAGGGCCAAAATAGCCCTTGGAAATAGGTCACTGTACGCTTGATTAATTTAATGCAGCCTTACATTACATATCACCATAGGGGTGCGTAACATTATCCCAGCTCTGGTTGGAACATCCAAGGCCTTTCGATATGCATGATATTATACTGTAGATATTATATAAGTTGCTGATCAGAATAGAATTACTTTAGCATGAAAGAAATACGGAATGTCTGGCTGGAAATTCGCTTTGGTCCACTAATTACAAGGGTAGCGACACATCTCTCGGCCAAGAATAGAACTACTTTTTCTGTACCTGAGGGCTTTCTTCTCAGAACAATATATCTTGCCCATATGCAAACAGAAAACTGGCCAGTATATTCATTCAGTGGCAATGGTCTTCCCTTGCAAGGGGGTCTGCCACGGCTCAAAGCTCTGCCAAACATACAGTAGCTTCGGTGTCATCATTCTTGACTGGGGAGACAGTAAGGCGGCTTAACTAGAAGCCTCCATGGACTTAAAAGCATGCCTTAGGGATACTGCCACATCCCATCACAGTGTCCACACTAAATGGACGAACACAAGGATCAGGACCCACAGTCAGGAAAACGGTTCCAGTCACCATTCAGAACAGCAATCATTTTATATAACTCATGTTTATATACTGTAACTCAGCTCCAACTGGTGCTAGGATTGATTGATTGATTGATTGATTGATTGATTGATTGATTGATTGATCCCAAAGGAGAATTCCTGGCTCTGTACAGATCATTGAGGGCTCAGCGTTCTCACCAATAGATCTTACTTCAGTTGAGTTGGGGGATTATTCTAACTGTCGCACAAGCATCAAACACACACACTTCCTCCTCCACACCAAAGCTTGCATTTGTCCCCATTATTTTTATGTCGTCCTCTCAAGGACAATAGATATCACCTGCTCTCACCTTCTATCTACATCTTGCGCTGTTCCTTGTTACAAGGTTATTGGGTGTATTTATTGCCCCAAATTATTTTTTATGATAAATTGTGGTTATCTCAAATGCTAGACAAATGTGCCAGGGACCAGAGTTCAGGGTTAGAATTTCACATCACTGAGATGCACCTCTATGTTAATAGTTACTGAATACCAACATACACAACTGTTGTGTTAAATATTAATTTAGAATCCACAACTGGCTTGGAAAAAAATAGGTTATTACGGTGAGATTGTGGAAATGTCTAGGAAAGACAATGGGACCCTATGAATAAATACAATTAAGAAACTCATTCAAAATGTTGAATTCACATGGAATCATTTATAAATGACCCAGCAGTGAATGCTTTTTTATTCATATGTGCACCTTAAAAGAGAAAGGAACAACGTATATTTTCAACAAAGGCAATCAATGAACAAAGGCAATCTTAATTCCAGTCCTGGCTGGAATTTGAGGAAAAATCAATGCAGTGCGTATTTTTCGAGGCACATTCAATTATGTCTGTTATTCGGTTATTTAGTTTTGAACATGACAGGGTACTAAAGCATAATGTTTCCAGTGAACGGCAACGCTAATTTAAACCAGGGACACTTTTAGCTGTTTACGAAAACAAACCCAAGTGGTGATTTATTTGACACTCATTTATTCACATTGAGTTAGCTGTCATGGACCACAAGTACAGAAATATTGATTTAGACAATAGCTTATTTTACTTTTTCATCTCATTCAAAGAACACAAATGGACACTAGTATTTTGATTCCTGTTTATGTTTTCCTTTAAAGAAAATGCATCACCATATCAGAGTTCAATGCAGATATGCTTTAGAGGTGAGATGAAATTTTTACCAGTTAACTCCGTCTTGTTTTGGTCATTTAAAATGAAGCGAATGTAAAGTGAAAGTAAGATTCTGTAGAAGAAGGAAGCCAGCAATGTGCAGGATTTATCTGCCACATCACACTGGTTAATCAGGCTCATTAATTATGTTCCTGAAGTATGAAATAATTAGGTCAAAGTGATTATATACTTCACTATGTTAAGCAACCACTTTATACTAGTCAGGATTAGCTTGGATTTGAAGCTTAAGATGCCGGGATATTGGAACTGTGAGGCGATAATATACCCACTGTGTTACTGTGCCCATGCTTTGGTATAAATTTTTTAACTAGGAAAACTTTCATTTTGAAGAATTGGGATTCTTAAGCAGTTTAGCTTAATAACTGAGTGCGTTTGTACTGTATGTTGGCTGGTGCTTTTATTCAAAATGACATCCAATTGAAACAAGACACACCTTACCAGTTGAAGGTTAAGGCTCTTCCATGACCAATGGAGCAGTGACCAACAGTGACAGCTTGGCATTGTTCACCTAACGAATTCTGGAGAACATTGATGGCAGCAGGCTGAGAACATCCCCAGCCACAGATTCTTACAAAGCTAGAAGCACACGTACAGTACGTGCAATTGCCATTCACGGTGACTAAGAATCCCAAATATGTTTCGATATGTCAATGCCCCAGGACACCAAGCAAAAACCATACAGGTGTGGTTTGCCAAAAATTGGTATGGAAGGGCTCAAGTGGTCTGCACAGAGCCCACAAGCCCAATAAACCCCAGTTGGGATGGAATGTTCACAGTGCTGCAGGTCTGCTTGTGTAACATCAGTGCCTGGACTCACTAATGCTCTTGTAACTGAATAAGTAAAACCCAAAACCATATGAATAAATGAATAAAACCCTAAATAAAAATGTTTATACTGACATCCAGTCTCTCACTCATTTCACATTATATAATTTATAAATGGTGTGTGTCTTGTGACTGAATAAGCAAATCCCTGCAGCCATGGTCCAAAATTAGTGGAAAGTCTTCCCCGAAGAGTAGAGCAATTCAATCAATCATCTTCTATACCACATTTTTGCCTGTACAGGTTCCCATATGTAGGGAAGGATGGAGGTTGACCAGAGAGCTGTTTCTGCAAAACTTCCACTTAACACTATAACACGATAGATCTGTATATAAACTCATTTGGAGCGACTATTTTATACTCCATAGACAAGGCTGTTTTTTCCAGGAGTGAAATCTGACTTGATTATAGTCGTGTTGCAGGTGATCGCAAGACAAGGGTCAGTGGCGTCATTCTCATGTTTGATGTCTGTACAGTCATTTTAAACTATCACATAGTGAAGTGTGAAGTGTGTGTGTGCACTATGGAAGTTAGGGGAATGACTCATACTGCAGTTGCTTGGGACTTAATTCATAACCCCTGCCCCAATTTTCTCTGTCTCACTCTCTATCTATCTATCTCTTGCTTTATTCTTTCACTTGCCACAACTCTCTCCTCTTTTCACCTTTTCTTTCCCTCTGTATATTTTACATCTTTTTTCTCTATCTGTTTTTCCTTTCTCTTTTCTTTCTCTCTATTCTCATTGTCTCATCATTTGCATCTACAAAGGTTCGCTCTCAATTCATTCTACTTCTATTCTTTCTCCTTCTTTTCTCTCTCTCTCTACCTTTCCCTTTTCATTCTCTTTCTTTTCGTCATTATATCACTCCTTTATCTTATCTCTTTTCTTTGTCGCGACTACTTTTCTCTCTCATTCTTTCTCCCTCCTTATCTCTTAGCTGTCTTTCTCTCCTTTTCTTCCTCTTTCTTTTCAGCTTGATTGTCCCTTTGTAATTTGATCCTTTACCTCTCTCCCTATTTACTACTCCCCCTTTCCTCCATCCCTCACTTATTGTCTGTCTCTCACTGCCTCAGGTCTTAGGTCTCAAGGCAACAATTACCCTTCCACTATTTAACACAACCATTATGCTTATTCTCTCTCACACACACACACACACACACACACACACACACACAAACACAATACAAACGTCCTTATCACAAATTGCATGCGTCAATGTGTGTTTAATACATTTAGTCACAGTAGCATATAAAACTCCTTACAGGATGATTCACCTGCAGCAGACTGCCTATACAGCTTTCTTCTTAGATTAAGGCTCTCTTTGGTATCTTTGCATCAGCAAAACTTTTCAAGATGACCAACAAAACTTTAATGAAGTCGAGTGGTGTCATGTGACCTACTTGTTAGCAGCGTAAAATTTTTTAACAATGATAGCACATCACGTGGCTATTATTCTTGCAGTACTTCTGTCCAAGCCAAACGTACACGATTTGAGATGCAGCTTTATATCCAGTTTCTACACGGAGGCTCTTTAAACCAAGTTAAAATGGCTTTGTTAAATCGTCCTTTGGCTAAATGCTAATTAAGAGGCACTTTTCGCTGTGTGTGTTGGATGGCTGCCCAGATGCTGCAGATATTCTCTCTCTCAGGTGGAAAAACTTGGGATTAGTCTGGACTGCAGGGGCGATGTGGCAGGAGGGGGATTGAATGGCTTTGCAGTGGAATCGTTAGGGACTAATTATTAAGAGAATGATGAATATTAATAATAATTCTCCAGGCTATTAGTGCATGTGACATTTTACTCCCTCTGTCTCTTTCTGCCGGTCTTTCTCTCAGGTGGCATTCCCTTCATCCTGACTGGGGAGTTGTTTGAGCAGACGTATCGTCCAGCTGCATTTTTGGTTGCTGGAATTGTGAACTGGATGTCAAACTTTATCGTGGGCCTCGTCTTCCCTTTTATACAGGTAGGAGTGTGTACAGTACGGTATGTGTGTGTTTGTCTGTTTAAACATAAGTTATACAAAACCAATCAAAGGCTTTACCCATACTGTATAAGACCTAAGTAAGGTCTGATACTTACATTTAACAGATTACCAATTAGAATCTTATGGAGAAAAATCCATATTTCCAGATACCGTAAACATTATTTTTAAACATTTGATATCTTACTATTGCTTTATAAAGTTAACAAAGGTTTAATAGCTCCCCAAAAGTTCTGCTAATACTTCAGCTCAAATACAAGGGGGTATCAAAAAGTTTTGAGATTCGCACCCCACAGGACAGGTTGCTTTCATCCTCCCTCAGATGCCTTAAAACCTGGCAGTAGAATTCGAATGTCGAAAAAGATGATGAGCATGGACTTGGTCGAGCTACGGACTTGTCTTGCCTTTTTGTCGTGCAGATGATGGGCTCTTCGACCTTGAAGACGTGGTAACTCACAAGGTCAGAAAAACACCAGTTGCACAGTTCCCGATTTACACAGGACGATGTCTTTTGGCACACTGACTCATGAAGGTTGGTGCACTGTGATTGCACAGCCTTGTGCCGCCATCTGTTGACGTATTACAAAAGCAGTCTTGAAACTTTTTGATACCACCTCGTAGCCCTCAGATAATGCATTCTTGCATAACTTCAACTCCCTCTGTTTCACTCCTCTTCCGAACATTCCATTTCCATGTTTATGTATATGAGCCACTGCTTAGCCACAACCTACCAGAGAACAGCAGAGCTGCTAAACAAACCGAAAGAGGGTTGTAACACTCGGCTATGATATTAAAGCTAGTTACACTTATATGGGCTCGCGAATCTAACTTCCGGTATTGCTCAAGCTTCGCGGAAAGTGTATTAAGTAAAAAAATAAAAATTAAAAAAAACAAGGTGCACCAAAGAAACCAATATATACAATATAAATAATGTGGGTGTGGGTGTATATGTATGAATGTCCACAGTCCGTGTTGTTATTGTATGTGTGTGTGATGGTGGCTGGGAGAGATGACTCGGTCTCATCGGTAAAAGATGTTCTCGTCCGGGAGCACGAGAAACGGAACGAGAGGATATTGTGTGTGTCCAAAGGAGATTAATCCACACGGGAAAAGTAATCCTTTGGATGCGGCAACCAATCTCACTCTCTGTGTAACAGCGCTGTAAATCCTCATCTCTCCTCCCTCTCGCCTTTTCGCGGCAGCACTTTAAAGGCGGCCCAGGTGACCTCCTACTTCACCGCCGACCTCTCGCTACCCGTCAGCGAATTCTCGCGAGAGTACCTTTCAGGACCGCTACCTTGGCATAGGCAAAAAGAAACCCCTAAAGGGCATTTTTATGGGGTACGGCTGCGTTTTTTTTTCTCCGCCCATGCCTTTTATTTTTCCCCTATAAAAAGCCCTTTATGTGGCAGCGCTACAGGGTATCTTCTTATATGAGGTCACATTAGGGGGAAAATCTAACTGGCTTGTATACAACGCAATACAAAAATGGAAAAAGAACCAAAAGCAGAGAATGTACTTTTCTTACATATTATGTATATATACAGAACACACACATACACTAGAGACTCTAAATCTAAAAATCTACAAATGTCTCAAAAGTGAATTTTGCATCATTGACCTTTTGCAACTGACGTCACTACATCTGACCACCACCCACCCATTTTATGAATGCATTGCCACTTCTGGGTGGCAAAAGGGATGGGCTTATAAGATGCCAGCAACAAAGCATGCATAACTAAACAAGTCACAAAAGCTTTCAGCAAGAAAACACATGTGATAACGTTATTTCAAATCGCTTCTGGGACTGTCTGTGTTATTCTGTTCACAGCTACAGTAACTACAGTAGCTTCTAACACGAGGTTGAATCTCAAATCCCTCTCTAACCCCTGACTGAGTGCACTAACAAATAAACACTAAAAGTGGGCGGAACAAGGGATTCAACACATTGTGAATGCCTTTTAACACACAATATGACTGCAGATCAATCCTGCTAACCATTATCCCCCAAATGAGGATGGGTTCCCTGTTGAGTCTGGTGCCTCTCAAGGTTTGTTCCTATTTCCATCTCAGGGCGTTTTTTCCTTGCCACTGTCGCCATCACTCTTGGCTTGCTCATCAGTCTTATTACAATCTTATCCTTTTGATTCATACACATGCACATTACATGCAAACTACCATAATTTCTCTTGATTGTGTAAAGCTGCTTTGCGACAATTACAAGTGTTCAAAGTGCTATACAAATAAAATTGAATTCAATTGAATTGAACCTACATACTGTAGTGCACTAGCTTTCCATTTTATGCAATCAGATACTACTTAGAAAGCTTGAAATGTCAGTATTAGTTAACGTTACCTCCACATCATTTTATGAGGCGTAAAGCAAAGTATGTTCCGTAGCATCATGTCATTTGCAGAGATGGCAGAAGCACTGAAAGAGTTAATGCTAATGCTAACACACACACACACAAAAAAAAAACTAAATCCAACAGGAATCACATACTGTACAGTATTTGTACACCGTCTGAGGTAATCACGTTTTGATGAATCAAACTTTAATTAATGCAAATTAATATACTTACTATTATTCACATGCACGTTTCTCTCTTGAATAAGTTGCAAAGACAGCCACCACATTCTATGAAAATAATTAGCGGAAAATAAACTTTTAATTACTAAGTTACTCTTCTATCTGTGTGAGAAATCACCAGGTAATCAGATTCTGAAATGCAGCTCGAACGACATCTCTTCTTACAGCCACTACTACTGTATACTATATAATATCTCCACTTCCTTTTTAGCAAACATAGAATAGGTCCCCTAGACTTTAGCAGGTTTAGTTTAACAGGTTAAAGATTTTCTTTAACAGTACAGTGATTCAACTGACCATAATTAATTCAAAATCAAAAATAATCCAAATAACTTAAATCCAAATTGAATTCTCTGACTAATTTGTTAGCATTCGACATGTCAAAATAGTTTATACACAGTTAGTCGTTGCGTGAGGATGGAAATGAATAATCCATTAAATGAATGTACTTATTTAAGAACTAATTCATTGTTCCATCATCTGACAAGATTTGAAATTAACACTTTATTTCTATATTCCTAAATGGAAATGCTCTTCTTTGGTAAAGCAGATGTTTTCTTAGTTTTGACATTGGATAGTATCAAAACCTTTGACTTTGATGGTACAAAAATAACCAATGACTGGGGAAAAAAGTGCTGAGTGTGAAAGCCTTTGGGATTTGCTCTGTGCCAATGTCACCTTTGGCTTGCCCAGTGACGGGTAGGGCACGGGAATCAGTAAAGCTGCACAACACTGCAATGCAATACACTTTTCATCCTCTTGCAGTTGTAACAGAAAATGAAAATAAGTTCAATCATGTCACACAGAAAGCAAGCAAATTCAAGTGACAAACAAATAGGAACTGTTTAGGAGGAATAATACCATATGGTTGCGCAAGTGTGAACAACCTTTAACCAATACTTTGTCAAAGCAACTTTTGCTTCTAATACAGCACTACGTCATTTTGCATTAGAGTCCACCAGCTTAGCACACCTTGATTTGGCAACTTTACTCCACTCGTCTATGTAAAAACGCCCTGGATCTATCCAGTTGCTTTTAATTATTCCACTGGTCTTTTGACAGGATTTCGTCCTAGACTCAATCCAAAACATTGATTGTCTTTTACTGCAGCCATTCTTTTGTTGGATTTCTGCTTTGGGTCGTTATCATGCTGTCTGCGGGAGTTTTCACATCAGGCACGATTGATTTGTACCAGGCCCAAGAACGATTGCTTTTGCCCCTCCCCAGTCCACCGCTGGCCAGCATTCACATTGTCTTTATTCTTCATTCTTGGGTACACTTGCATATTTACACTGTCCAATGCAGCAGGTGGTGTATGCACCTACTTGGTTTGTGGGCCGCCATTAAACAAAAGAGAAGAAGAAAACAAGGCAGTTAACTTTTATGTTATGTATGTTCCAGAAGAAAATGTCAAAAGCAACTCTCTCATGTACCTTACTACATTATCAGCTAACGTGTCCTTGAACACAAGGCCAATCGCACTTCTAATATGGCAGCAATTGACTGCTCAAATTCTTGATATCTAAGATACCCTTGTTCCTCCTGAGTTAAGCATCCTTGTTTAAACTGTTAACCCACATCATAACCAACGCTTCTCTTTTTCAACTCTTCCATCTCCAGCTCCACGGAACCTCTATCTTGCCACTTCTTCCTTTAGCATTGGATCTCTAATGATGTTACTGGTTACTTTTTGGCTTCAGTATTGTTGGTGGATTCTAGAATAACCACTGCCTTATTTTTCACCAGAATGCAGAATTCACTCACTTGTTTGTTAAAAACTCTTGGCTGATCACTGAGCAGCCATGCATATAATTTATCAAGGACACTCCAGTACTAATGCCCAATTCCACTTCTTACTTATTCTAGAAAAGCCTCGGAAGCTTCGAAAACCAATAATCCTTTATTTGACATAATCTTCTGCTGAACTCTCCACCTCACCCAGCAATCTTAGAAAGAAATATTACATACCATTTCTATCACACTGCTTGCATACTTTGCATATTTTTGAATTTCATCAATTGCTCTACATTCAGCTTCTTTTTTTATGTATTTTTTTCACATTGGGTTCTCAAGGATTTGCACCATGTTCAGTGCAAAATGTAATTATTATGTATTTGGTGACCTGATAGTCTATCATATAAGAAGGTAGCACCCAGAACCTACCCTGCAAAATGCTCAAGCAAAAAAGTCTTAGGATTGGAATGACATTTTATTTTTATTTTTATTTTTTTTATTTTTTTTATGAAGTCCTATGAAAGTGTATTACTGTAGGTCATAATTAACATCACCATTACCCACTGCTGTCTCTATCAAGAGACTGTATCCACTTGCTTTTTATATCAACTGAAGATTTATGCTTGAGCTCAGTTTATACTCTGGATATGCTGCGTAATGGTAATGGTGAAGAACTAAATTCTCCAAATTCATGCTAGCACACTCTACACCCACATGAACACAAGAGACGATTACAAACTCATGCTGCTTAATAGCGAGAATCAACAGAAACCATGGCCTTATACACACTTAAACCTTCAGAGCACGAAGCTTTCAGAGCATTCAGAGTTTATTAACTCTGAGATCAACTCATCTAAACACACACATACACACACAAGATAAGGAAACTGTTTCCTTTTATTTATTTCAGTTTACTCTGCTGGCACAAAACCTAGCTATCTCCACTTGAACCTTACATACTCACTCAGAATAAATTCATTTTTTCTCTCTGTGTGCTATCTTATGGAGGTGTCAAAAACCATAAAACGGGATAATTTATTGTTTCTTCACACCAATTATGCTGTTGTTTTTATTTCTCTTCATGCAAAGGTTTTTATAATTGAAATCAAAAAGTGAAACTCTCACGTATTCTAGTTTCATTAGATGTAAAATGAAATAGTACGAGCCTTGTTTTTTATTAATTTTGAGAATTATAGCTGACAGCTCATGAAAATCTAGTTCAAAAACCAAGTTGAATGTGCGGATTGGGTTAGCTGTAGCAACCTCTTAGTGGGATCAGCCAAAAGAACAACAACCCGGTATAATTACCGTGTATCTTGCGGTCTAGTTCAGTACATGTAAACACAATTATGGGGAAGACTGCTGACCCGACAGTCATCCAGGAGACGATTATTGACACTCTCCACACGGAGGATAATCCACTGAAGGTCACTGCTGAAAGGACAAGCTGTTTCTAGAGTGCTGTATCAAAGCATAATCATGCAAAGTTAACTTGAAGGCAAAAGTGTGGTAAGAAAAGGTGCACAAGCAGCAGGGATGAATTCAGCCCTAAGAATATCATTAAGCAACGCTGATTCAAGAACTTGGGAGAGCTTAACAAGGAGTGGGGTGAGGCGGAAGTCAGTGCATCAAGTGTCACCAGGCACAGAAGATTTCAGCAAATGGGCTACAACTGTTGCATCCCTTTCGTCTAGCCTTCCTGAACTAGAGGAAATGTAATACGCATCTTACCTGGGCTAAGAAGAAAAAGAACAGGACAGGTAGTCAGTGATCCAAAGTCCTCTTTCCAGATTAAAGTAAAATTTGCATGTTATTTGGAAATCAAGGTCCCAGAGTGTAAAGAAAGAGTGGATAGGCACAAAATTCGAGTTGCTTAAAATCCCATAGTTGATGATTTGGGGTGAAATGTCATCCGTTGAAGTTGGTCCATTTTGTTTTCTAAAGTCCAAAGTTATGTCAGATGTACAGGATAACAGGAGATTTATAGAACACTTAATGCATCCCATTGTCTCAATTGAATTGGGATCTGAGGACATTTTTAGGCAGGTTCAGCAGCCTTGGGCTCTTTACCTGCCAGGCCTTGTGTGCGGTGGGCTGTGCTCCCCATATGGAGCTCTGAGTGGCCTTGATTCTGTCATGAAATGTGTGAGTGTATGTATGTATGTATGTACAGGAGATGGACAATGAAACTGAAACACCTGGTTTTAGACCACAATAATTCATTAGTATGGTGAAGAGCCTCCTTTTGCGGCCAATACAGCATCAGTTTGTCTCGGGAATGACAGATACAAGTCCTGCACAGGGACCAGAGGGATTTTGAGCCATTCTTCTTGCAGAATAGTAGCCAGGTCACTACGTGATGCTGGTGGAGGAAAACGTTTCCTGACTCACTTCTCCAAAACACCCCAAAGTGGCTCAATAATATTTAGATCTGGTGACTGTGCAGGCCATGCGAGATGTTCAACTTCACTTTCATGTTCATCAAACCACTCTGTTACCAGTCTTGCTGTGTGTATTGGTGCATTATCATCCTGACACACAGCACTGCCTTCAGGATACAATGTTTTACCCATTGGGTGCACATGGTCCTCCAGAATGGTTCAGTAGTCCTTGGCAGTGATGCGCTCATCTAGCACAAGTACTGGGCCTAGGGAATGCCATGATATTGCACCTCAAACCATCACTGATCCACCTCCATGCTTCACTCTGGGTGGTACACTTCTTTGGGGCTTCTCCACACCGTAACTCTCCCAGATGTGGGAAAGACAGTGAAGGTGGACTCATGAGAGAACATGGTTCACCAAAGGTTTGGTTATAGCAGCCCGGCTACGTACATTGCTCCTGTGGAGCTCCTGATGAACCGTTTTGGTGGAAACAGGAGAGTTGAAGTGCACATTTAATTCTGCAGTTGGGCAGCTGTGGTTTTATGTTTTTTGGATAAAATCCCGGTCAGCACCCGAACATCCCTTTCAGACAGCTTCCTCTCGTGTCCACAGTTGCTCCTGTTGAATGTGGTTCTTGTTGATGTGCTGACATTACCCTGGATACCATGGCTTTTGATACATCACAAAGACTTCATGTTTTGGTCACAGATGCGCGAGCTAGACCCGCACCAACAATTTGTCCTTTTTGAACTCTGATATGTCACCCATTGTGCGCATTGCATTATTTTAAGCAAAACTGTGCTATAACTCTGCTAATTAAACATTCACACCCTTCAGAAGATTGGCCCCCATGCTGGTCAAATTTAGCCATGAAACCTTCAATACTAAATTGGCCAATGTCTCAGTTTCATTGTCCAACTGCTGTACTATATGTATGCATGCATGTACAGTATGTATATGTTGGTGCATGTGTCGTACAGTGGAATGGTGCTTGTACCCTAAGCTCGACTTTGATTGGGAGGGGGCATTATTTTCCATAGATATTCCATATTGAAGGGAAGTACAGTCTGTGAAGTGAAGTACTCAGTGCCATGATTAAGATTTTAGCTTCTGCTGTACTGACACTTGTCCTGGATGAATAGCTTTTTCATACAGTCACCTTCAGAATGATGACACTCTTGGTAAAGGTGGATAAAAATAACTTTATTAAAATATATATATATATTGGGTAGCTTAGCCTCACACTCAACATGTGACAGAAATCATTCTGTAATGCTTAATGTAATTGGAAAATACAGAGCAAAGAATTTGCAACTTCTCCATATCTATACACAGACCGCCACATCCATAAACACACCTCCATATCTATGTGCAGAACCTCCTATCCGTACACAGAAATCCATATATTCATATGTAAAAATCCATATCCATATAAAGAAATCCATATCCACACCCAGTCTCTCCAAATACTCTATGGAGCTGCATCTACTTTTGTATGTACTGTATGTTTGTCTAATCCATCTTTATCAAGTGTGCCAATAATTCTGGAGCTGACTGGCAAATTCAAATGTCAGCATGTGTTATTTCATTCTGCTCTTCAGTCCTTCATGACTTTGGACAGAAGTATGGGTAAGGCATAAATAAATATAACTTCATGTGACACCTTCAGTCAGTTGGGTGGTGAATGAACACAGTAGTCAAGTATTTGAATGTTGGATCTTGTTTTTCTTTCTTTCTTTTCTAATGCATACGCTTCAAAGAGCAATTTAAAGCGTGGTTCATCTCACACAACCAAATGGGAGATATAAAGTAACAGTTCTGGTAGTTGGTTGGTTTCAGCACCAATTCTACTGATAATTATTTCAGCCTCTCATTTTATTTGGATCTGTCATTAAGATGATGCTCTTAGTGTCAGGCTTCATGAGGCTAGTGTGAAAAGATAGAGTTCAAAAAGACATCCATTTGCAAGACCAGAGAGGATTGGGGTTTTTAGACGTACCATCACCATCACTAGAGCAACTTTCACGACAGGCCTGTTCCACTGAGTAATTTAGAGCTTGACATGTGGAGTTAAATGAGGACTATGTCTCTCCGTCCATGTCTATACAGCCAAGTGCCCTTGCTGTTTTTTTTTGTTTGTTTGCTTTGTTGTTTTTTTTAATTAAGTACTGCAAAGCATGGAGTTTTGCTCTGATGATGGGTGCATATTAAAATTTGCTTCTTGCTTCTGAAGGTCACTCCCCTGCAGTGTTTGAAAATGCTGTCCAAGACCACCCACACACTATTTCAAATAGAGAAAATCCTTGTTTTGGTTTGGGTTTTTTTTGTAGTGCATCATAATTTTGCATCTGCGCTGGCAGGTGTTGCACCACCTCTTGGGCTTCCCCCAACAGCGGGAACAGCTCTCTGACTACCTACTCACTCTCAGGCCAGCCCTAAAAAAAAGTTCCCAGAGCCTTTTGGCTTATCCCGTTAGGACATCTGAATGTTGGGGTTCTGGGGTAGGATTAGCATGCCAAAGGGGTGCGTCCAATGGGGCAATGGTGGCTCTTGATCACTAGATAGAAGTCCGGGGTTTAAGCCTCAGCACTGCCAAGATGCCAATGTTGGGCGCTTGAGCAAAGCCTCTCTGCTGCCATTTTATGGCTGAAATCTGCACAGAGAGTAGATATTCTACCATGCTATGGTTCCACTTTATGAGAGTGATCATTTCCTTGGCCAGCCTCCATTTGATCACCCTCGAGATGTGGGCCAGCTGCATGGTAGATTATTTGTTCTCTGTCCTGGTTTTAGGATGCAGCCATTGGATGGTGTTGATGTTATTTAATTAATTTCTCTTTTTCTGATGAATAGGTAAAATTGATTAGTAGAAAAAACCTCTGGGCGACTGTTCAGAAGGTCAAAAATTCAAGCCCCAAATCCACCAATACTGGACCCCAGAGCCAGGCCCTTAGAGCAAAGAGGATGTTGTAGGGGTGCTGTTTTATACTGTCGCTGACCCTGCACTCTGACCCTAGCTGTCTAACAAGCTCTAAACTGTGAAAAATTTCACTGCAGGGGAACTGAGAATAAAAGATTTAGGAATAAAAGATAAAGATGAAGGATTTCCCCAAGTCTGTTTCACTCACAGCTTGCCCCATACCCCCGTTACTATAGAGAACAAACACGTTCGAGAGAACTTTTGTATATTAGATGTATTGCTATTTTACAGCTTGCTAAATTATGAGTCCCACATCGCTGATCCTCAATTTGCTTATGTTAGGCATCTGTATATTCTCTAACTGGTGTTCTCGCGAGCGGATCACACTCTAAAAAATGCTGAGTTAAAAACAACCCAGACTGGGTTGTTTTTAACCCAGCTGCTGGATAAATATTGGACCAACTACATGCTGGGTTAATTTAACCCAGCAAAATGGGTTATTTATTTAACCCAGCAAGATGGACAAAATATTCAATCCAAATGCTAGGTCATATTTAACTATAATGCTGAGTTAATTCTACCTCATAAATAGGTTATTATTATTTTTATGTTTTACATGTCTATGGGTAAAACAGTTTAAACAGTTTAATTACTTTGAGATACTGGTCTATTACAAAAGAAAACACTAAGTTTTGCAAACCATACATATATGCAATGAACAGCACCCAATGAATTGTAAAAAACATAGAAAAATATTTATTTTTCAAAAGCACAAGATCAGATAATACAAAACAAGTTCAACAGCGACATCATTACTATACTATTACTGAGAAGCACTAATGCCTGAGAGCAGCGCTGGTCATTATCAACATCAGGATGTAGGTGTACGGCCTCGACTGACAGATATTCCACGGTGTTGATTCCAGCCTTAGAAAGAAAGAAAGTAAAAGTTTATGGAAAAATTCGAGAGGGTTGGCTAGTATGCATATTTGTAAGAAGATTAGTGTTTTGTAACACCTCAGCTATTTTATATGTGTTTGCTAACGCTAGCAACCTAGCTAAATGCTAGCGTCATGCTGGCACTACAGTTAACAGTTTAGCTTTCATTCATCACTTCACCACCTTCATAAACCCTGCAAGCATTCTACAAAGAAAGCTAAAAAGCTCAGACATTTTTGCTGTTTCTTTCATACACAGGTGGGGTTCTTTGGTTTGGCTAGCTAGCAGCCATTGTCAGATAAACTAGCATGCTATAGCACAGAGCAGGCTGAAAGTTTGAGTGTAACAAGGTAACAGTAATAAATGAACAGTGAACAAATTCAGTCATAGGTGAGTGAAAGTGTGTATACAGACCTTATATTGAACATTTACATTTCCTCTTAAATGCTTGAGGCGGAAGAAAAAAAGACACGAAGCTGACACAGCCACTGAATACACCGGTGAACTTCGGGGGAGGGGCGGTCTGATCTGTGATGTTAGCTGTCGCTAGCTAACCCAACTCCAACCCAGCAAGCTGGGTTAAACAAAAAGTACCCAACTCCCTGTAAATAACCCAGAAACATTACCCAACAGAGGCAACCCAGCGTTTGGGTAGTAAAAACAACCCAGCATTTTTTAGTGTGCATGTATTACTTCGGGTATAAAAAGCACAAATTCACGTCAAGAAGCACAATGGGAGCCAGTCGGCTGTGTGCGAGGGGCGAATTCTTATTTTTTAAGCCAATAAATTTTTTTTTATATATATATATTTCCAGCATTGGGCTGCAGCCATCTACAGGGCATGACCTGCTTTACGGCATTATGTACAACTGAATAGAGGCACAGAGCCGCAGCAAGCAAAGCCAATGGAGCAGTACTGTTGTTAAGAAAAACTCAGTTTTTTTTGTTGTTGTTGTTTTTTTCCTTCCTCTTTTGGTGCGTGTCCTCAGGAGCAGACTAAGTAATGACTGGTTATGAAATTAGCAGCTGTAAAATAAAGGGTGTAATTAACACAGTCCAATACCAAACACACACACACACACACACACACTCAATACTGTTTGAGTTCCACTTCTACAGCTTTACCACAGCAGGAGATTGCAGCTGCAAGTGGAATTGTTTAAAGCAAATCCTCATCTGATATATATTTGCATATATAGGTATTGATTCATCACTTCTGGAAAAATTCTTAAAGGTGATTTGATGACACATCCAGAACGTGTTTTACATTCATCCCATCAAATAACTGTCCTATGTTGCGGCTCTGTCGTAGCATTTGGTGCATTTTGGGTGTTTGTCTTCCTGCAAACTATTGACTCTTCATTTGATTAATAATAAATAAAAATAATAGTAAAAGGTTTGAGTTTATAGCTTCGAAGAGTCTAGAGTTTGTGCAAGTTCATGGTAATGTGACAGAAGCCTTTTTAAATGACTCGGTGATGCCTGAACGGCTTGATACTGTACGTCAGACTTATCAAGAATGATATTCTATGTTTATATACTGATGGGAATATTATTATCAGTAATATCAAATACTAGTATTTTATCTACCATTCAACATGTTCAGTTGTTGATCTTACAGCTCTCTTTCAGCATCTGTGCCTCTGAGAGTCAACAGATGGCACAACTACAGAATCGCTCATTAAACTCAGAATGTGTGGATGGAAGTGTTGCTTCGAAATCCTCTACAGTTGAAAAATTGTTCAAAACGGGTTCAACTTTATATTTATCTAGTTTATCTAGTATATCTTCTCTCAAAATACTTTATATTTATCTATCAGGTTTGTTAGATTCAGTGGTGACATGGCATATATTCAATGTTTTTTTTTTTTTTTTTGGTCTGTTCACGTGCCATCAGGCGACAGATACTTCCCCTGAAGGTATATCAGTCATTTCTATGGCCATTACTTAAGGGGCTGAATTGCCAGTATGATGCCTGGATGTCATTCACCCACTACATGCAATCTAGGAACACCAGTCAGCATAACCTGCATGTCTTTGGATTGTAGGAGGAAACCAGAGTACCCAGAGGAAACCCGCCAAAGAAGGGGAGAACTCCATGCACACAGAGACGGGAATCGAACCCAGAACCTGGAATTGCAAGGCGACATTGCTAACCACTAAACCACCATGATCACCGCAATCTGAAATGTTGCTGTCTGTAAATCACACAGCATAAATACTTTTAATCCACAGTTTAAAAAAAATCTTGGCCTAAATAATCACAACATGACTCCCTAGACTTTGTTCTCCAGGGGATAAAATATTGTCTGCAGTACCCTTGAAATGACAGGGGTATTATAGCAGCGCTACACATTGGCCATTTAATTATTATGTAATGAAATAAAAAGGTCAGATTTTTCTCTATCTATAAATCACACTATTGAGCAGCATTAAAATCAGGTGACAATAAAGTGATCTATTATGTCATGAAAGAACATTTAAAAGTCACAGCTAGCCCCGGACTCCTCTCTCTCTCTCTCTCTCTCTCTTTCTCTCTCTTTCTCTCTTTCTCTCTCTCCCTCATCCTCTAGCCTGAGCTGTTTTGGCCTTTGTGGGAACCAAGTGCCCCAGTAATGATTGAAATACATGACAGTTTGACCTTGTGGAGACATTTGCCTAGACGAGTGCAGTCTCTGTGTGTGTGTGTGTGTGTGTGTGTGTGTGTGTGTGTGTGTGTGTGATGTGTGTGTGTGTGTGTGTGTGTGTGCGTGTGTGTGTGTGCATTTGTGTGTCTGAGAGAAACAGATTGGAACCGCCAGCAGAATGAAGCCATATCACCATGGAAACAGGCAATGGAATGGTTCTGGTTCTGCGTATATGTGAAAGTCATAAATACAAATAGGTTAGGGTTTGTTTCTGTTAATTGATTCAGTTTAGCGCAACATATTTAGGAACGTCGTTTGAGTGAGTGGTTGGAGGGGCATGTGTGGGTGTTTGCATGCGTGGGTGGGTATGAGAGAGAGAGAGAGAGAGAGAATCTTTTTTTTTTGCCGCAGGATTATACTCTTTGACCAATAACTGAAGGATTTTTTGGGTCATAAATCGGATAAATCCACATTAATCTCCCAGACATTGTGGGTAAAAAAGCCCGGGCAGTACGATAGATGCCTGCTGGGATAATCTGTCTAACGGAGTAAGAAGGTTTTTAGTGCATCACAGTACCTGCTCACAGCTTCCCATTCTTAAAAATGGATGACATTCAATCAGGACTGCTAATTGATTAGGACGGTTGAAACTGAATACAATTAATTCTAAATGATCTATGTGAAGTTTTTTATTTTGTGCGCCGTCATTAATGTGTTGTGTAATGAATGTCCTGAATTAAATCTAGAATGAAGCTGCTACGATTGCAACACATTGTATTGAGCGCCCAACCGTTTTCTATGCTTTAACTATGTTCAAATGTTTATAAAGTCAACATCGTGTAGCTGAATTCAGTTACGTGAACACACAAAAACACACAAACCCGGGGTGGGAATCAAACCCCGACCTTGGAGTCCTGAGGCCACGGTGCTGCCAGTCAGAGACCCGGTGAATTACATAAAGGCTAATTGCATTAAGGAGTTGTTCTCACAGAGTTTACCAATCAGGAACAGCTCAATTTTCGCTCCTACAGTAGAAATGATCAAATCATATGGAAGATTTACATATTGAACCAATTATCAATGGTTTACTCTTCCCTTTACACCCTTCTGATTGAAAAAGAAATCAAATTGGGCCGGATAAGGTCAGTCTGTTCCAATTGTGTTTACATGATTCCAATTGGGCTATTATTCCCATTATTATATAGTCCATGTAGACACACCTACCTGTCCATCTTACTACACTAGTCAAACAGCCATGATGCTGGGTTTCTTTTTTTATCTTTTTGGGATTTTTCCCCCTGATTTTTTCCCTAATTTAGTCGTGTCCAATTCCTTCCCGTCACTAGAATGGCTACATTAAGGCTACTACTACCACTCAGCCGGGAAGACTATCACGTGTTTCCTCCGAACCACGTGACGCCAGCCGACCGCATCTTTTCGAACTGCTCGCTCGCGCACCGTTGGGGGCGGCGTAACACACTCGGAGGACAGCGCTATCCATGAGCTCACAGACGCCCCTGAGCTCACAGACGCCCCTGATTGGCTGTAGAGCCGTGATTAATGTGGGAGCACGATGTACCTCTCATCCCTCTCCTCTGAGAGAGCTCGGCCAATCAGCTCTCTCTAGACCTCAGGCTGCGAGAGGTTACAGCACCACCCGGGATTCGAACTAGCGATTTCCGGATGATAGGGCGAGCGCTTTAACCACTGCGCCACTCGGAGGCCCGTTTCTGCTTCAGTAGCTATTCTGCTCACAAACAGCAGTGGGTTACGTGGGCACTTTCTGTAAATAAGTATTCCATTTCATCCTTTCCATTTCAAGTACCACTAGTCATGATCATCAGATTGGAACCATGATTTGCTGTCACCCCATATGGATAGCGTATAAACGGTTCCCACATCCCATGCTAGGTCAGACTTGTCACGTTGTCTTCATGGTGGTATGGTGGTCTTCGGCTATATGTGGTCCTCGGCTCAATTAAACATAATGTAACTTTCTATTCTATATCCATTTAGAAACTTAGTGAACTCCATTTATTAGCACCTTCATGCCAATTTTTAAATTGTAAATTAGCCAGTCCGTTCAATTCTGCAACCCAATTCTACAGGAGATCCTAAACAGAGGATTCCAGAGCTTTATTATCAACTTTCTGCCGCTTTCGACACTATTAGGTGTGAGCTACTTGCAAGTTCCTGAAAACTGTTACTCCTTTGCAAGTTTTTCCTTTTTCTTTTTTGGAGTTTTTTTCTACTTGTCGTGCTGGGTGGCACCTGATTTCTTTGCAGGGAGCAAACATGCACTGGTCCAACACATCGCAATATGGACACATATCCTTGTCACTACTACTTAAATTTGTGCCTGTGAGTGATATTGATGACAGGCCCTGAGCATTCAACCAACAGTCACACTGTTTGCAGTGCCAGGTTTGGGAACTACTCCAGTCTCAATTAGCTGCATCCCAGCCAGGGAGGCTGCATATGAGAGATGGCCACTCGCAATGTAATGGCTACATCTATATTCATCTATATATAAGTGGCTATCTATACTGTCAAAATGTCTTGCATAACAAGTAAGCCAAACCTCAAGCCCTCTAAAAGTGTTGCTGAGCCAAGTGACTCCTCTAGTTGCCTTCCATATGTGAGCTTTGTCTAGCTCATTAGCTCCTGTTATGGGACTCTCCAGGGAGCAACTAGATATGTGGGTTTGCACATACCCTGGTGTTGCACCCACTTTGTCTGGGTAGTAGAGCTAACACAAAGAGAAGGTTATATCATCTTTTCGGTTTTGTGGTCTGCTAAGTGAATCTGGTGGAAGGACAGTGTTATAAGACGAGATCTAAGCTCCTCAGATCTAGAATGAGGCGATTTCTTTTTTCTTAAAATGATCAGATACTATAATACCTTTTGTCTTATGATGGAAGTGACTGCATATTTTTAGATACATTACCAAGATGTACATTTTTGGTGAAATAATATGACCATTCATAGCTCCATTAATCCAAAGTTATGTTCCTGGAACTGTTTAGCTGCCGTCTGCAAAAAAAAAAAAAAAGCATTAGGCTATTTGAGGCTGCACGTTTGACAAAACTCTTCAACTGAAGGAATCATTTAACAGAAGAGACTCAGTGGCTATCAGTCCTGTTATATTCTGCGTACTGCAGGGAGCTGGGGCAGCTCGTTAAGGGCACTAGTCTCTCTAAAGGCAATACACACTCCTTTTGACAAAATTTGCAAGACATTGTGTTGAATCGATATAGCTGGTATCTTAATTACTCTTTCTTGACAAGAGGATAATGAGAAACAGGACAAGCGAGCAATAGCAAAGACCATGTACAGTCTAGGCAAGTTTCAATTTTGCCATTGTTATATGGCAGGGCAATAAGCCCACAAGAATACTCCGCTAGTTCAGAAAAGAAACCAAGCTAATTGTTCATGACTTTTCATATTGTAGCTCCAAGTCTAGAGAAGTAAATATTACAAAACTAACCACCTAATATGTTTGAAATAATTCTTCCTTCATTATTATAATAAATTAATAATATATAATAAATATAGTTATAATAATAAATAATTTATAATAAATGAATGATTACTATGTTCCTGTATGTTTTGCAGGAGTCACTTCAGAACTATGCTTTCCTGGTCTTTGTCTTTGTCTGCGTCCTGGCTGCTATCTACATCATCGTTGTCCTCCCCGAGACCAAGAACAAAACCTTTATGGAGATCAGTCAGAGTTTTGCCAAGATCAACAACATCCCTCAGAGCGTGGAAGCCGAGATGCAGGATGTTCTGGACGACCAACCAGAAAACGCTATCGCACTGGGTCCGAACGCTGAACCTGTTACTGCTAAATATCCAGACAGGTGTTGTGAAGATAACGGTGTGGTGCAATCTGAGAGCTTCTTCTAAATCCTGTACTATCATCAGCTTTCCGAGTCACATGACGGTGCAGTTGCATGTATTGCAGTACACATGCAGAAGGAGTGTTCACACCAAGGTTCCATGCTGTTCATTTTACTTTTAATTATGCTAACATTGGTGCTAAGATAAATTTTTCTTTTTAACATGACCATATGTTTCAATTTAAGATAAATTAATACATTTTCTATTAGCTAAATTTACTTTACAGAACATCATGCTGTAGTTTTAGTGGAAAAAGCCCTGAGGGCAGCTACACATTGACATACATTTACAACTACAACTAGAACTGACCACTTCTGTTTAATTAACATGAACTATTCTACTATATCTTTCTATAGAATATCCCAATAACACAGATGTATCATTAAATATACTACATTTGCCATGAACATGGAAATATTATTGATCAATGTTTACAATAATTGCTGCTATGCCAACCAATAATATTTATAATATTCAGAGGTGGGAGGTAACTGAGTACATGTACTTTGCTACTGTATGTAAGTACATACTTCACATATTTGTATTTTAGTAGTTTAATTAGAGGACAGGTTTTTAACTTTTACTCAGAAAAGTACAGCAAACATCAGTACCTTTACTACATGTTTGCATGACGTTGCATTACCTAACCACTGTAGTGCCTAGTATTTGTATAGAAAATGTACTTTACTTAAGTACATTTGAACATGAGTACGTCTGTACTTTTACTCAGGTACATGAATAAATGGAGGACATCTGCCTACTGTACAGTGTACTTGAGTAATATTTTCTGTAGGGAATCTCTACTTTTACTCAAGTGCAGGATTTATGTACTTTGCCCACCTCTGGTAGTAATGATGTAAATATACAATATTTATATTGTTAAAAAGTATTTTGAATAAATTTGAATTGAAATGTTAAATAATTGTTGAAATTTTCCAATTTATTGTATATTTTATCATTTGCATGGAAAATGCACAGTGTATACCGTAGTAGTATATTCTAATTCAAGAAACTACTTTATCTTGTGCTGTTGGGAGTATTTGCAGAGATAGAACATTTTATATAAATGCATTGTGATAATACGAGTATAAATTATAAAGTAAAAAAAAAAATGTATGAAGTAGTTTTAAAAGTTTGATTTTTTTTCAGGTATTAAAAACTCTACATTTACATTTATGCATTTGGCAGAGGCTCTTATCCAGAGCGATTATGTTTCCGTCATTGCATAGATTCTTACACTGGGTTAGTAGGTTACTAACTAAGTACCATCAGTCAAACAGTGTTGGGAATGTTTTATTTTTGTTTATTTACTTATTTGTGAAAATATTATTGATCAATGTTTACAATAATTGCTGCTATGCCAACCAATAATATTTATAATAATCTGGTGGGAGGTAACTGAGTACATGTACTTTGCTACTGTATGTAAGTACATATTTCACATATTTGTATTTTAGTAGTTTAATTAGAGGACAGGTTTTTAACTTTTACTCTTCTCAAAAGTACAGCAAACATCAGTACCAGTAAATATTTTTTCTATGCGTGTCTCTTAAACAAGACTTTCACGCCTAACCTACAATACTTGGTACAAAATGACCTTGCTGTAATATGCTCGGGATTTTACAGGAGAAAATCTTTGTACGCAATGGGGCAGGTTGGCAAAACCAATGGAGATTTACACAAGTGACAAAGTATAGTTAAAACAATAATGTGGAAACTGGAACTGCATTTACAGCATGTCACACTTCTACTGTTCAAAATAGACAACACTGTCAGTAGTCCAAGTAGTCTGCAAGTGCAACAGCATTAAAAACTTTACAGGGTGAGTCTTAACTAGCTCAAAATAACATGTTGCTGCCATCGAATACGTTCAACATAGTACTTGACAGATTTCTTTCCCCGAAAATGAAACCAGAATGTGTGCAGTAAAGCAACACAAGGCATTTTCTTTCAGACATAGCACCCTTGAACACAATAATTTTACTTCCCCTGTAATGTATACAGTAAATGAGCTAAACGAGGCTGTAAATTGTAATCACACACCTTTTTTCTTTGCTGCACCAAAACAACATTGGGTCCAGTGCAACAGGAATTACGCAGAAATCAAGTCATGTGCACATCACACACAAATCCTCCTCATCATATTCACACCACTAGGTCTGCCAACCTGCCCCTGTGTCCACCTGCCCCCATTCCCTTACAGTATTTTCTGTACATTCTCAAGTAAGCCTGTCATTAAATTGCGAATGATGCTGACATAAAGCACCTTTCCCAATTTTCTGCATAATTTATTTATGAAGCCAGTCGATCGCATCTTTTCAATTTCCTGCTCATATAATGACAGGGGATAGGGGGTTGCACTCAGAGGAAGTCAATTATAATCAATAATTATTCACAGTTAATGAAAAAAATAATTAGTTATTCATACTTCAAATCAATATTAATTACCAATCGCCTATATTATCGATTAATTACCATTTATGATTTCAGTCAACGCCTTGTCAGATCAGTTCATCAATCCAATTAATCAAATTGTTACAACTTTTACAGCATTACCCAATATGAAGAAGCAAGCAATGATGACAAGAAATTATGATTATTCATAGTGTCACAAACATACAAAAGCAGTTATAATATACACCGCCTGGCCCAAAAGAAAAAAACTCTTTGAACACACTAACAGAGTGGCCTGCGATGAATTGCCACCCCATCCAGGCTATACCCCACCTCTTGCTAAGTTTCCTGGGAAACGCTCCAGGAATGTAAGTGATAGTTACTAATCAATAAGCAGAAATCATTAATATAGATCTTTATATCAATCAGACCAAGCTTTGTCAGGGAATACCCTTAGAGGGCGCCAAAGCGCCCAGAGACTCTTTTTGTTTCCATTTGTTCTCGTTTGTAGTTTTGTTATTTTGAACTCCATTTCCCAGAATGCACCTCGGTCAGATGATGGGACGCTCACCTGAACCGAGGTAGGTCATTAGTTTTGTTATAAAGGTTCCTGAGTTTGGTTAATCCGTGTCTTGCATCTGTTCAGTTTGGTTTGCTGTTTATTTTGGTTTGCTGTGTCCTTGTGTTCTTTAGTTCTGTGTATCTTTCCTAGCTCCGTGTATCTCCTAGCCTGTGTATCTCCTGTTTAAGTCATGTTTTGTTCCCATCTGTTTCCCCTTTGTGTTCATTAAAAGACTTTATAAAAAACCGCCATCACCTCTGCCACTATGCCTTTCCTTAAACCCACGCACAGCTCACGTAACAATCTTATGGACTAGCCATACAAATATGACCTTGCATTGAGTATCCATGTTTTCTGAGCATGAACAATTAAAGGCGTTCAGATTGGAAATCAGGAAAATGGGTGCAGAAGGTTGCGAGTTCCAAGAACAATGGTTTGCAGCCTTAGTTGACATCTTTTCCATCTTCATATCTATTGAATAATATCAATGTCACATCATGATTTTTTTGTGTGGCAATTCATATACCACAATTTTACCTGACGCCAAAATCGATATCAATAAAATGAAGCTGTTCCTTTATGTTCCTACAGGTGGTGTACTCTAGGTTATTTGTTCCTACCACATGCCATTCGGCTCATTGGCCAGTGGGTGCTCCTCACCCTGGAGATACTGTATATTCATCATTTCTGTGGCAGGCAGTTACTTAAGGTGCCGGATTGCCAGCTTGATGCCCGATTGTCCTTCAAACACACTACAAGCAATTTGGGAATGCCAATTGGCCTAATCTGCATGTCTTTGGACTGTAGAAGGAAATCGGAGTACCGGATGAAACCCACCAAGCACAGACAGAACATGTAAATTCCATGCACTCCATTTTCTGCTTTCTGTTTCACCCAAATAAGGATGGGTTCTCTGTTGAGTCCGGTTCCTCTCAAGGTTTCTTCCTACTGCCATCTCAGGGAGTTTTTCCTTGACACTGTCGCCCTCTGCATGCTCATCAGAGACTGTCTGACTATCTGACCATTTTTTATTCATACACGTTCACATTTCATACAAACTTTCTTTTGATTGTGTAAAGCTGCTTTGCGACCATGACAATTGTTAAAAGCTCTATACAAATCAAATTGAATTGAATTGAATAACCCTAACCCTGGAGGCGACATTGCTAACCCTGGATACTGTGTGGCATGAGAAAATTATTCCCTATGCTTGTTTAGAATTGAAACAAAATCTTGTAAAAAAAAAATAATAATTTTGAGCCAGGTTTTTTTTTTTTATTACAATACAAATTCAATTGCCACCTACGTATTGTGATAATATTATATCTGATGGTCCTCGGTGATTCATCCCTAATATATAAAGTATATATCCATCCATCCATCTAGGAACCTCTGTAGTCCAACTAAGGACCGTGGAGGCCAATGGTGACCATTGTATTTATTCCCATTTTTATGCCCATACTGTAGTAGGACCTCCGGTCAACATTCACATACACATTCACACACTTTGTCAATTTGGGAACGCCAGTTAGCCTAATCTGCATGTCTTTGGACAGTGGGATAAAAATCAGAGTACCCGAAGGAAACCCACCAAGCATAGGGAAAACATGCAAACTCCACACACAGACGCCGAGGTGGGAATTGACCCCGGCCCCTTGGGGTGCACGGCGACAGTGCTAACCACTAAGCCATATAATTGCCCTTCTTTGGTCCTCTCTAACCTTTCCCTTCTTGGTATTTTTTTCCCCATTCGTCCAAGACACACTATAAACCAAACAAATATTAAAAAAACATATACCCACTCATACAGATACAATCCAATTTCATGCTCATGGTTAACCTGGAATCAAGTCGGAAGTTTAATCAGATTCAAAACCACAAACAAACACCGTATTTGTCCTGAATGACTATATGATGGATGACTACGATTTCCTGCACAAATTGGTTTAAAAAATGTCAGATTATAGAGTGCTGTTGCATCACACATTAGTGTTAAAACCGGTAGCCAAGTTTGCTGGTATGCTAGCAACATGTGATGTTATAAGATGAATATTACCTAATCGAATTGCCTAATGAAATGTAAATAAGCACAAGTTGTTTTTGATCCAAGAGCCATTACATGACAAAAAAAGAGCCATTACATTTTCGATTGATTTTATTAAATCAACAGTGTTATTTGGGCTGTGCTAAATATAAAATACAGACGATTTTGTCCAGTCGGTGTCCCAGAGCGGAGACAAGTTCGGACGTCTTCACTCTGGAGACGACAATTTAATCAGGAACCAGACAGAGAAGGAGAGATAGAGTGAGGAGAAGAAATGTGTGTGTGTGTGTGTGTGTGTGTGTGTGTGTGTGTCTGTACATGGTCTTTCTGCTCCTGCTATATTAATAATTTTCATTAATACTAACTCTAACTACCCTCAGGACGTGTCTTTTGCAGATATGGCGGTTGCTTGTAATTAAGGTAATCCTGATGACGGACTGCCCGGGGTTTTCAGTTCTAATAAGTGAAATGATTTGAGGAGGGATTAGTTGTTGTTGTTTTTTTTGTTGTTTTTTTTGCAGGATTTCCAAATGACTGTTCATTTTGATGTCTTGTTTGGTGTACTGATGTTAGAAGTTGCAAACCAGAGTGATTAAATTAATTAATAGCCCAAGGTATCTAAGTCTAGCTACATTTCATGGGAATTTATTCACTGTATGATCACAGTAAACTTGGGCAATCACTCCAAACAGATGGAGGAGAGCAGAAAAGTGTTCTTAAATTACTGCAGGTGTCAGTCAGATCTTTTTTTTTTTTTTTTTACTTTCAAAAATTAGACCATCACAGTCTAGCATTTTACATATTTATTAATCATTAATTGTTCAATTCCTGCCTGAGGTCTGTGTGCGTGGAGTTTGCGTGTTCTCCCCGTGCTTGGTGGGTTTCCTCCGGGTACTCCGGTCACCTCCCACAGTCCAAAGACACGCAGATTAGTCTAACTGCTGTCCCAAGTTGCCCGTAGTGTGTGAATGAATGTGTGAGTGTGTGTATGTGTCTGTGTGTCCTGCGATGGATTTACTCCCTGTCCAGGGTGTACCCCGCCTCATGCCTTAAGCCTCCTGGGATGGGCTCCATGCGCCCCCCAGGATAAAAGCAGTATAGACGATGAGTGAGATGAGCGATTGTTCGATTCCTGCCTCAGGTGTTTCCATGTTCTCCCTGTGCTTGGTGGGTTTCCTCCGGGTACTCTGGTGGACATGCAGATTAGGTTAATTTGACATTCCCAAATTGCCCATATAGTGTGTGAGTGTGCCCTATGAATGATGGAGGATGAAAATTAATCAGACAATATTTAGTAGCTACTGAACTTGTAGTTTCACTGAAGCACTGCCCCATTTTGTTCTTTCTGTGTGTGCATGGTCAGACCAGGACATTGGCTGGGATGGGACAGACCTCATGAATGGCCTCCCAGAAGTCCAGATCTCATTCCATGTGATTTTTTTCCTGTGGGGCTACCCAAAGGAGGAGGTGTACAGAACAAATCCTTGCACACGGGAGGACTTGGAGGCACAGATTTAGAAGGTTCTTGCCAGTATCCCAAACAACGCCCTCCAGAAGACTGTGCATTGCATCCCCAGCCGTTTGATGAAACTTGTTGTGAACATGTACAATTTGTTTGAATAAATTTGTATTTAAAAAAATGACTTGTGCGCTAAATCGAATGGGATTGTCTTAAGGTCTGCACGATTTTGTAAACAGGACAAAGTGGAATAGCAGATGAATAGATGAACAAATAAATGTGCATAATGTAAGTTATTATGGACGGGCCATAAGTTGGACCCACTGCGGTCAGACTTAAAAAATGGGAGTAAATGGTGCCATGTTGTCCATTCACATATACAGTCACTAACCGAAAAGGAATCTTTTTTTAAGCACAGCTCACTTGTCATGTAGGGGGGCGCTGGTGTTTCAGTGGTATTATCACTTTACCTGTTACGTGGGAGGCTCTTGGGCTTGGATCTTGGTCAGTGCCCCGACCAATCCACTAGGGCTGCACGTGTCAGTGCACCACTAGTGCCCGTTAGAAGCTTGAACCAAAATACGAGGTTTTTATCACGAAGGACAGATGCCAGAAAACCTGTGCCAGATCAAAAAAGAGAGCAACAATAACAATAGGTAACATCAAAGCATTTGTGAATTCCGAGTTGACTCCCAGTTGCTTGAGTTGTTCAATAATGCCAAGTCTGCTATACAGTCATCAAAAGCACCACAGTCTACTGTCTACTGTCTAACTGGTTTTAAATGAATGTCAACGCTTCCACGTTATATTATTAATACTACTTTTTAAATATTGAACTTTTGCATTTTTTGCAATGTTACTACCTGAAATGGAAATTAAATAAATTGGGATTTTGTGTCTCGTGTCTGCATATGAGGGAACAGATGTTTTTATATTGAGATCATATGACACTTTAATTGCACACCAGTGGAATTATGTGACTTTTGATGGCAGCTGGCTACACCAGGACTAATTTACATTTACATTTTTTTTTATATAATTGGCTCTGGGCATTTACCTACGTGACGGCTGAGATGTGCTCAAGGAGAGCACATCATTAATTAGCATAGAAATTGCAGTCAAGTATACATAAAAACAATTTAACTGTTGAGTGATCCCTTAGTTTACACTGTAGAGACCATAATCTTAATGGCCATAATCTTAATAATACTGCCGTTATCAGTATTGTCACGGTTACTGCTTGCCGGACGAAAGAGAGACATGATAGCAGAGGTGGAAGTGATCAAAGGATTTTAATGATAACAAAAACAGGGAACAAACAGAACAGAACATGAACTTAAACCAGGATAAACTAAACATGGAGCTACACCGAACTAGACCTTACAAACAGACTGAACGACAGACAGGCTAGGAGACAGACAGACAGACTAGGAGACAGACAAACCAGGAGAACACAGAGCCTAGGAGAACACGGAGCTAGGAACATAGAGCCAGGAAGAACAGAGAACCAGGGAGAACACTGACAACAAGGAGCACACTGACAACAAGGAGCACACTGACAACAAGGAGCACACTGACAACAAGGAGCACACTGACAACAAGGAGAACACAGAGCTAGAATGAACATACCACACAAACAGTAACCCTAGACGAACAGATGCAAGACAAGGACAACACAGAACTCAGGAACATTTATAATCACACTAATTAGCAAACTCAGTTCAGGTGAGCGCCACATCACCTGACTGAGGTGCATTCTGGGGATTAGAGTCCTTCACACAAAGAACACAAAGAAAACATGAAAAAACAAAGGAACTCTCTGGGCGCTTTGTCGCCCTCTAGGGGTAATCCCTGACATTACCCCCCCCCCAAAAGGCGCACCACCGGGGCGCCAAAGGAGGACCCGGACACCCTCCCCAAGGTCCCAGTACCGTCCTCCCTACAGCGAGGCTGCAAGGGATCTCCCCTTGGAGTGGAAAGGAGATTATTCCAAGTTTGGTGCCGAGGTCGGACGGCAGAGCGGTCACGGAATCCTTGAAGAGGGGCGATGGAGTCAAGAGCACGGCGTCCTGGAACCCGTGCGGAGGCAGGAGCACGGCGTCCTGGAACCCGTGCGGAGGCAGGAGCACGGCGTCCTGGAACCCGTGCGGAGGAAGAGGCGGCTCGTCGTCCTCGGCGGCGCATGACGGCGGCGGCGGAGGAAGAGGCGGCTCGTCGTCCTCGGCGGCGCATGACGGCGGCGGCGGAGGAAGAGGCGGCTCGTCGTCCTCGGCGGCGCATGACGGCGGCGGCGGAGGAAGAGGCGGCTCCTCGTCCTCGGCGGCGCATGACGGCGGCGGCGGAGGAAGAGGCGGCTCGTCGTCCTCAGGCGGCGCATGAACGCAGGCGGCGGAGGAAAGAGGCCCGGCCTTCGTCCTCGGCGGCGCATGACGGCCGGCGGCGGAGGAAAGGCGGCTCGTCGTTCCTCGGCGGCGCTGGACGGCGGCGGCGGAGGAGAGGCGGCTTCGTCGTCCTCGGCGGCGCATGACGCGGCGGCGGAGAAGAGGCCGGCTCGTCGTCCTCAGGCGGCGCATGACGGCCGGCGGCGAAGAAGAGGCGGCTCGTCGTCCTCGGCGGCGCATGACGGCGTCGCGGAGGAAGCTCGCTATCCACCTCTATACAGGACGGCAGCAGCGGAGGCAGCTCGCTGTCCATCTCGGGGAACCCTGGAGGGTCAGGGCCTCCACTGAGGCTGGCTGGAGGGTCAGGGCCTCCACTGAGGCTGGCTGGAGGGTCAGGGCCTCCACTGAGGCTGGCTGGAGGGTCAGGGCCTCCACTGAGGCTGGCTGGAGGGTCAGGGCCTCCACTGAGGCTGGCTGGAGGGTCAGGGCCTCCACTGAGGCTGGCTGGAGGGTCAGGGCCTCCACTGAGGCTGGCTGGAGGGTCAGGGCCTCCACTGAGGCTGGCTGGAGGGTCAGGGCCTCCACTGAGGCTGGCTGGAGGTCAGGGCCTCCACTGAGGCTGGCTGGAGACTGGGTGGCTGGCCTTGACGTCAGCTGCCTCTTGGTTGGCCTCGGCCAGCTGTTCCTGCACCACTGCCCCCAGCTCCAGCAGGGTTTGCATTTGCCCCCGATCTCCCGTCGAGCGACAAATGTTTAACTGCTGGATGAGCAACCCGGCTAGTTGGTGGAGCCCCAGCCTCCGCTGTTGAAGCTCTACGTGATCTGCCCTTTGAACACCAGCAGACACATGTTCGCCCTCTCCAGCTTCTTGCTGAGGTGCTCCACCGGCAGTCGCTCTGGCGCGCCCCCAGTTGTTCCGCCGGAGGGCAAGCCGACTCCCCTCGAATGTCGCTTGCCCTGGTGTCACTGTCATAGCCCCCGCCCAAAAATTTCCCAAGGGAGGCTCCTCTGCTATATTACTTTTTAGGTCTTGCATTCTGTCACGGTTACTGCTTGCCGGACGAAAGAGAGACATGATAGCAGAGGTGGAAGTGATCAAAGGATTACATGTTTTGGACGAGGGAAAATTATACAACGCTTCCTAATTTGCTGTACATGATGATTCTCCTCCAAAATCATGTTGATAAAAAGGATGGTACAGTAAACATTTCAGGATCCAGAGCCTATCCAGGTAACAGTGGGCATGAGGTACATGAGGCAGGAATACATAATGTACAATGTCATTGTCACGGTTACTGCTTGCCGGACGAAAGAGAGACATGATAGCAGAGGTGGAAGTGATCAAAGGATTTTAATGATAACAAAAACAGGGAACAAACAGAACAGAACATGAACTTAAACCAGGATAAACTAAACATGGAGCTACACTGAACTAGACATTACAAACAGACTGAAAGACAGACAGGCTAGGAGACAGACAGACAGACTAGGAGATAGACAAACCAGGAGAACACAGAGCCTAGGAGAACACGGAGCTAGGAACACAGAGCCAGGAACATAGAACCAAGGAGAACATAGAACCAGGAAGAACACAGAACCAGGAAACACAGAACAGGAGAACACAGAACCAAGGAGAACACTGAGGAGAACACTGAGAACAAGGAGAACACTGACAACAAGGAGAACACAGAGCTAGAATGAACATACCAGACAAACAGTAACCCTAGACGAACAGATGCAAGACAAGGACAACACAGAACTCAGGAACATTTATAATCACACTAATTAGCAAACTCAGTTCAGGTGAGCGCCACATCACCTGACTGAGGTGCATTCTGGGGATTAGAGTCCTTCACACAAAGAACACAAAGAAAACATGAAAAACACAAGGAACTCTCTGGGCGCTTTGTCGCCCTCTAGGGGTAATCCCTGACAGTCATAGGGCAGAAAATAACCCAATTTAGCACTTGTTGCACTAACTGACATCTGAACAAACGAAAACCTGTCTTTCTATTAAAAGGATCACTTCCCTTTTTCCCACATTTGCTTGTTCCTTCTAAACTGTGCTTTTAAGTTTGTGGTTTTCTCAGACATGTGACAGACATTTAACCATTTAATTATTCACATTAAATTGTTCAGGAACACAAGTGAACAATTTGCTGATATTTCTGATCATTTCAAATAAAATGTTGTTTGCAAACCGGGAGAAAATTAATACATACTATGGATAGATAGACATTGATCCCGGGAGGGAAATTATTGTAGTAAGGAGGAAAAAATTTAATGGGACTTTTAATTTTTAATTATCAAGGTTATAAAGACTAAACTAGCACCTAGCAAAAGAACTTTTAAATAATATTTAGACACAATATCCGCTATATTTACATTACTTTCTGAAATGTTGGAACAGCATATGTTATTTTTTTAAATGTGTTATTTCCTGGCTATTTTTTAAAAATACATTCATCTATTAAGAAAGGCCTTGTGGTTTAACCCATCAATTGCCTTCCTCAGTCAAGCATGGCAAAGAGGAAGTGGCCCTTTTTCCAAAAGCTAACATATCCCATTAGCCTGCTACAGATTCATCGCAGAGCATGCATACACTTACACACTCATTCAAATTAAGGCCAATTTGGAAATGGCAGTTAGCCTAATCTGCATGTCTTTGGACTCTGGTGTAAGGGACTGCCCCTAGAGGGCACTGTGGACATGTGTTCTTTAGTTTTTGTAGTTCTGTTCGTAAACTCAGTTTCCCAGAAGGCACCTTGGTCAGGTGATGATTAAGCTCACCTGAACCGGGTTGCTCATTAGAGTAGTTATAAATAGCTGGTTGTTCTGGGAAACTGAGTCGAACATTAATTATGTTATGAGGGCATTACGTGTTTTAGTTTTCGTTTTGGGTTTTTTTTTTTTTTTTGGTTGGGTTTGGTGTCATGTTTTGAAGGCTCTATATGATTTGAAAGTGTCTGTGTGTTCCAGTCTTTATGTAAGTGTGTTTCAGCGTGTGTGTATGGGCTTCAGCCTGTGTGTGAGAGTGTGTTTCAGCCTGTGTGTGAGAGTGTGTTTCAGCCTGTGTGTGTGAGGTTGTTTCAGCTCGTGTGGGTTCTCCATTTGTGCCTACTCTAAGCCCGGGTACGCTCGTGGAGTGTTTGTGTGCCGCTCGTAGGAGCGCGGAGTGTGTGTGTGCCGCTCGTAGGAGCTGGTGCGCTATTAGAGGCGCGAGTGTGTGAGGATTCGCCCATAGGGGCGCGAGTGTGAGTGTGTCGTCCATAGGCTCGTGAGTGTGTCGTCCATAGGGGCGCGAGTGTGAGCATGTCGCCCATAGGGGCGCGAGTGGGTCATGATTGGGAGAGCCTGTGTGTTTTGTGTGATCTTTGTCTGTTTGTTTTGTAAAGAGCCTATGTGTTTATTTATTTAAAGAAGAGTCTGTGTCTTTCGTTATGTGGGGTTCTGTGTTTATTTTCTGTTCATGTTCTGTTTAATTTGATTATTAAAAGACCTTTTTTGAGTTAAACAACTCTCTGCGTCTATGCCCGCCTTACTTAAGCCCTTGGCATTAACAACAGCCTGGACTACCCCACAGTTCATGACATTTGGGAGGAAACTGGAGCACCACTGAGGAAACCAATGCACACAAACCCAAGGTGGGAATTAAACTTTTTTAATTCCATGATTACACCTCTGAAAAATCTGAAATCCAGTATCTTAAAATATTCAATTATTTCTTAAGACCAATAAAAAAAAAAGAAGTACAATACTCAGAACAAAATATATATATATTTACGAATTTAAGCACAAATTACTGCATCAATGTGGCACAGGGGAAATCAACTTGTGGCAGGGCTGAGGTGTTATTGAAGACCAGGTTAATTAATCAACATTCATAGCATGTTAAGAGAAAAGTGTTTGTCAGGGATAGTGCCTCATATGGTAGGTTTGACAGGGCCTGCAAGGCCAATCTCTATGCTCTATGTAATCTTAGTCTACCAGCCTACCAGCCCCTACCTTAGATCCTACCAGCTTACCAGGTGGTGCATACCCACCAATCTGCCATCCACCCATGAGTTCTTCTCTTTAACTTATATGTGTTATGGGAGAAACATCCGAGAAAAAAAAAGAAAAAAAAACATTAATAGATTTTGTGGATCCTTTTTCTTAAATCAAGGTGGGTCAAATGTACTTATGAGCTTTAATGTGTGCTACTTTGAAGCCATACCCCTGTGTAGCTGTCACAGATGAAGTGTATTTTTGTTCTGAATATTTTTTGGTCACATTTTGAAATACCTTTGTTTTGTTTGTTATAAATGCTGTATAATATTCAACTTCGTATTTGTAACTGTTCATTTGATTTATATAATAATATGGAAATTGTGCCACCTACAGGAGAAAACGAGTAGCGCTACACTGACCAGTCATGTGGTTTTTATTAATTGTGTGTACACAAAAAACGACATGAGGTTGCAAGTGTGTTGAGAGTGCAAGACAAAGAAAAGTGTTGTTTAAATATATATCTCTTAATGTCTCCTGAATCCTGATTGGAAGGCACACAGTATGTTTGTTTATATTTTAATTATCATGCCTTTGTAATATATGGTAACGTTTGTTTTGGGAAAAGTTTTGAAATATATTATATGACTAATTGATCTGCGTCATGGCGCATTGACTTCACAATCTGTAATTTTGATTGTAATACTATTTATTTTCATGTTTATAGTTTTTTCACGGTGGCCATTTGATGTTTGTGGAGTTGACTGTCCTCACTTTAAGAAGATGTCATTAAAATTTGAAAGTATTGAAGGCATCAGTTGAAAAGTGATTTTTCTGGTCAGGAAAAAATCTTCGGGAGCCATTATAGTGAAAAAATGTGAGTCGAAGAAGGTGTTTACACCTGAGAAAAGAAGAATTGATGCCTGCCCTCCCTATGATGTGCATAGTTGTCCTGCGGAATAACGGACTCTAATGGATCATAAGACGTCGCCGCTTAAGAGAACATCATGGTTTTGTTGGATTAAGAGCCCATGATTCCGTTGACTATTTTTTTGCAGTAATAACGAACAACCACAAGGGGCACCATTACGACATTTGGACACTTTAGTTGTCAATAAGCCTTGAAACACTTGGATAACAGGTCAGACTGTATTTTTTCAGTTTGAATTTCATTCCTTGGTGGGTGGTATCTTAAAGTTTATTCTAGTTTAAGGTGTATGTAAATATTTCAAATAATGACTGCATTTGGTTAATTTTGGAAGTTGATAAAATTGTGTCATTTGTTAAATATTTGAATATTATATATTATAGCTTAATTATTTGTAATAAGTCACAGTGTGCTCTTTCTACATTGTTTTTACATCTGATTTATGATGAGGTTTTAATTAAGTAATTAGCATGGATCAAAACAGATGAAACAGTGACGTCTTTGATCAAGTGATTCAAGCTCTTGAAGACGAAAAGGCTCAATTAGAAGGGAAAATAGAAGTTGAAATTGATGTCTCTCAGCTGCAAAAATATGAAAAGCGTTTAGCTGAAATTAATACAGATCTGGAAGCTAGTAAAGCAAGACTTCAGGAATCGTCCTTACAAGTTGAGCAAGAAGTCAGGTGATCTGAAAGAGAAAGGCGTCCTACAGAAAAAATGCTTGAGTTGAGATGTGAAGAGAGAACGGATGTTTATGTTCATATACTTAAACTTCAAAGCTGAAGCTCAATTTATTAAATCTAAACTGAAAGAAGAGTGCTCTAAAACAGAGTTAGATAATATGATGGCTACTGCAGAGAAACGGGAGGCAGAGTTAAAACAAACATACGAGAGCATTCGTTCACTAAACGTCCCATCTCAAGATATAAGAAGGAGAATGGATAGCTGTTCTTCAGTTACCAGTGAGTTGATTACGTTACTGAAAAGTCGTTGCGCAAAAGCTGATACTAAGGAGTTTGATGCAGCAGCTGTAAAAGAATCACTTCTCCAGTTATTGCGAAGAGATGACTCTAGGTCAATTTATGGGTCAACTGTATCAAGAGCTGAAAGAGATAGTCAGGAGGGAATTCATATTTCAGTAAGAAGGGCAGAAGCAGCGGCACGCCTAGCAGTCAAACATGCAGAGCTAAAGAGAGAAAAGGAAATCTTAGCGCAAAGAAAGGAGGTGCTAGCTCAACAAGAGAAGTTAAAGATGCTGGAAGATCAAAGAGATCTGGAAGTCATGGAAGCAGAATACATTGTGTATGCAGAAGAGAAATCAAAATTGAATGCTGAAAAAGGAGATACAAAAGAAAAGGGCACTTTGAATCCATGTCAGCATCCACTGCAACATGATAACTCTCCATGTGGCAAGGTTTCCCACAAAACTTTATCTCAAAAAAGCTCTGAACATGAGCTACAGTCAAAAGTAAAGGAAGTTTTGCTTATGAATGCACTAAAGGAATCCCTGGCAATGACTAAGCTTCCAGCTCCAGAGCCATTCACGTTTACAGGGGACCCTCTCAAATTCAATGAATGGCGTACCTGCTTTAAGGCGTTGATTGAAACAAACTGTACTACCTCGGCACATAGGTTGTGCTATCTGAAATGGTACATAAGTGGAGATGCACTTAGTGTACTAGAGGGAACCTTTTAGAAGTGATGAAGAGGCATATATGCAAGGTTGGGATGCTCTGAACAAGCGCTATGGACTCCCTTTTGTAATCCAGAGAGCATTTAGAGCAAAGCTGAGTAGCTGGCCAAAAATTGGACCTAGAGAGCCTCTGAAGTTAAGGGAGTTTGGTGATTTCCTCATCTCCTGCAAAAATGCGATGCCTCATGTACAAGGTCTAGGAGTTTTAGATGATTGTGAAGAAAACCAGAAATTGCTGCAGAAACTTCCTGACTGGGTAACAACCCGCTGGAATAGGTACGTCTCTAAAGTATTAGATGAAGAGAAGATATATCCAAGTTTTGCTACATTTTCAGACTTTGTAGCAGAGGAGGCACGTATCGCATGTAATCCAGTCTCATCTCTTCATGCTTTAAAACATGCAGATGAAAAGTCTGGGAATGAACATAAAGGTATCAGAGCAAGCGTTTTCGTGGAAAATGTTAAACCCATTGCAAAGAGCTTGAATAAAATGGAAAAAGGTTTCAAACCCAGCCCTTCTTCTACTCAGGATAAGAGACAAATGCAATGTGTCTGCTGTCAGCAAAACAATTTTATATACAAATGTGAAAGGTTCGCAGCAACGCCTCTCGAAAAAAAGAAAAGGTTCATCATTAACAAGATGTGTTTTGCATGTCTCAGAATCGGTCATATCTCTAATAACTGTAAGAAACGAGCTACTTGTAATATCTGCAGACAGAGTCACCCCTCTCCACTTCATGAAGAGCTCAGAGATGGAATCACTTGCTCAGTGTTGCAAATGAGATACCAGATTTGTTTGATTGTCCTGTGGGGCTTCTAATTGGCTATGATTGTTCTATGGCCTTAAAGCCAAAGGATCAGGAAAGGATCACGAACCATACGCTGTCAAAACAAACTTAGACCGGAGTGTAGTGGGATCCATAGCATCCAATACATGCTCTACAAATGCAACAGGGTTTTGTCATCGCATTTCCTTGAAGGAACTCCAAGCTATCACACCTGCATCGGTAATCAAGGCACTGGAAGCAGACTTTCAAGATACAGACTGTAAGGAGAAGGCAATATCACAAGAGGACATTCAGTTTCTTCAGCAACTGGATGAAAATAAAGAAGGTCATGTGGAAATGCCCCTACCTTTTAGGGTACGTCCTCTGTTACCAAACAATAAGCAACTAGCCATTGTTCGTTTGAAGCACTTGAAAAGAAAGTTGGAGAAAAATAGCAAGTACAGAGAGGACTATGTTAGATTTATGGACAAGGTTTTCAGAGATGGTGATGCTGAAGAAGCAAAAATCAGACCAAAGGAAGGGAGTACGTGGTATATTCCACACCATGGGATGTACCATCCTAGGAAATCAGAGAAAATAAGAGTAGTATTTGACTGCTCAGCCAAATTTGAAACCACATCTCTAAATAACCACCTTCTTACAGGACCAGATCTGACAAATGTGTTGACTGGTGTATTGTGCAGATTTCAAGAGCATCTGATTGCTATTGCCTGCGATGTCAAGAATATGTTCCACCGGTTTCATATCAGCCCAGATGATCTTAAGATTCACATCCCAAAAGAACCCAAAGAATACTGTATGAGGGTGCATATATTTGGAGCAGCATCTTCTCCAGGTTGTGCAAATTACGGTATGAAATATCTTGCTAGCAAATATGAGAAGGACTATCCTGTGGCAGCAAGCTTCATTCGCAAACATTTCTACGTGCTTAAATTTAGGCCAGTAATATAATGTGAAATTCTTTATTTATTACTGTACTATTACTTTGTTGTTTCTGGATAGTTAAGGATGATGTTGCACTGTTCAGCCTGATTGATGAGCCAGATTTAACAAACAAACAAAAAAACAAAACCGATCTATGCCTCCAACCATTTCCAGATTTCTCTATATTTTTAGAAACCCTCCACATGCATCTCTATGATTATCTTTTTTGAAAGCTGGTGTGATGTCCTATCAATCTTTTGGGCCCTGGGGTAATCATTGTGTGTGTGCGTGCTTTGTGTACATGTGTGTTGTGTACATGTGTGTACTGTATGTATGTGTTTTTATTTTATTTTATTTTATTTAGTCCCTTCTGTTGGTTTATAACCATAGTTTGACCATTAAGGTCTGACACATGCCATATCCTCTGAACAGGGAATGCCCTACTTGATCTCGGAGCATTTATGTGGGTTCTAAAATAAAGTTGGTAATTTGGTGGTTTCTAAGGCATATCATTTTCCATGGAAGTCCACTGAAGGAGAATGTGAGTCCAAACTTTTGCATGGTATATACACCAATTAGCCATAAGACATTCATAATACCACCACCATGTAAAATGAATAACTAACTAGTTTCTATCAAAGGGCTGAATTCCAAATCATTCTTTGACCCCTATTCAAGAGCATTACAGGGTGTGTTAAACAACTGATTATGTGCCCTGTATCCTTAAACCTGAAAATTAATAACTTCTGTGCGCTTGTGCCTATTACTGCATCACAGCCGTCTTGATAGCCAGCACAACATAAATAAATGTTATGGTATTGTTTATGAAAGTTAGTATGCATGACTAAAATGAGTCTAAAATGTTTTAGTGGTCCACTGAGACCATTGATCTGGTCGATCTGGGACTGTGCCTCGGGCAGCCCCAGGTAGCACTCGTTTGGGTTTGCTATCAGACCTGCCTTGTGGAGCTTTTCTGGGGCATATCTTTTAAACTTCCTGCATGGCCAGAAACATAAGAGACTCAATATTGAGGGTCCTGATTTACCTGATTCATTCGAACCGTGGAATTCAGAGGATCCATCATCCTCAAAGAGTGAAACAGCCAGATCTGAGGGAATCGGTGTGTGACATTCATTAGTCCTATTATCTGGAGAGTGCCCCTAGTGGAGGACCATGGCAAAAGCAGGCAGAAGCCATATCACACTGCTACAACAAACCACAGCTGCTTCACTTTTCTGAGATGGCGTGATTGGATGTAGGGCTCTATATTCTGCTTTTATTAACATAACACCAAAATATTTGTTGCATGTTAGGGGGATACAGATACAAATAGGGATAAATTGGGATAAAAAGTAAATTGTAGAATGAATACAGTACATAATGCCAATCCATTTTAAAAGCATTTGAATTTTTTTCTTTTGTCCTCCTGCAACCGATAGAAGAACATCAAATTTCAACAGAAACTATTCTGTGATCAAACCTGTTGAATATGTGTTTTTTTTTTCTAGGAAAAACAGAAGGTCTCATAACCAAGACCATAAATTCCTCTAGTAAAAAGGCATCAGAGATGGGAAATACTACAAAAACCACCCATTCTTTCAGGGTCAACATTCAAGACTCGTAACTGGTTGAATACCGATGATGATGTGATGGTTATTCCATTAGTCACATCCCGAAAAAGAATGAAATAACTGCAGTTTACTGGGTTATACTGAATTGGCCAGCTTAGTTTCAATAAAGTCTTCACTGCATTCCCTCCCAAGAGTGCCAGCTGATTGAAACATCTCTGCCTTCTCAGTCCCGGGGATTAAGATCTGGCTCGCCGGATTACTGAGCCGCCTCTTTGTCTCCCCTTGGTGTGTCTGTGTGTGTACGTAGTTCACTATTAGCACTTAATGTTGTTCACCTGTGTCCTCCTAATGTGTCTCCCTATTTAACCCAGCCGGCCCCGTAGTACATTGTCTGTTCACCATTTGTTTGCACTGAAAGGCTGCGCATGTGTGTGTATGTTAGCGTATGCTTATGTTTTCTCTCAAGAATGAGCAGGGGCTGTTGAGCAGAGTGTGCTTCACATTGTGGGAGACAAAGGCAGTGGCGGACGAGGTCAAATTCACGGCTGTCTCGCGCGGTACAGTATTACTGAGTTTCCACCTTCGCGGCTCAGTTAAGGTTTATTGGACTTGGTGACATTGTGCGCTCTCCCGAAGCTCCAGCCAGGAGATCATGGACTGAATTTATTGTCTCTTGTTGTTTTATGAACATAACCGTTGTTGTGCGAAAATAAACATTCATCAGAGATTTCCCTGCATCTGTGTCCGCTTTCTGCCAGCAAACATGACAGATGAACAGACCCTCCAGGATCGACAGCTTAGCACGGGCAGTAAATGACCTCGCCCTCCGCATCAGTCAACTGGTGCCTATTCGAGCTCCCTCACCGCCACCTGCGCGACGACCCGAACCAGTGGCACCACGTCCCGCCCCTCCAGAGAGGTATGCGGGGAATCCAGAGGGATGCAAGCATTTTTTGCTGAACTGTGAGCTGTACCTGGCGGAGATTTCTGACATCTCAGACCAACAGCGGGTCAGCTTCATCATACAACAGCTCACAGGGACAGCCATGGATTGGGCAACGGCAGTGTGGAGTGCCGGGGGAGACGTTACGTCCAACTAGGCCCGGTTCATAGAGGCCCTTCGCGTGTTTTTTGATCACCCAGACCAGAGTAGGTCCACTGAACAGCGATTACTAAAGCTACGCCAGGGTAAAACAACGGTGGCTGACTACGCCATAAAGTTTCGAGTGCTCGCCGCAGAAAGTGGATAGTGTGAGACCAGCCTACGGGCACGATTCCGTGATGGGCTACAACCCGAAATTCAACTGGAACTCGCCTGTAGAGACGCAGGTATGTCATTAACCGAAGTCAACGACCTGTCAATAAGATTAGATCAGCACCTGCGGGGCCAGCGGCGACACTCATCATCTAAACAGCAGGCAAAATGGGGCGAAGTAGATCAACTTTACTCAACCCAACCAGAACCGCGCGAAGGGGGCCTCCCGGAGCCCATGGAGGTGAGCTCCTCCCATCTTCCACCGAAAGAGAAGAAACGAAGACGGGCTGCAGGATTGTGCTTGTACTGTGGGGGTGGGGGGGGGATTCGTCATTGGGTCAGCGACTGCCCGCTGCTACATGGAACACAGCTCACACCACCTCGCACACACCACCCGTTTTGCATAAAAGCACAAATTTCATTTAATAACCAAACCTTGTCTGTCTTTCCCCTTATAGATTCCGGGGCGGCTGGAAATTTTATTTCCTCTACAGTACTTTCCGCGCTGCGAGCTCCTATGTCGAAGCTTCCAGATCCGATCGCAATAAAAGCTCTGGATGGTCAGCAACTCGCTCAGTCGCCTATTGAAAGAATATCCGCGCCCCTACGATTAACTTTTCCCGGTCACACTGAGGAACTGAAATTTTTTGTACTTCCTCAGCTAGATCAAGCCGTCATGCTGGGTCTTCCCTGGCTCAGCGCTCACAATCCCAATTTTGATTGGGCACAATTCCGCATTGTATCTTGGTCCCCTAGATGCGCTAGATCCTGTATACCACAGGTTTTGACGGTCCAAACCACTAGTATTGAGAGCCCAACTGCCCATGTGTCTGTCAAGGTACCATCCGAGTATGTGCACTTTAAAGACGTGTTTAGTGTCAGGGCAGCAGCACGACTTCCCCCTCACCGCCCATGGGACTGCGCGATAGAGCTTTTGCCGGGGAAAACACCGCCTACACTCACGTATTTATCCCTTGACCATGGAGGAACCACGGGCCATGGAGGAATATGTGAGCGAGGCTCTTCAACAGGGGCTCATCAGTAGGTCCACGTCTCCAGCTTCAGCTGTATTTTTTTTTATAGAAAAAAAAAGGCGGGGGTTTACGTCCGTGTATAGATTACCGCGGACTAAATGCGGTAACCATAAAATATAAGCACCCACTGCCCCTGGTGCCGGCGGCCATCGACCAACTCTGAGGCGCTTCTATCTTCACTAAACTCGACCTCCGCAGCGCATATAATCTCGTTCGTGTGCGTAAAGGCGATGAATGAAAGACTGCATTTAGCACAACCTCGGGACACTACCAGTATAATGTGATGGCCTACAGTTTGGTAAATGCACCTGCGGTGTTTCAGGGATTCATGAATGACGTGTTCCGGGATATGTTTAACCGTTTTGTCATAGTGTACTTGGATGATATTCTAGTATACTCGCGGTCATATAACGAACACGTCCGTCATGTGTCCGCCGTCCTTCATCGCCTTCGGCCCTCCAGGTGGCAGAAAGTCTATGCGAACAGGTGTTTCGTTACTATGGTATCTCGGAGGATATTGTTTCTGATCGTGGTCCCCAATTCATCGCCAGAGTCTGGAAAGCTTTCTTCCAGAAATTGGGGACCACTGTTAGCCTAACGTCGGGCTATCACCCCGAGTCTAATGGGCAGGCTGAGCGGACTGAGCAAGAACTCGGGAGATACCTCCGAGCATACTGTATTAGTCGACAGCACGAGACTGCTTAATCTGGGTGGAGTAGGCGCAAAACTCGCTACGTCACTCAGCTACCGGCCTGACGCCGTTCCAAAGTGTGCTGGAACACCAGCCTCCGCTTGGGATGCCACACCCACTGATCTACCCATGGTGGATCAGTGGTTTGGAAAAGCGGAGACAGTATGGGAGAATGCTCACACCAAAATCTCCCTAGCAGTGCGACGATTCAAGAAATATGCCGATAGACGGAGAAGGGAAAGTCATCCGCTCCAGGTAGGCAATCGGGTATGGCTCTCGAAACGGGACCTTCACCTCAACCTTCCCTTGCCGCAAGTTAACCCCCAGATATATCGGGCCTTTTCCCAAAATAGCTCAAGTTAATCCTGTGTCATTTAAGTTACAACTACCCAGTCATTTTCGCATTAACCCTGTGTTTCACGTTTCCCTCCTCAGGCCAGTGATTCGGGGGCCGCTAGACGAAGGCACAGTTGAGCCGTCGCTTCCTGGGGCTGTGGAAATCGAGGGTGCCCCTGCGTTCAGAGTGAGAACTTTACTTGACTCCCGGAGGAGAGGGGGTTCCCTTCAATATCTAGTAGACTGGGAAGGGTACAGCCCGGAGGAGCGAAGCTGGGTCCCGGCACGGGACATCCTCAGCAAACAACTCATAACAGAGTTCCATCAAGCACGGCCGGATCGCCCGGCACCGCGACTCCCGGGTCGACCCGCCCGCCGGCAATCCCATCAGACCGGTGGGTCTCAACTCCCTCCAGTAACGCAGTGAGTGCGCCCTCACCTCCCTCACTGCCCCCCGAGGACGCCGGGCCTCGGGGGGCAGTACTGTAACATCTCTGCCTTCTCAGTCCTGGGGATTAAGATCTGGCTCGCTGGATTACTGAGCCGCCTCTTTGTCTCCCCCTGGTGTGTCTGTGTGTGTACGTAGTTCACTATTAGCACTTAATGTTGTTCACCTGTGTCCTACTAATGTGTCTCTCTATTTAACCCAGCCGGCCCCGTAGTACATTGTCTGTTCACCATTTGTTTGCACTGAAAGGCTGCGCATGTGTGTGTATGTTAGCGTGTGCTTATGTTTTCTCTCAAGAATGAGCAGGGGTTGTTGAGCAGAGCGTGCTTCACATTGTGGGAGACAAAGGCCGTGGCGGATGAGGTCAAGTTCACGGCTGTCTCGCACGGTACAGTATTCCTGAGTTTCCGCCTCCGCGGCTCAGTTAAGGTTTATTGGACTTGGTGACGTTGCGCGCTCTCCCGAAGCTCCAGCCAGGAGATCATGGACTGAATTAATTGTCTCTTGTTGTTTTATAAACATAACCTTTGTTGTGTGAAAATAAACATTCATCAGAGATTTCCCTGCAACTGTGTCCGCTTTCTGCCAGCAAACATGACACTGATGTGAAAAAGTTTGGCTTTGATTTTTCCCCCCATCCTTTGCATAAGGATTTGCAGAGATTGTATTTTTATAGATCAGTTAAATGAACACATCAAAGACATTGTATTTATTGTTTCAGCAAATGTTCGTTCTGGCTTTCAATAAATTTTCTCTATAGATCAATTTTGTAGAGTTTGCCTCACCTCAAAACAAGACATCCAGGCAGCAAGTGTGAGACAGGAGTGCTTCCAACTAAGAATACCAGGGTTGCATGATCTACAGCTCACCTCAGATTAAACTTTGACTAGTGTAAGTGCTGTTAAAGCAGACTGTGTATTAAGAAAGCATCTGTCTTTTTTCATCCAGTGACTGGCTTCCCTTCAGATTTATTACATGATTTTTTGAGGGAATTGTTTCATTTCAAATAGATCTTTGTGTACAGAAATTGATTTCAGAAAACATCCTGACATTGGAGGACCTTAAAAGCATTATACAGTTGAACCTTAGATTGTGAGTGTTTCGCAAGATGCAACAAATTTTAACTCGGTAAACTGCCTCCCATGCTCAGTCTCAGTGTCACGAACTAACCGGAGATGAACCAGAAGACTAGCGGTTAGCCCTGTAGCATGGATGGTAAACCCAAACGCGGAAGTAGCGCGAGCAGGCAGGATAACCACGCTGGTTATTATTAGAACTCTCCCGAAGCGAGAGCAAGAGTTTACACAAATAAACCCGCATTCTAAATATACCCAATATATGCACCCAATCGACAGCGATGTTGAACGGTTTAGCGGGTGTTAGCAAGTCGGATGGCGTTGTTTGTTCGTCTCCAGAGCCGTCGACACCGGCGAACCAACTGTTGGGCCGACGGTACTTGATGGTCGAACATCGGAGGTTGGAAACTGTAGCACACCTCGAACGGGCTGAGGTTGGTGGCAGAGGACGTATGGAGGTTGTGAGACAACTCAGCCCATATGAGGTAGCGGGCCCAGGAGCACTGACGATGAGCAATAAAGCATCTCAGGTAGCGCTCTAGTTGTTGGTTGGTTCGCTCCTTCTGACCGTTAATCTGTGGGTGGTAGCCGGAGGACAGACTGCAGGTGGAGTCGATCAGATGGCAGAAGGCCTTCCAGAACCGGGAGGTGAACTGGGCCCCCCTGTCCAAGACGATGTCCTTTGGGAACCCATGCAGGCGGACTACGTGCTCTAATATGAGCTCAGCTGTCCTTTTGGCTGACGGGAGACCGGGGAGGGCCACCAGGTGTACAGCTTTGGAGAACCAGTCGACGATGGTGAGGATGGTGTCCTTTCCTTCGGAAACCGGCAGGCCCGTGATGAAATCAACGGCAATGTGTGTCCAGGGCCGGCGGGGAGCTGGGAGTGGCTGAAGTTCCCCTGGTGATGGCTGGTTGCTGTCCTTGGCCCTGGCACACACTGGGCACGCCTGGACGAACTCGTCCATGTCCCTCCTCATATTTGGCCACCAGAAGGCGCGTTGAATGAAGAGTAGCGTGCGTCGCCATAGAGATGACCAGACGGGACACCTGCTGGTTCGGTCTCCGCAGTCTGTGCCTGGCGAACCCTCGTTTCCAAATCCCAGTTAATTGGTGCAAGGATCTTGGTGGGTGGTAGGACAGGCGCGGGGTTCGTCCGGGGGACGTCTTCTTCGTGGTGTCGTGATAGAGCGTCGGCCTTGGTGTTCTTGGACCTCGGGCGGTATGACAGGGGGAAGTTATAATTTTCGAAAAACAATGCCCACCGCGCCTGTCTGGGGTTGAGTTGTTTCACTGTGCGGATAGTAATGAGGTTTTGATGGTCGGCCCAGACGATGAACGGCTTTCTGACGCCAGTGTCGCCATTCCTCCAAGGCCCACTTTATGGCCAGCAGCTCGCGGTCCCCTACTCCGTATCGCTGCTGAGTGGAGTCAAATTTCTTGGAGAAAAAACAGAGTTCGTGGAAGGTGGAGATGGTGGTGGAGGTGAGATGGAAGGGGTGAGATGAGGGGCAAGTCAGAGCGGTTAAGAGCTGCAACTGTACTGTAGTCTCGGATAAAGTGACGGTAGAAGTTAGCCGAAACCCGAGAAATCACTGGAGTTGTTTGAGAGTTTTGGGTAGGGGCCAATGACTCACAACTTCCAGTTTCTGCAGGTCCATGGCCACACCCTGGGACGAGATGACAAAACCCAGGAACGTGGTGGAGCGCTCGTGAAAAGCGCACTTTTCCAACTTTCAGTACAGTTGGTGGGCGAGGAGTCTCTTTAGGACCGCCCTGACGTGCTGGATGTGTTCGTTGATGGTTCGGGAGTAAATGAGGATGTCGTCCAGGTAGACAAATACCCAGCGGCCTAACATGTCTCCGAGAACGTTGTTGATAAATTCTTGGAATACCGCGGGTGCATTGCAGAGACCAAAGGTGATGACCAGGCTTTCATAGTGTCCGGTAGGGGTGATGAAGGCTGTCTTCCACTCATCGCCCTCTTTGATGCACACCAAGTTGTAGGCGCTCCGGAGGTCCAACTTAGTGAAAATGGTGGCGCCAGAGAGGGCGTCCAGGCCAGAATTGGTAAGAGGCAACGGGTGTCGGTTCTTGATGGTGATGTTGTTGAGTCCCCGGTAATTGACACAGGGACGAAGATTACCATCGCGTTTCTTCACAAAAAAGAACCCCGCTTTGGCAGGTGAGGAGGAGGGCCGGATGGTACCATGGCGAAGTCATGCATCTCATTCTTGGATAGGGAATAGAGGTGGCCGTGGGGTGGGATGGAGCCTGGCTGAAGGTTGATCGCCAGGTCGTAGGGGCAATGTGGAGGTAGATGGGTGGCACGTTTCTTGCAGAAGACTTCAGCCAGGTCCCGGTAGTCTCGTGGGATGTTATCTGTGTCGACATCGGGGACCTCGGTGGTGTGTAACAGATCCACAATACGCGCAGAGCCCCTCTCTGAATCCTGTTCTGCTGCGGTTAAGGAGGCGCGCCCTAATTGCATGGGTTCCCCGGCTCCTGTGTTAACCATGGCGGGAGGTGGAGAACCGACGGGTCCGGTAGGTGGAGCAGTGAATGAGGATCGGGCTTCGGAGACTGGAGCTTGGGGGAAGAAAGTGGTGGATCGAGGAGCAGACTAATGGCATCGTGATGGGCAGCAGGGTACGGGGAGCTGGCTTGGGGTGAGCGAGCAGACGTTGGTCGATCCAGAGGGCAAGTTGGATTAAGCCCTCCAAGGTCGCTGTGAGCTCTCGTCCGGCGAGCTCATCCTTTATACGCAAAGCCAGTTCCTCGTAGTAGGTCGTCCGGAGAGCGGAGTCTCCCCAGTCAGTCTGCACAGCAAGGGTACGAAACTCCGCGGTGTAGTGGCTCACAGACGACCCTCCCTGCTAGGTGATATAGTTTGGAGTCGGTCTCCACCTTAGCAGCAGGATGTTCGAAGGTGAGTTTGAGTTGGCGGGTGAATTCCATGTATGAGTAGGCGACGTCTGAATCTGAGCGAAGAACTGCTGTGGCCCACTCAGCTGCCTGTACGGATAGCAACAAGACAAGAAGAGCAATGCGCAGTCGGTCTGTGGAGTACCTGGTGGAATTGAACTCAAACACGAGATCAAATGCGGTTAGAAAAACACCACTTCCCATCTGTGCCATCCCATTTATCCGGTAAAGCCAGAAAACATCAGAAGATGGGGAGGGAGTTGGCGGAGGGTCGCATTCTCCTGTCGCAGCTCCGCCACCTTGCGGCGCAAGACCGTGACGTCTTGGAGCTCCTTGCGGAGAGACGCGACTTCACCACGGAGCTGATCTATCAACTTGGCGTGCTGGTCAACCACATCGCAGAGGCAAGCAAACTCCGCTGGGTTCACTGCTGATGGCTCAGTCATTTTGTCATGAACTAACTGGAGATGAACAAGAAGACTAGCAGTTAGCCCTGTAGCGTGGATGGTAATCCCAAACGCGGAAGTAGGCAGGATAACCACGCTGGTTATTATTAGAACTCTCCCAAAGCGAGAACAAGAGTTTACACAAATAAACCCGCGTTCTAAATACGCACACGCCAATCGAAAGCGAAACCCAAGAAAGTGAGTACTCACGTTTAGACGAGCGAAGCATCGGCGATAGCATGGGCAAAACTCAATGACTGACCGAGTGCAAAGTGCCATCTTGTCTCCTTTTATGCTTCCTAAGTCATGACCGTACTACTTCCGGGTTTCTCGTGCCGGTCGCGTTAGGAGTGCGCATGACACTCAGTTTGCTGGTGTCACTTTTATACTCAACATTCGAGCATACATACTGTATACTGTTCACTATAACGTTTTGACTACTTATGTACGCATATTTTTTGTGTGTGTGTATGTGCGTGTACTGTATGTGTGCAAGCATTCTTGTGTGAGTGTCTGTAAACTGGTGTATATGTGCGTGTGTGTGTGTGTGTGTGTGTGTGTGTGTGTGTGTGTGTGTGTGTGTGTGTGTGTCGTCCTATGCAGTATCTCCTTTCCTCCTCCTCTAGTCTCTCTGGCTCTGTCGTAAAGCTATCCATGATAAAGTGTAGGTAAATTTGTTTTATTTTTTCTTTACATTTTGTGCTAATAATTTTTAGATAAATATTTTTGGGTTGTGGAACGAACTGTCTGGGTTTCCATTATTTTTTATGACGAAATTTGCTATACAAGCATGCTTCTGGAACAAATTATGCTTGCAATCCAAGGTTTATCTGTATAACCATTCCCATATGAGAATTTGGATAAACACAGCAGACCATAATTTCCAAAACATTTATTACTAAGAAAAAGTATTGGGGATAATTCACACTAGAACCGGCCACACCTGAGACTTCTTTCTCTGAAAAGATTTATAGTCTGCTAATAATTGTTGTAAGGCATTGTAAAAACTGTTAACTTACATTGAGGATGACATGTGGCTGAGAGTGATTCTTGTTTCACAATATTTGATGAATAAAGACAAAAAAACATCAAACTTGATGTTGAACTAAAAAACATAATAAGCCAATATTTACAGATCCCAACAGGACTGTCAATCAGCTGTGGAACTTAATTAACATTGAAAACCTCCCAGATGAGAAAGTAGCTACTACAGTATTTAACCCAGTGCTAGAGCCCTATTGTTCATCAGAGTCCAGGGTAGATGAATGCAGTGCACCATTACAGTCTGTGTTCCAGTCCATCCCTGATCAGTACACAGAGCCACTGCTGTAACCTTTACTATCCAATCTTTCTCATATGTGCTTGAATTACATCTTAAAAGAAGCATTGAAGAGTACAAGAAGAGTAGAGTTTTAATGATTGTGACATGTGAATTGCGAATTGAGATTTTAAGTAAACTTGCATTGGCAATCTATCATTACACAAAATACCCAATTGACCATGAGTTGCATTAGGTTTCCAGTAGCCTCATTGAAAAAAAATGAGGCTACTGGAATTACTGGAAAAGCATCATTGGACTCATTGGAAAAGCATTCATGCTTAAGGGAACCAGGATCAAATGAGCTCTGATTTTTTTACGTCAAATTACCACCCAAAACATGCACTCAACATGGTGTGAAGAAGTTGAAATTAACAAAAAAGGCAGACATCCACAAGATAGAGGACAAGATGGGGAAAAATTAATTGCATTCCTGATTACCCAGATGGACAAACTGCAGGGGATTTGGAGAGTCTGCCATGTTGAGAAAAAAAAAAGCATCAGCATGGTAAACATGAAAATCAACCATACATTCCCCCTTAGAGGAAGGGAGAGATTATTGAAGATGCACCACTTGTCTTCCAGACTAAGGACATCTGTTCTAACTTGATTCTAGCTTGAGCCAACCATTTTTTTTAATAGTCAAAAAGTTGGGTTAAGTTGAAGAGAGATATAAATTAATTGAGCCCACAAGCAATACTACTTAAGCTGACTTACATTTTTAAATTAAAGTTAACTTAAACCAACTTAAGAATTTTAATTGGGTACATGTGGATGGAAAATGTCACTTGTAAAATACTAAGTATCGCTTACACATTTCTGAGGTCATAGGTCATTAAGAGGTTTCAACAAGGTGCAGCACCTTTGCTCCTCTTGTTGCAAACTGATGGAATTTAGGGATCCCTGACTTGAGATTTATATGGTTAAAATCTCTAGCGACAATAAAATTTCCATTTGGCTGTATATTGTGCAATTTACTTATAGCATGCTACATTCCACAGAGCATTTCCTTAGCATTAATGCTAAAATGAACTAATACAGCCACTATAAAAACTACAGCAAATTCCTTTTGCAAATAATATCTCCACATAGAAAAAAATCTTGGTGTTGACAGTCCTATAAACATAAATGCTTCCATATGGGGGAGCCATACAACACAAAACCACGCCTGGTTCCTCTCAAGGTTTCTTCCTATTGCTTACATGCCCTCGGCTTGCTCATCCAGGACTATCTAATCATTTTGATTCATAAATATTCACATTTTATACAAATTTCCATAATTTCTTTTGATGTGTGAAACTGTTTTGCAACAATGACAACTGATAAAGCACTATATAAATATATATCTTTAATTTAATTGAAAACCAACCACTGCAAAATGAAAAATAAATAAATAAATGAATAAATAAATCATCATCATCATCATCATCATCTAAACATGACACAAAATGATTAAACCAAACAGCAAATTATTTAAGATAATTATGTTTTTCATGATGAATATAAAAATATTACACAGCCTCCCATCACAGAATTTTGATGCACCGCCTAAATCAGGGTGTAGAATTTATTCAGGTTAATGATCACTGCTGAAAAACCCATAAACTTTAACACTGAGTCATTGGTTAGGTGATGTCTTGTTTGCTTTGCTTCAATAGCACGTCCAACTTCACAAGTAAATCCAAGCTCAACCAAGTGATGTCTCAACCAGAACACAAAACACAAAAAATTTGGTCACCCTGAAATGGTCCACAACAAAAGAATCAGTCAGTGGCCTCTAAAATCCTGCTAAGGAAATAGCTTTAAACTTCACTATTTTCTTCACTCTATTAAGAGTATAAGGTCATTTTTCAGTGACCTAACGAGAAGTTTAAGTACCAACAAAATGCCAAAATGCATAGAACCCCACAACCAAACCTAGAAAAAAATTTACAAAAATTACAAAATTGTTGTCTTCTCATTCTTGGTGGGTTTCTTCCGTTTCCTCCCACAGTCCAAAGACCTGCAGAATAAGCAATTCTATGTTCCCAGATTTTCCATAGTGTGTGAATAAGTGTGTGTGTATGTGTGACCTGGGATGATTGGCACTGTGTCCATGGTGTACCCTGCCTCGTACCCTAAGCCTCCTGGGATAGGCCCCAGGCCTCCATGAGTGAGTGGTGTTGTTGTTGTTGTTACTTAGGATTACCTAATGTCATGTGTGCTGTTTTATAGTATAGTAGTGTACTAAAATATAGAAAATGAATCACATAACAAACAACAACAACAATGGATTAGAAGGCGTCCAAAATGATGACTATGATGTCATCGACATCCCTCTGTTAAAACTGTTTTAATAGTGCTCATGTCATAAATATGCAAGGGTCATCTTGTTCTTCCCAGCATAGCTCAGGGCCTTCACACTTGCACGTATACATGTCAAACTCAGCACACTTCTAGTTCTCATTGAGCTGAACAGTTTTCACAATGCATGTCATGGGCTCAACTCAACATGAAGTCAGATATTTTGGGTCAATTGCAAAACTCACACAATGGGCACATATTCAGTACGCTACACATCCTACACACTCCGTCTCAACAGTGTTTAGTGGAGTTTAAGGTGTCTGTGCAGGACACTAAAACACTGGCAAACCATGAGTACAGGGAAATTACAGCAAACAAAGAAATTTTATACAATAGTGTGCTTCCAAGGTTGTGCCAATTATGACTTTTGGTCATATAGTATGAACCATATACTGTAAATATATATTATACAATATAAATATTTACATAGTTCTTAAAAGAAGCAGGTACAAAAAAAAAAAACCTAAATGCTTAGTAGCATGACATTATGAGTGCCACAAATATGATGCATTAGTGAAATGTATACATCATTATAACACAGCAATGTTATTTTGGTATTTTTAATATTTTAGATTATATTTTGTTTTTTTATAATTATATATTTTTCCCGTTTTTGCTAAATAACAAACTAGTTTTTACGCTCTAATACTACTGGACTTTATCCGTTTTTTTGCGCTTTTTGGGAGAACGCGCGTATCATCTGACCGACAGCAAGCGAATCCATCACCAAATAATCACAACTCCGGCACAAAGAGTACGTTATTATGTCTACCATTCAGCTCGCTCAGTGTGTGGAGTGCAGGATGTTTAGACATTCTTCCTCCGTCATTAGTGATAATTTTATTTGTGATAGGTGTGTGTTAGTTAGCACCCTGACGGAGAAGATAGTAGCATTAGAGGAGCGCATCCAGACTTTAGAGAGGGTTAGTGAGCGCGAGAGCAGCGTTATTCCCGTAGCGGAAAGTCTGGGTGCCACAGGCGGAGATAACTAGCTGCCGACTCCGGCAGTAGAGCCCTCACAGCGGGGCGAGTGGGTGACAACTCAGCGGCATACTCGTTCAGCCAAAGCTAACGCTAAGGCTAGCCCACCGGAGCACACCTCTTCTGCGCTTCACGTGTCCAACAGGTTTGCTCTCCTCAGTGATGCACCCGCTGAGAAACCTGAAAGAGCTCTGGTTATAGGAGACTCTATACTGAGACATGTGAAATTAGCTAGGCCTTTAGGGGCGCCAGCGGCAGTGGTCAGGCGTATCCTGGGAGCCAGAGCACCGGACATAGCAGGTAATCTTAGGGCTCTAGGTCAGCATAGGTTCGCCAAGATAGTAGTACATGCTGGATCTAACGATATACGCCTTCGTCAGTCAGAGGTTAGCAAGCATAACTTTACAGAGGTGTATAGTGAAGGCGATGTCCGAAGAAGTAGTTTGCTCTGGCCCCATCCCAATGAGACGTGGCAACATAGCTTACAGCAGGTTATGGTCGCTGAACCGCTGGATGTCCAGGTGGTGCTCCGAAAACAACGTGGGCTTCATAGACAACTGGAAAACCTTTGAGGGCAAAACTGGCCTGTTAGGGCGGGACGGTGTCCATCCCACTCGGGAAGGTGCTGCTCTCATTTCTTGCAGTATAGCACATAGTCTCAGAAGAGGCCTAGTTAATCGGTGACAATCCAGAGCCCAGGCCAGGGAGCAGACAGACAGGCTAAACCAACCGCCTGCTAGCTACATAGAGTCGTCACTCAGGGTTCATCATATTGAGACTGTGTCTGTTCCTCGAGCTAAACATAAACATAAATTTAGAAAGACTCAGGAAGTCTGTTTTAGTAATTTAATTAACATAGATACCACAAACTCAGATCACACTGAATGCGCAGCCAGCACCTCTGATCTGAAGCTAGGACTGTTAAACATTAGATCTCTCGCATCTAAAGCAGTTATTGTTAATGAAATTATCACAGATCAGGAGTTTGATATATTATGTTTAACAGAAACCTGGATTAAACAGGACGAGTATGTAGCCTAGGCTAACTGGTAGAGGAGGAGGCGTTGCAGTTATTTATAACGATAATCTGTCTATCGTACAAAAACACAGTTTAAAATTTAATGGATTTGAAGCTCTCTATAGTAACATAAAGTCAGCTCAGTCGATCCCGCTAATCATCATTTACAGACCCCCTGGGCCGTAATCGGAGTTTCTCTGTGAATTTGCAGATTTCCTCTCAAACCTTGTTGTTTCTGTAGACAAAGCGTTAATTGCTGGAGACTTTAATATTCATTTTGAAAATCCAGAAGACCCTCTGAGAACAGCATTCTTGTCCATACTGGACTCAGTAGGAGTAAATCAGTGTGTAGTAGGACCCACTCATAAAGCAGGTCACACTTTAGATTTAATATTATCCTTCAGATTAAGTATAGGAAATATAACCACAATTCCACAGTCTGAAGTTATCTCAGATCACTACCTTGTCTCGATTAAAGCGTGTCATAGTAATAATGTATGCACAGCACCACTCTACCGCCTTAAACGTACATTTACATCAAATACCGCACAGAGCTTTATCAATAATCTTCCAGAGTTATCAACTTTGATTGGATCGCCATCTGACTTCACAGAACTCGAACAGGCGAATTAATATCTTCATATATATTCATATGAATATATTCAGGCTTTGAAACCAGACAATTTAAATAATTCAGATGATCTAACCACATCACATCAGAACTTAGAACACTTTACTCCCCTTGAAGCGAGGGAACTAATTTCACTCATCTCTTCTTCAAAGTCATCAACCTGAATATTAGATCCTATACCGACACATTTTCTCAAACAGATAATACCAGCAATAATAGAACCTATGTTGAAAGTAATTAACTGTTCACTAAGTAGTGGGTATGTCCCCAAATCCTTTAAATTAGCTGTTATTAAACCGCTAATCAAGAAACCTGACCTTGACCCCTTTCTGCTTTCTAATTACAAACTAATATCAAACCTTCCCTTTATGTCCAAGATTTTGGAAATGGTAGTATCACAGCAGCTATGTTCACATCTACACAGAAATAGCATAAATGAACTGTATCAGTCAGGATTTAGGCCTCATCACAGCACAGAGACAGCACTTGTTAAAGTAGTAAACGACCTCCTACTGGCCTCTGATCAGGGTTGCATCACTATACTTGTGTTACTGGACCTCAGTGCAGCTTTTGACACCATTGATCATAGTATTCTCCTTCACAGATTAGAAAAGGTAGTAGGAATTAAGGGAACTGTCCTTTTGTGGCTCAGATCCTACTTGACTGATCGTTATCAGTTTGTAGATTTAGATGGTGACCATTCCTCATGTTCTCAAGTGGAGTTTGGTGTTCCACAGGGTTCAGTTTTAGGCCCACTGCTTTTTTCCCTTTACATGAAATTTCGCATTGATTTTAAGATACTACTTTTGACATTTAAAGCACTAAATGGTCTCGCGCCACAGTATTTGAGTGAACTGTTAGTGTCTTACGATCCGCCACGCCTACTTCGATTAAAGAATGCAGGCTGCCTGTCAGTACCACGTATTATTAAAACTACAGCAGGGGGCAGATCTTTTTCTTACAAAGCCCCAAAGTTATAGAATAATCTTCCTATTAATGTTTGGGACTCAGACACAGTCCCAGTGTTTAAGTCTAGGCTAAAAACTATTTATTTTTAAATAAATGCTCTCTCTTCTCTCTCTCTCTCTCTCTCCCTCTCTCTTTTCCCTCTCCCTGTCTCTCTGTCGAGCTATACATGTCGCTCCTGAGTTGCCAGTGATCCAGACCCCTCTGCCCTCTGGACCTGTCTAACCAGTCCTCGAGTCCTGCTTCTGGTTGGAGATCTCGTCGCATTGATGCCCCGTGTGGTCTGCCTGGATTCGTGTGATGGCTGGGGATGGTTTCCACGAAGACTGTCCTGTCCTCGATTGATGCTGACAGCTGTTCTCTGGGGACCTGTGACTTCAGTTGTTCGATAGCTCAGGACTGGAATTTCCTACAGTTTACCTGAGCCTCCAGGAACAAACTGGACTCCTTTCAATTTTAATTTTAATTTTAACACATCTCCTGTTATCCTGTTATATCACCCAGATGAGGATGGGTTCCCTGTTGAGTCTGGTTCCTCTCAAAGTTTCTTCCTATTACCATCTCAGGGAGTTTTTCCTTGCCACCGTCGCCCTTGGCTTGCTCATCAGGGACAATCTGATCATTTTGATTCATACACATTGCATACAAACTTACTTCTTTTGATTGTGTAAAGCTGCTTTGCAACAATGTCAATTGTTAAAAGCGCTATATAAATAAATTGACTTGACTTTGAGTCAAAGTCTCAAAGAATAAAGAATACTTTGAGAACAAGAAGCCACTCCTCCAATATGTAACTTCCTCTAATTTTATTTATTGCCAGCAGCACTTTTCATTCTGTATACAGAGTACAGAGGCTCAGTCTGTCAGTCACATCTACAAAGACACACCATCGTTTCATGTTTTAGTGAGTCTTTAAAAGATTAAAGATGATTCTAGGTTCTTCTCAGAAGGATGACATGGAAGTAGTTTTATACAAGAGTTCTGACAATGACTACGATACAGAGAAAAAAGATTCTGACTCCATGAGGCACCTAACAGCACACCACAAAGGTACAGTACATTTACATTTGGCTTTCATTACAGTCAGTGGAGATAATGGTGGATATCTGTGAGAATGTAGACACAGATATCCACCACCATCTCTAACACTGATAGAAAAATAAAACAAAATCATCTCAATATTTAACTTTTTCACTTCGCTCAACTTTTCTGATCCTTGTGTCTGTTCCCATAAATGATCAAAAATAAATTTGGACTAATTGGTCCCCTTTAAGACGAATAATACAAAAGTCATACAATTCTTGTGTGAAAAACACATGTTGTGGTTTAAACACAGGACAGGACTCTCTGTCTGTGCAGAGCTGTTAGCCATAAACCAATGCCTCAGGGGAGGGAAGGTTTGGTATTTTCTTCATATTATTAACATTACGCTGTACGGTATATTATTAAAAAAATGTGTACTTTTTGGGCATTGCTTAATGGAAAAGAGCTGTGCCAGTAATGTGCTTTGCATGTCATGGGAGATCAACACACAGTAAACAGGGGTATGAGGAAAATGTTATCATGTAAATATGATGGAAATTTATTTATAATTTATTTATAAAAAAGTGTAAATGCCAAGTCTCCAAGACTAAAAATGTCTATTTACATCTAGGAGGAGACACTGTATGGAGCAGGTGTTACAAAAGGACTGCAGTGTGTGTGGTGCTGCTGTGTGTTGTCCTGCTGACTGCCGTCACAGTGCTTTGGACCAAATACAACAACGTGAAGACAGAGAGACACCAGTTACAGACCAGTTACAATACTCTGACTATAGAGAAAGCCAAGTTACAGACCAGTTACAACAACCTGACCATAGAGAGAGACAAGTTACAAACCAGTTACAACAATCTGACTATAGAGAAAGACAAGTTACAGACCAGTTACAACAACCTGTCTGTACAGGCAGACCAGTTAAAATCCAGGTGCACCCTGACTAAAGATGGCCAGAAGCCATTTAGGCCATTTAATAGATTGCGTAAGTAGCTTAATTTAGTGGTAAGTTTTCTACCCAAAAGTTAAATGGCATCAATTCAAATTGGGGAATCAATATTTAAATCACATTTAACTCACAGTTCATTTTTACCAAGGCCCTAAAATGAAAGCATTTACAGTAATTACAAAATGTTTTATTTACCTAATGCTTTATTAGTGCATTTTAACCCCTATTTTGGAACCAGTGAATCATCCTAACAATGACCTTTTTTGTAAAGTTTTTTTTGTTTCTTTAATCATGTGCAGTGTGAAAACACACCAGATACTCAAATAATGCAACTAAATGATCAACTGACCAAGTCATCTCCTTCTTTTGAAACCTGAAACTTCTCTCCATTTATCATCACAGTTAGTGGAGGGAAGTATTTCAACTCCAGCTCCAGTCAGTATTTCATGTCTTTTAGACTCAAGAGCTGGAATGACAGCAGACAGTTTTGCAGAGACAACGGAGCAGATCTGGTGATCATAAACAGTAAAGAAGAACAGGTGAGAGAGAGAGAGTGAGCGAGTGAGAGTGAGTGAGTGAGAGAAAGAGAGAGAGAGAGAGAAAGAGAGTCTAAATGGCTGTGTTGTAATTTGCAGGAGTTCATTGGTAAAAAGCTGGAAATGTCTGATTTTTGGATTGGTCTGAGTGAAAGACGCATAGAGGGACAGTGGAAATGGGTCGACGGTACACCACTGACCACTGAGTAAGAAACTGCGATTCTTTCTGTATCTGTTTTTAAGGTGCTGTACAACCAGTAACATTAAAACTGTTCACCTGCTTAAAACACTGCAAATATTATTCCTTATTATATTCATATTTATATCGTATCTCAATGTAGGTCTCAGTAAACAGAGGTTGAGAACTGTATACTGATCTGAGTCTGATTCTCTGGGTTTCAGGTTCTGGAATGAGGGAGAACCGAATAATGACAAAGGAGATGAGGACTGTGTTGAGATTTATAGTCCTTTTAAAGGCAATGGCTGGAATGACAATAGCTGCTCTTCTAAAAAACATTGGATCTGCGAGCAAAGTCTTTCACAGTGATGTTAATAAACCATTTTAGAATGAAAAGCACTTATATACAAAATGAGTCAAACATATACAGTATTAAAGGGATATAATGTATCATTGTTTGTTGTTTCGTCAATAATCAGTCAGTGACACAAAGTGCACAGAGACTGTTCATGTCTTTTACTGTATCTCATTACAGCTGTGTAGATCTATGATGACGAAAGCAGTATTATTGAGATGGTTGTATTTAATTGTCTCTGACTCTGTTAAATCAGCAGAAGCCTGAGCTCCAGGTAGACTTTGAAACTAGTCACTGATGGAGTGGACATTTTGTTACATGCATTTTTATCTACTGTATTAATGGTTACATTCTTTGTTGTGGAATGTCTGTTAAACACGTTATTTCCTTTTATCACTCATGTTATAGCTATAAATAAACAGTGTTTTCCTCAAGAGGTTTTGTCTCAGTGTGTTTCTAAACGAGTAATAGTGCAGATGCTGTTTGAGGTACCAGAAATGCCGGAAATCATTGTACAACATGACCCGTGAACACGATTCAATTGTACAGGTCAGTTTATGAAATGTAAATGCCAGCACAATGTAATGGAAGGAACCAGATGTCAAAGTCATAAAAGCGTGTAAAGCACTTTGAAAGAACTTATAAGAATGCAGTCTTAGTGAAATTACGCTCTAAATAAGCAGTGTGGCTTTTAAGGCGTCCTGGTGAATATCGTAGGTCCACGGGTCGGGGCCCCCAGATGGTACGGTGTCCTTGAGGTCATAATTCTGTTTGTGCAAGAAGCGCTTGAACCGAGTAGCCCGCAGTCACACAAACACATCTGGAAAGAGATATGATTAATACTGTACCTCCCAATGCTCACTTTAGACCAGCTGTGATCTTCAGGACTTTCCGCAAAAAAATTAAACAAAAAAGTCACTCAAGTATCATGTCTTTATTAGGGCCCAAGCACTAGTGTGCGCAGTGCCCTCTTGTTTTTCTAAGTATTATCTTTTTTTTCCCACCCTTTTTGGGGGTCTTAACATGCTCAAAAACTCAGATTCAGACAGGTTGGAATCTGCTGCCATTAGGATGCCTGAGAGTCTGGGACCCGGGAATGGCATGGGGTTCTCAGGGGCCTTAGGGGCCCTCACCCGGGATTTTGCTGCATAGCTCATACACACTTGCATGTTTGCACATAACCAGGTACACATTTAGAGCTTAGAAGAACCCGGTACACAACTTTCGAATTGTATGTCCTGTCCACTCAACAGGAAGTCAGTTTTAAAAAATTTTTTTTTTATTTTGGGTCATTTGCACATCGCATTCGATGGATTTCGACACACTACTCCTAGGGGATTTATACGATCAAACCACCAACAAACATTGAGGATGCAAAATAATGGAGGGCTTTTTGATTTCTTAAATGGGTCAGCCGTGACAATGCCTTTAACTTATGCTGAAAAGTGGTTAATAACTTTCTCTGTGATCTTATATTCAATGACATCATAGTGTGATGCTTTTTGAAGATCTTAACATAAAATCTCTCATATTCTACACACACACACACACATTCACATCTCTCTCTCACACACATGCGCGCACACACATACACACACACACACATACAGTACTAAAACACACATCACCAATATTAACACACAGACTCACACAACAAATAAACAAAAACATGCACAAACACATTCACTTGTTACACACAGACTGACACGCCCAACACACACACACACACACACACACAAACACACACACACACACACACATACATAGCTGGGATGAAAGTGCTGGGAAAAGAAAGTTGGCAACTCCAAAAAACTAAACAATAACTCAACTTTGAATAAAACCTCCCAAAAAAGTTAAAATTTAAAAGAAATAAGTCAACTTAAAAAAGTAGGCAACCTTAAAGAAAAACACCCCTGTTAGGGTTTTTTTGTTCCTCTGTACTAGTCTCTCTCTACTAGTTTCTCTCTGCAAGCTGGTCCGTCTGCACTGTCCCTCTGAGCTCAGGAGAACGGGTAAAAGAACAGCCACACACAGATGATTGATCTTTCACCAGTCTGACTTTTATTATAGAAGCACATATATATATATATATATATATATATATATATATATATATATATAGTGGTTAGACACCCTCCTTTGTGAGCAGAATACAGAGAGGAGGGGGCTTAAGACTGTTTTAACGTCTAAGGCTTATAACACAAACATGAATAAATATGATGACAGCTTGCTATGCGGTTTACAAAATAGAACAGAGTGTACATATTCTTGACTTCTTGATTTCCTGTTATTCGCAATTCTGCACACACAGCGCATATCTGCTCCACCTGAGCACAGGATGTTCTGTTGGACAGGAAACACCACAGACAAGAGATCATAATATCATGTCAGCAAAATCTATATAGCTCAAACTACATTGTAATTTTTACTTATCTCTTAAATGGCTTTAAATGTCAAAAGTAGTATCTTAAAATCAATGCGAAATTTCACAGGGAGCCAATGCAGTGTAGATATAAAAACAATAGTTTTTCGTATTGTTCCCGCGAAAGTTCCTCGTCTGTTTGAAACAGCGTTTTATATTATATTTTGTTTAGTTTTTTATAATTATATATTTTTCCCGTTTTTACGCTTTAATACTACTGGACTTTATCCGATTTTTTGCGCTTTTTGGGAGAACGCGCGTATCATCTGACCAACAACAACCGAATCCATCACCAAATAATCACAACTCCGGCACAAAGGTACGTTATCATGTCTACCATTCAGCTCGCTCAGTGTGTGGAGTGCAGGATGTTTAGACATTCTTACTCCGTCATTAGTGATAATTTTATTTGTGATAGGTGTGTGTAAGTTAGCACCCTGACGGAGAGGATAGTAGCATTAGAGGAGCGCATCCAGACTTTAGAGAGGGTTAGAGAGCGCGAGAGCAGCGTTAATCCTGTAGTGGAAAGTCTGGGTGCCACAGGTGGAGATAATCATCCCCCGACTCCGGCAGTAGAGCCCTCACAGCGGGGCGAGTGGGTGACGACTCGGCGGCATACTCGTTCAGCCAAAGCTAACGCTAAGGCTAGCCCACCGGAGCACACCTCTTCTGCGCTTCACGTGTCCAACAGGTTCGCTCTCCTCAGTGATGCACCCGCTGAGAAACCTGAAAGAGCTCTGGTTATAGGAGACTCTATACTGAGACATGTGAAATTAGCTAGGCCTTTAGGGGCGCCAGCGGCAGTGGTCAGGTGTATCCCGGGAGCCAGAGCACCGGACATAGCAGGTAATCTTAGGGCTCTAGGTCAGCATAGGTTCTCTAAGATAGTGGTACATGCTGGAGCTAACGATATACGCCTTCGTCAGTCAGAGGTTAGTAAGAGTAACTTTACAGAGGTGTTTAAAATAGCGAAGGCGATGTCCGAAGAAGTAGTTTGCTCTGGTCCCATCCCAATGAGACGTGGCGACATAGCTTACAGCAGGTTATGGTCGCTGAACCGCTGGATGTCCAGATGGTGCTCCGAAAACAACGTGGGCTTCATTGACAATTGGAAGACTTTTGAGGGCAAAACTAGCCTGTTAGGGCGGGACGGTGTCCATCCCACTCGGGAAGGTGCTGCTCTCATTTCTTGTAGTATAGCACATAGTCTCAGAAGAGGCCTAGTTAATCGGTGACAATCCAGAGCCAAGGCCAGGGAGCAGACAGACAGGCTAAACCAACCGTCTGCTAGCTGCATAGAGTCGTCACTCAGGGTTCATCAGATTGAGACTGTGTCTGTTCCCCGAGATAAACATAAACATACATTTAGAAAGACTCAGAAAGTCTGTTTTAGTAATTTAATTAACATAGACACCACAAACTCAGATCACACTGAATGCGCAGCCAGCACTTCTGATCTGAAGCTAGGACTGTTAAATATTAGATCTCTCGCATCTAAAGCAGTTATTGTTAATGAAACTATCACAGATCAGGAGCTTGACATATTATGTTTAACAGAAACCTGGATTAAACAGGACGAGTATGTGGCTCTAAATGAAGCTAGTCCTCCTGGATACAGCTACATACACCAGGCCTCGGCTAACTGGTAGAGGAGGAGGAGTCAAGTCAAGTCAAGTCAAGTCAAGTCAAGTAGGCTTTTATTGTCATTCCAACCATATACAGTTAGTACACAGTGAAACGAAACAACGTTCCCCCAGGACCAGGGTGCTACATACATGTAACAACATAAATGTACAACATAAATTTTTACATTTTTAAGTTACTCTAAAACAAGAACTATCAATATCTATACAAAAATACAAAAATAGACAAAGTGCACGTGCAAATGTGCAAACAAAGTGGTACATGACAGACACAACAATGTAAGACATAACAGTACTTTTTTGATGAAGGATGAATTGAGGTAGTGGGAAGAGCAGCAGTAAACAGTTTACAATAAATAACGCAGTTATTTATAACGATAATCTGTCTCTCGTACAAAAACACAGTTGTAAATCTAATGCATTTGAAGTTCTCTATAGTAACATAAAGTCAGCTCAGTCAATCCCGCTAATCATCATTTACAGAGCCCCTGGGCCGTACTCGGAGTTTCTCTGCGAATTTGCAGATTTCCTTTCAAACCTTGTTGTTTCTGTAGATAAAGGGTTAATTGCTGGAGACTTTAATATTCATTTTGAGAATCCAGAAGACCCTCTGAGAACAGCATTCTTGTCCATACTGGACTCAGTAGGAGTAAATCAGTGTGTAGTAGGACCCACTCATAAAGCAGGTCACACTTTAGATTTAATATTATCCTTCGGATTAAGTATAGGAAATATACCCACAATTCCACAGTCTGAAGTTATCTCAGATCACTACCTTGTCTCGATTAAAGCGTGTTATAGTAATAATGTACGCACAGCACCGCGCTTCCACCTTAAACGTACATTTACATCAAATACCGCACAGAGCTTTATCAATAATCTTCCAGAATTATCTACTTTGATTGGATCGCCATCTGACTTCACAGAACTCGAACAGGCGAATGAATATCTAGAGTCAGCACTTCGTTATAGCTTAGATAATATCGCTCCAGTTAAAAGGAAAATGATTAGAGATAAGAAACTCGCTCCTTGGTATAATGACCACACACGTGCTTTAAAACAAACCGCTCGCAAATTCGAACGTAAATGGCGCCAAACTAAATTGATAGTATTCAAAATAGCTTGGAAGGAGAGCATCCTGAACTATAAAAAAGCTCTCAGTGATGCTAGATCAACGTATCTCTCCACTCTAATAGAAAATAACAAAAACAACCCGAGATTTTTATTTAATACCGTAGCTAAATTAACTAAAAACAAGACCACTGCAGAAATCTCCACAACATCATCATGCAGTAGTGAGGATTTCATGAACTTTTTCAATAATAAAATCATAAATATTAGGCAAAAAATTCAGGCTTTGAAACCAGACAATTTAAATAATTCAGATGATCTAACCACATCACATCAGAACTTAGAACACTTTACTCCCCTTGAAGCGAGGGAACTAATTTCACTCATCTCTTCTTCAAAATCGTCAACCTGTATATTAGATCCTATACCGACACATTTTCTCAAGCAGATAGTACCAGCAATAATAGAACCCCTGTTGAAAGTAATTAACTGTTCACTCAGTAGTGGGTATGTCCCCAAATCCTTTAAATTAGCTGTTATTAAACCGCTAATCAAGAAACCTGACCTTGACCCCTGTCTGCTTTCTAATTACAGGCCGATATCAAACCTTCCGTTTATCTCCAAGATTTTGGAAAAGGTAGTATCACAGCAGCTATGTTCACATCTACACAGAAATAGCATAAATGAACTGTATCAGTCAGGATTTAGGCCTCATCACAGCATAGAGACAGCACTTGTTAAAGTAGTAAACGACCTCCTATGGGCCTCTGATCAGGGTTGCGTCACTATACTTGTGTTACTGGACCTCAGTGCAGTTGAAGCTCATGTAGATAATATCACCAGGATAGCTTTCTTTCACCTTAGAAATATTGCCAAGATAAGAAACATATTGTCACTAAATGATGCAGAAAAACTAGTTCATGCTTTTATCACCTCTAGGTTGGACTATTGTAACGCCTTACTGTCTGGTTGTTCAACTAGGTGTATAAACAAGCTTCAGTTAGTTCAGAATGCAGCAGCGAGAGTCCTCACTAGAACCAGAAGATACGAGCACATCACCCCTATCTTATCTACACTGCATTGGCTCCCTGTGAAATTTCGCATCGATTTCAAGATACTACTTTTGACATTTAAAGCACTAAATGGTCTCGCGCCACAGTATTTGAGTGAACTGTTAGTGTCTTACGATCCGCCACGCCTACTTCGATCAAAGGATGCAGGCTGCCTGTCAGTACCACGTATTATTAAAACTACAGCAGGGGGCAGAGCTTTTTCTTACAAAGCCCCAAAGTTATGGAATAGTCTTCATGTTAATGTTAGGGACTCAGACACAGTCTCAGTGTTTAAGTCTAGGCTAAAAACTTATTTATTTAGCCAAGCATTTTTGTAAATAGATTAACCTTAGGTAAAGGAGCAGATCTGGGGGACTCATGGACGTAGAGTATTCTGGTGAACTGGTATGTTTAGATGCTGTCCTCCCCACTCTCATTGTTCACTCAGGTTTGTTGACGGTGAGGTGATTGGTTGCTTTACATCTCAGGGAGCCCTCATGTTTGTGTTTCCTTCTGGCTCTCCCTTTTAGTTATGCTGTTATAGTTAGTCCTGCCGGAGTCCCTGCTTGCACTTTGCACTAATATACATTCACCTTATACTGTGACCATACCTAACTGCCATCTCTCCTTATTTTCTGTTCTCTCCTTTTCTGCTCTCTCTCTCCTCTCTCCTTTCCCTCTCTCTGTCTCTCTGTCGAGCTATACATGTTAGCTCCTGAGTTGCCAGTGATCCAGACCCCTCTGCCCTCTGGAGCCGTCTAACCCGTCCTGAGTCCTGCTTCTGGTTGAGATCCGTCACATGGATGCCCATTGGTCTGCCTGGATCGCTTGGTGGCTGGGGATGGTTTCCATGAAGACTGTCCTATCATCGATTGATGCTCTGGGGACCTGTGACTTCAGTTGTTCGATAGCTCAGGACTGGAATCTCCTACAGTCTACCTGAGCCTCCGGGAACAAACTGGACTCCTTTTAATTTAAATTTTAACACATCTCCTGTTACACTGAACTTCCAGTACACATTATTATGCTGATCATTCTCTGCTATCCGTTATCACCCAGATGAGGATGGGTTCCCTGTTGAGTCTGGTTCCTCTCAAGGTTTCTTCCTATTACCATCTCAGGGAGTTTTTCCTTGCCACCGTCGCCCTCGGCTTGCTCATCAGGGACAATCTTATCATTTTGATTCATACACATTGCATAAAAACTTATTTCTTTTTATTGTGTAAAGCTGCTTTGCGACTATGTCAATTGTTAAAAGCGCTATATAAATAAAATTGAATTGAATTGAATTGAAATGCATTTATCTCTAACAGCCCCCATAAAAATAGTCAACTTTAAATAAAGTAATTCAAATTCTAATAAAACAAGTGTCACATAAAAGTGTCATAGATTGAAAACCAAACAAAGCCCCCACACCTTCACAACCAAGGGTTCAATCCCTCTCTCAGGTTTGTGTGTGTGGAGTTTGTATGCCCCTTCCCCCCTGCTTGGTGGGTTTTCTCTGGGTACTCTGGCTCCTTCCTACAGTCCAAAGGCATGCAGATTAGGCTACTTGCTACAGTACTTTCTCAATTGCCCATAGTGAGTAAGTGTGCTTGTGTGGCCTGCAGTGGATTGGCACCCCATTCATGGTGTACCCAGCCTAGTGCCCAGAGTCCCCACGGAATAGTCTTCATGTGACCCTCTACAGAATAAGCAATATAGAGGATGAGTAAGAGTGAGAGATTAAACAGAATAAATGCAAAAAATAATGAGACTAACGTACTTGAAGAACTTACTCTGCATGAAAAGAGGTGTATCTGTACTAGGAAACTCCCGTATACACCACTGATTTTCGAAAGTAACTACAGTACCACTGACTGTATACATCAAATTCCACCAAGCTAGGATACATCCGGATTGATAGCAATTCGGATGCATCTCACTGAGGAATCTTTCCATGGTACAGCCATTTGTTGCCATGGCAAATAATCCACTCAAGGATTTTGTCAGGAGACCTTCACACCTCAAACCCCATTTGCATTTTACACCTTTGCACAACTCTGCTCTTCCCTATTGGTTTGTTTATCTCTACATTGATTGTTTAAAAAAAAAAAAACACTTCCAAAACCCTGACATCTATTGGGAGATTTCCCAGCTCATTTTTATTTAGCCCAACCCAAGCCCTCATAACTTAGTGACTTGATTGGTTTTTGGGCAGGCATGTAGATACCTGTATGTAGACCCTATCCACCCCCCACCCCTTACAGTACTATACATCCTCTACATCCTTTAAAAATGACAATAGAAATGATTTATTAAAATCAATAAGAATCTTTTTATTAAAATCAACTCAAACACTAATAAATATACAAAGCAAAGCAAGAATAAGGGGTAAAAAACAAAATATAGAAGAAAAATGAACAAATGTGCATTTATGAAGGTGCAATTAAATTGAAAGCAATACTAAAACAAACATACACCAGTGCTTGTTAGATGTGCAAAATAAATGTCCTTCTAGCTCGGTCCCATTAGATATTACATGCTGACGGCATGGCACGAAACGGCATCCTGCTCATCAGACATCAGCTCCAGCATTGCAGTCTGCCACAGTTCTCTCTCTGCATCTGTGTGAACGACCCTACACCGGGACTGCAGCAACTGCAAAACACACCATACGTTAATCCCTAAAAACACTCAGAGATGGATGTACCAAACTTAATACATACAGTAGATGAATTTGTACACTTACTCATCTTTGTCGGTTTTTAGCCCCTTTCTTAATGGAGTCTCTTAGCTGAGACTTTCCTGGCCGAGACAAAGAGTATTTCCTCTGCAATGTCTCATAGTAAGTCCTGTAACATGCTGGATAAAAAAAGTAATAAAAAATCAGATAAGTGACGGAAACAATTCAAATTATTAGAGGAACAAAAATTAAGGGACATGAAAATAAATAGAACAACAATTTCTGATTACCCTTTATACACTCAGGGTCTGCATCTGCAAAAGTCATCTTTAATTCCTCCAGCAGATACGTCATCACCGCCTGATCATCAAGTAAACTTATTCTATGTGGAAAGAGAGTCGTGTCATTAATTACATTTAAAATGATTATGTAAAACCCCATACATAGCAGGTAAAGAAACAACATTCTTACCCAGGTTGTGGATCGTATTTATGTGGGTTGTTTTCTGAATAATGGACGCTCCTTACAGTTTCCTGTACTGTTGAATTAAAAACGCTTTAATACATACATTTGTAAACAACATTGTATAATTCTGACGTGACAAACTGTTAAATAAGCTGGAAACCTACAACAATGCAAGTACAAAAAGTAGATATGTAGCGAAGTGCTTAGGCTAACTTGGCAAGGTATAATATACTACTGTATTGTCAGCTAACATAAAGCTTAACGTCAAATCAAATCAAATCAAATTCAGATTTTATTTGTCACATACACAGTCATACACAGTACGATATGCAGTGAAATGCTTATACGACCGCTCCGTGACCTTAAATATTTTTACAAATGGAAACTATAAAACAAGATTCCAGCAAAGTTTCAAAAAAAAAAAAAAAATAAATATATATATATATAATATATATATATATATATATATATATATATATATATATATATATATATATACAGAAGTCCACTATCAGCTCCTTTGTCTTACTGACATTTAGAAGAAGGTTGTTCCTCTGGCACCAGTTCTCCAGATTTCCAATCTCCTTCAGGTAGGCCGTCTCGTCGTTGTCAGAGATCAGGCCCACCACGACGGTGTCGTCAGCAAACTTAATGATGGTGGTGGAGCTGGTAGTGGCCGCACAGTCATGTGTGTACAGAGAGTACAGCAGGGGGCTCAGAACACAGCCCTGTGGGGCTCCAGTGCTGAGAGTGAGAGAGGCTGAGACGTGTCCACCCATCCTTACTGCCTGTGGTCTCCCAGTTAGGAAATTAGAGATCCACTGACACAGAGATGAGCTGAGTCCCAGGTGCTCCAGCTTGGTGGTGAGTGTGGAGGGAATTATGGTATTAAATGCTGAGCTGTAGTCGATGAAAAGCATTTTAACATAAATTAAAATTAAAACACCCTTCTAGTGTCCAGGTGAGTGAGTGTTGTGTGGAGGAGATGAGAGATGGCATCATCTGTAGAGCGGTTCGGGCGGTATGCAAACTGTAGTGGGTCCAGTGTGTCGGATCCACTTGCGCTCAAATGCATCAAGACACTGGATAGCCTCTTTGAGAAGAGCAGTGTGTGCAGCTTGCTTCTCCTTCAAACTCTCAAGTTGAAGAGACAAAGGCACACCATGGCCAATCCCCCCACCTGGCTATGATAAGAAGGACAGCACACATTTCTGCTAGTCATTAACATACAAAAAGCCTTTACACCTCACAGCCATCACCTCTCACTGCTAGCTGTGAGGACTCCTAGAAAGTTTCACAGATTCCCGTATTCATCCACATACATGAGGTATCTGGTCGTTTCACAAAATTTCCTTTTGCATTCTACCTTTCCTAGCACTCTGCCTCATCTGGCAAACTTAAAATTTAGCGGAGATTTCCCATACCGTATTTGTCCGGATACATAATCAGAACTAGCCAGAAAACCTAGTGAACTGAAACTGAGCAGTGACACATGACACTGAGCAACACATTAAAAATAAAAGTTCCAAAAACCAAAGGCCCAACAGACATGAAGGTCCAAAGCTGGTGCAGCCACATTTCTGCTATGTCTGCAAACTTGAATAAAAACAGTCAACAAAATAAGTTAACTTTACGTAAAAAGCATAAAGGTAACTTTAAAATGAAACTGCTAGCTTTTGTTGTAGCTTTTCTGTAACCACTACTTGCATGTTGCAGTCAGCAGGACAACACACACCTGCACACACACACACACACACACACACACACACACACACACAGAAATCAATGTGTAACATTTGCTTCCTGCAGTATCTCCTTCGATACTGTAAGTGATCTACAAATGTAGACCAGTATCAGTTTCAAAGTGGGCAGGACAGTATCAGATCAGATTTTAGTAACCCCACCTATTCATTACTGGGCATGAACCTTATTTAGGAATGACATTAAAAATTGGCATAATAAAACAAATAAACATTTAAAATTATTATAAGTTATTAATAAATAATTATTATAAGACTCAGCAGAGGTTTACTCCCTTGTGCACAGCACATGGCCTGAAAATATATTTATTTTTTTTGTATGGGAATATGGTAGAAATATGCGGGTTTTTTTTTTTTAAGCTCAGTGGGACAGTAAGTCTTATTACTGCAGCAAACCCCTGATGAAAAATATGAATAGCACATCTTACAAGGCTGATCGCAAAATAAACATTTCAGCATTAAAGCAGTGAGAGATCATCTCCCTCACCAATGTGATCAACTAATTAAGCTAATCAGCCATACCACACATTACTGAAACCAAGATGAAAAAATACATAAGCAGCAATTCACTGTTGGCTGAAATGTTTCTACCTTGGCTTATGTGTTGTAGTTATAGTTGAAATTAGAATGTGAGCGAAATAATAAAGTAAGTAATATAGTTGCAAGCAATGATGAGCGGGGCCAAGCACCTTTTGCAATTGACCCTACAAAAAGCCCGGTGCACCACATAAGTTACTCACTTCACACAATATATAGGGCTGATGTCAATAAAGCATCATTTAAACCTTTTAACCATGTGTGTGTGTGTGTGTGTGTGTGTGTGTGTGTGTGTGAGAGAGAGAGAGAGAGAGAGAGAGAGAGATGTGACTTGTTTGTGTGTGTGTGTGAGAGAGAGAGAGAGACATGTCACGTGTGTGTGTGTAAGAGAGAGAGTGAGAGAGAGACATGTGACTTGTTTGTATATATGTGTGTGTGTGTGTGTGTGTGTGTGTGTGTGTGTGTGTGTGTGTGAGAGAGAGAGAGAGAGATGTGACGTGTGTGTGTGTGTGTAAGAGAAAAATAAAGCTTTGAATCTTGAATCTTTGTCCTATACATACTTCTGAACAATATACCTCGACCCAATATACAAAGTTACATGGGAAAGATGTAGCACAGAAAGTGTTTTGTGATTTGCCAATATGCAGGGCTCAATTTGAGAAGTGTTGGCATACCGCTGTTAAAAATAAAAAAAAATACAAAAACCATCCCCTCTGTAAAACCATCAAACCCCTTACCATCCCCTTTAGATTAATAATGCTGTATTATGTAATATTTGTCATAAAAATGAAATATTAATACTGTCTATGTAGGATAATTTTCTAACAAATAATGGCGATTAGCCAATCAGAAATCAGGACTGTAACGGGGTGCTCACAAGTTCACGCAAGTTTTCGCAATTTTTTTTCAATGTTCGCATTTGTGTTACGGCCAAGAGAACAGCTGAAGCACAGCTTTTGACTTATTTAAAAAAATGAAGAGGACCGAAGGATGCACAAATCCAGTTTAAGGGAGGAGTTTTTGAAATGACTGTCAGATTAGACAGATCCAAAGACATGGAGATTATGCTGTCAAGCTTCACATGTTGTTCCTGAGCTGCCGGTAATCCAGACTCCCTCTGCCCTCTGGACCTGTCTGACTCACCCTGGTGCCCAGCTTCTGCTTGGAGATCTCATCACATGGATGCCCCGTGTATCTCTTTGGGATGCGTCTGGTGTCTGGGGACAGTTTCACTCTACTATGAAGACAGTTCTGGCATCGACTGATGTTGACAGCTGTTTCTCTGAGGACTTGGCTGCAGTCACTAGATAATTCAGAACTGGAATTTCCTATAAGTCTACCTGAGCCTCCAATAACTACCTGAACTGCAGATCAATTCCTGCTTTCTGTTTGAGAAAATGAGGATGGGTTCCCTGTTGAGTCTGGTTCCTCTCAAGGTTTCTTCCTATTGCCATCTCAGGGAGTTTTTCCTTGCCACTGTCGCCCTCGGCTTGCTCTTCAGGGACTACCTGACCATTTTGATCCATACAAATTCACATTCCATACAAACTTAAATAATTCATTTGATAGTTTAAAGCTGCTTTGCGACAATGACAGTTGTTAAAAGCGCTACACAAATAAAATTTAATTTAATTTAATTATGCCAAGTAGTGTGTAGGTGCTCTGTTTGTTACCTGGGCAGCTGTGGCCCTGTGCGGCATGACTCCACAAGACCTCTGAGGGTGTGCTGTGGTGTCTGGCATCTGGATTTTGGCAGCATATTGTTTGGGTGCTGTGGTTTACAGAGTGGGGCCTTCGTGAATTAAATATGTGTTTGTCCAGCACATCCCAGTGGGTACTGGATTGGACAGAGATCTGGGGAGTTTGGAGAACGGGTCAGCATCATTGGGCTCTTTGCCTGCTATGGCTTGTGTGTGGCAGGCAGTGGTCCACTAGGAGTTCTAGTGCTTTCTTACTGTTAACGTTTACAGCAGTTTGTGTTGCATTGGCTTTTCTGTTGGATTGGAGGGATTGGGCTGGGATCAGTGCTGTTCAGTTCACATGATCAGTGTATATTGCTTTGTTACACCACAAGCACCACAAAATAACCATAAAAATATGCTCAGCCATCCGTATCTGCAAGGGATTGGTTGCAAGGTGCCCCAAAAGATACTGTAGCAAAAGCCACAGATGTTCTTCCTTATATGAAATGCCATAGTATTTGTTGTATATAACCTACACGCAGCATCCTGTATCCTATAAGTCATCTCTGGATCGGCCATCTGGATTGGCTACAGTTTACCAAATCAGTAAATCAAGTTGTAGCAAAAAAAAAAAGATAGTATTAACATGTCATGGATTTATTATATTTAAAATATGAAGATAAATGCTATAAATGTTGATGCCAGTTATGCTGAGATCATATTTGTAATCTTGTGTTAGGACCCATTTAGTGTATCCTAATGCAAATGTCACAAAAAAAAACACAAAGATAGAAGCACAATTTGAAAAGAACAAGCAAACACGGCAAAGGGGAAGTGGGATTTCATGCAAGTTTGTATAAGTCCCTACTTGACTCACAGTGATGGTCATGTCAGGGGGTTACACAAGTCTGCACTGTTAGCACTACTGGTTAGGATGAAAGAAAAACAATGAACAGCAAATGGATGAACCTGTGATATATGGAAGTGATGTATGGAATTCTCCCACTGAATCGGAAGGGATTCTGAGTGAATGAGAGAGAGAGAGAGAGAGAGTGTACTGTATATATCTTAGGTCATGTTTTCCTTACAGGTTCTGGTCAGCCAGGCCTCAGTCACATCTTCATTTGCATGCATTCATAAGCATGTCTTTGCTTGAGTCCTTGAATCAGCTGATTTGTTATGTACCAAAACATAACTTGAGTTTTAATCTACTTTGCATCTACGTTTTCTCTGATCAGCCTTCATCCTGATCAGGTAAATAAAATGTTAAATATGAGGGGTGTTCAGAAGATTCAAGCACAGTACACTGCTGAGACACTTTAGTTTGCAGAAAAGATGTGAAAAAGCACAGATTCGTAAAATAGGAATCCCTGTCTCACACTCCTCAAAGATACATGCTGCAAACTGAGAGGTGGCATTGATGCTTTCACAAATTACCTCCACTCACTTACTATCTTTAGGTAAGAGGTAAGAGTGGGACAGAATTTTCCTATAATTATTTCTTTACATTACCTCCAACACAAGCAAATGGCCTCATCCTCTCTCCATTTTCACTTTCTTTTCGAAATAATTTTGATCAGGCCCACAAGGACTTGAGCTGGTGTCTCAGTGGACCTCATGAACAGCCTCTGTGGGCCTCATGACTCAGGAACAGCACTGAGTTCTTCAGGAAATACCAAGACATGTTTTCCACATGTTTTCTAAAACTCCACCAGGAGCCATCATTCACCAGTGATCCCATCGAGCCCCAGAAGCCTGCTGTCTTGTCATCAAAGCAGAGGTGCACAAAATGCTTTGCAGCCGCATCACAAAGGCATTGACTGGCTTCTGGTCCAGCCCTGTGGTGGTGTCACCATCATCAGATGGCTTGATCTGGTTGTGCAATGACTTTTGGGACATGAACCGTTTTTCTGAGTTTGATGCATATGCTTCACCAACGGCCAAAGGAAAGACAGGCTTCAGTACAGAACGGGGTCATTGCAAGAGTTCTTCTGTTTGGCCTTCATGGGGCCCAGTGGCTCACCTCGAAAATCACAGGACTTCAATGCTTAGTTTGGTCTGAGTGACAGACACACTGAAGCTGAGTGGAAAGACAGCGGTCTATATGATCCGCACACAGCTTGGCACAGTTTTTTTTTCTCTCTTAAATCATATGCCCTTCCTGACGCAATCCTCCCATTAAATCAAGGCTTGGGACCAGCACTGCATGCAATGGCTTGGTGGTATGGGATGTGGCAGCTCACTGAAACCAGGGTTCAACCCGGATCATCAGGTCCCCAAACCAGCAACATATTGCCTTAGCCGCCTGAGCCACCACTCCCTTGTTGTGAGTCTGTGAGTGTGTTATGAAAAAAGATGGAAGAATTGCGTTAATTAAAAAGTCAGTCTGAGTCCAAGTGATTAATACTTTTAGTCACCTGGTATATCAAATATGGTCTGAAGACAAAAAAACACTAAATATGTTATTTATTTTTGTAACCTGTAGTCCCACGATAATATCAAATGTCATTTCCACAGCATGGGATTGTAGTCAGAGTGATGTGTCATCGATGACAAAGTACTTATTACGTTGCAAAGTTTAAAAGTGATTAGATTCATTTATTGCATTAAATTTTCTATAGCAGCTCTGTTGCTATACGGTGTTCTCGCGAGACTGATGATCACGTGGTCACTTTGAGAAGCCGTTAAGCGTAGCATGTTGCTACTATATGGGCTACTGAGTTGAAAATCATTACAAAGTTGCACTGAAAAAATTCAACTCTTATTTTCAGAAATGGTATAGGAGTTTGTTATGATTTTGTTAACGCTTTCAGCAGCAAAAGCACATAAATAAATGAGTAATTAATTTAGAATTGTGAAAAGTCGCTGTGAGTTAAATTTAAAAGGAGTCACGCTGAACCGTTTTATGTGGAACAACACTGCCCTCTAGTGTCATTTACTAGTTGTAGCTACACCGGTTCAAAAAAGTTGGCCACGCATCATACAGATGTCTTTTGAACGTTTATTTCTCTCTTTGTGTCTTTTTCAGCAAACACCGTGAAAACTAAAATGAAATAAAAGGACATAAATATTTTAATATGTACATATCTTTCGATCATTTTTAAAGTCTCTCAAACTTGTTTTTTGTCCATTGATTGAACAGGCTCAAGCACTCCAGCATAAAGAAAATGCAAAATAATCAAGTAATTACACATTAATATCGTTAAACTTAAATATAATTAAAGCACAATTACCGTGTGCGCCTCTTGAACCAAGTGCAGGATAAAGTTAATTTAAGCACGTCTCTCTCTGCATCCAAGTTAACTCTGACCCATAATGCCATCGTGACACAAAGACACTCCTCACCTTGTCACCACCAAAATAAAAGCTTGCACTAAGTTTACATCTAAATTTACATATAAAGACATATTTAAATTACATTTTAACAGCTGTATTTTCCTTAGCAATCACAGATTTATTCCATCAATACAAAAACAGAAACATTAAATAAACATATCTTTGACAATCACACTAGTATTGACGAGGGTTTAAGGATCTAGTGATTTTACGTTTAAACATCAAACAAGTAATTATACTAATGAGACATCTGATCCTACTCTGATTAATCAAGCCTGTTCAAATCATGACACACTCTTAAAGTCTGTTTAATAGAAAAATCACACGATTTCATCAACAGGACATTATTGGGTAATCTCTCAGTGAGGTTTGTATCATCTGTACTTAAAACACTTGAACAGAAAACACACTGATCATGGTTGAATAAATACAGGACAGTCTGGATATGATTTCTGAGCATTTCTTTATCAAAACCAAAACATTTTCATATCAGACATTCTCCTTACTGTACATGGAGGTCAGACAATCATTTTTGTTTAGGATTGTATAGGGTTTGTGGGATTATTCAATGCTTAGGTGAAGTAATGGTGTTGAGAAATAGGCCAACACGCTAGCGTTGATTATTTTCCTATAACAGCATGTCTTGGGAGTGTCCTGAAGTCCTAGAGCACTGATAGTGGAGACCCCTTCCATAAACGATAAGCAAGCATTAAATATCTATATATTTAGTATATTTGTATATTATTGTTGTAGGATCTATTCTTGTAGGATCTCACACAACCTGTCTAATTCAAATAGTGTAGTAAAGTTCAAGGCACATCTTAAGAGAACAATATCTCCCAGAATTCTCCCTTCATGCCAAGTTTGATCTAAATTTAATCCCAATATCATATATAATAGTGAGATTAAATTTTGACCAATTCAGTATATTGTTCTAGTATAAGGCTTTACAATGCTGTTTAAAAGGAAGCTACAGGATAAAGGTATAGACAAATGGTCAATATGATGGTCATTATCACTTTAATATTCTTATAAATATGTTCTGAAAGAAAAACATTTGACACCATGATGTTTACAGAGTAATTAACTGTAATGAGGATTTTTCAGACACAACACAGATACACATGTACATTTAATTTACTGATTTTCGTTAACATACAGTAAATCATTTAAAGATTTTCTTCTCACAGATCCAAACAAATTCATAAGGATAATCCACAGGGATAATCCGCCCATTTCCAACCAGGTTCATTTATAACACAGTTCTCATGTGCAGCACAGTTGGATTCACCAAGTCCCCAAAACCTGAAGGAGAGAATCAGAGGATCTGCTGTATTTCTCAGAAAATTAACAGTCATTAATTATCACAACAAAAATTTCAGTAAAGTGATATCTTACCTTGTGGTTATGGTATATTGTCCACCCACTTCCACTCGCCCTCTCTTTCCCTGTGATTCAGACCAATCCAAGCTTTTCTGCTACTGATGAATTCCTGTCATAGTTGTAGTAAAATATAAGAATAACTCTTTCACAGTAGAGGAAATGTAATAAAAATGCCTCTGCACCCCCCCCCCCCCCCCGTAAATGAGCCCCTGCAGGATTGCACATCAAATAAAATATATTTTCTTTTCACCCTGCATAAGCACAATAAAGTGTTCTCTAACGTGCCTATATATTGAAACAACCATGGTAGAGTGCCCGTTAAGATGCTCCTACAGAAGAGCAAACATGATAAAGTCCCCTCCAAAGTGCTCCATGGTTTCACAAACATGAGAACGTGCCCTGTAAAAGGTGCACCACAGCATACCCAACCGCCAGGAGAAAGGTAGTTTTAGTTATGAAAAGAGTCTTAAGATCACATTTTAAACAGAAATAAATATTTTGCATCGATACATCTTAATCATTAATAAATGCTTGGTTAACATTTAAATTATGTTAAATTGATGTGATTTAATTGATGTAAGGGGCACGATGGCATAATGGTTAGCACTTTGGCCTCGCAAATCATGGGTCGAGGGTTCAATTACAGCCTTGTGTCTACAGTATGTGCATGGAGTTTGCATGTTCTTCCAGTGCTTGGTGAGTTTCCTCTGGTTTCCTCCCACTGTCCAAAGACATAGGCTGATTCCATTTCAAATCTCCCAATTTCATAGAAATTTCCCAGATGACCCTCTCAGATTTCCCTGAAAAAATTCACAGGTGCTCCTATACCAAACTTAGGCAGAAACCTGAAGTATTGGGTGTCTCTCTCAAGTAGTTTGAAAACTGCAGCCTTTCAAAATTCTAATTTTTTTTTTTACATTTTGCCAAACGAGCCTCTCAGAGCGACTTCCAACATGAATAACTTCACTTCTATGCAGTTCACAGTTCTGAAACTCTGTGTCTGGGGCTAACTTTTTGTGTAGAATTGAAAATTTTCATCAAATTGAGTGTGTCTAGCATAGTTTTCTATATCTGAGGCTCTGAAAATGGCTGAAAATAAGAATCGCAATAAAACCTTCCTATCTTTGAGTGTTTGTAAATACAAGAGATCATGTTTTCATAATTTTCTTCCAAGGACCTATGACATGTTGGACTCAATATATCCTGTCATCATACACATAGCTGTCATAAGAGTGCTGTAACTATTTAAGGAAATGTGCTCGATATTCAAATTTTTCAAAAAAAAAGGCCATATTCATGCCTTCTTTTGGCCATGTGGGTATTTGATAATCATTTTCATACTTTTACCATGCATTCTAATAGGTCTGAGGGTGAAGGGATCCAAATATGAAGTTGTGTTGTATCAAACATGTTGTAACGGGTTCGACCCAAAGTTGCACGGGCGGCACCATGAAACACAGACGCGAGGCGAGATCTTAGAGGAAAAGGGTAATTTATTTGGAATAAATAGGGGAAGGAAAAAGGAGGGAGGACGGAAAGAAAGGGAAGGAATGAAGTGTGCACGTGCAGGGTCCGAGGCAGTGCCCAGCTGGCATGCGGGCACGCGGCTGGCGGCGGCGTGCGGAGTGGCAGAACGGAGCGTGCGAGGCAGCGCTCCTGCACGCGCCCTCTTGGGCCGGCCTGGCCCCTCCCAGCTCTCTGTGGGCGCGGCCTCAGGCGGGAGTCTCGCTCGGACGTCCTTCGGCTGGGCGGCTTTCCCGGCTGGGATCGGCGACCTTAACGCTGTCCTCCTCGCGGCCTTTTCCTCTTCGACGGCGGGCTAGACGCGGGAACGTAGGATGAAGTGAGAGCACGTGCAGCTCTCACTCAAAGGGCGGAAATCCAATGTCCTTTTACGTCTCTGGGACACGTTCCATTTCCCCACTCCCATGCCACGCTCGCGCTCCACCGCGTTACGCTCTTCTTGGACCCCGGACTAAACTCCGCGCCTTGCTTTTATAATGCGGAGCAAGCCCGATCTCCTATTAACGTTAAATCACTGCCAGCCGGCCCGCATAGGCGGCCCCGTCCCTTCGCACACCTGCAGAAGGGGTGCCGCCTACCTAGGGAGCCTACGAAGTGAGCGAGGGGCGATAATAGATTTGGCCGCACGCCCATCACAGGCGCACGCCGTGACACATGTACTGTAGCAAAGTCAAAAACACAGAAATGGTTAGAGTCGTCAACCTGCTAACAGTCTAGACTAAGGCACCAGAAAATAGCCAGCGAAAGCAGCTCAAAACTAGAATATCAAATGATAAGGCTGGATAATCTTTGAGAGCAAGCACAGACAGAAAGCAATACTTTCCACTGAGAGATAATGAGGCACATCTTTATATACTGTGTACAATTGAGTTCAGGGGTGTCCAATAAGCAGGTGAGGTGGAGCAAGGCGGTCATACTGTAGATCCTATATTCTGAGAAAAGCCACTTTTTTTCACTTCTAGCACTGACAGCATGCTTCAGATGTGGGTGTAAAAGCGATAAAGTTACAGTATGGCGGACCTTAATTCAACATTCTGGATGTGTACAATATACATTTTTCAGTTTTAGAAGCACACTGAGTAGTTCAGGTCTGTCTCATTGTAACTGAAATAAGGTTATTACATGTACTACCAGCAATTTCTGGTATGTTTGGAAGCTACAAAGTATACTGTACCTTAATCCAACACTGGGCATCTTGTGTAAATGTAGACCACATACTGTACAGTGATGGGCACCTGTGAAAGTGCTGCCTGTCTCATTTGAGGTCCACACAAAATTAGCTGAGGCATCATTGCTCCCTGTGTGTGTGTGTGTGTGTGTGTGTGTGTGTGTGTGTGTGTGTGTGTGTGTGTGTGTGTGTGTGTGTGTGTGTGTGTGTGTGTGTGTGTGTGTGTGTGTGTGTGTGTGTGTGTGTGTGTGCGTGTGTGCATGTGTGTGTGTGGTGAGGTGTTACAAGTGAAACCACATTCAGGTTCCTTTTTTACCAAAATGTGACACTGTCAGTACACAAGCAGCAAAGGCTAAATAATCACTGTCATAAATACATAATTAAATATAACAACATAACAAATAATATACAATATACAATATTGCTGTACAATATACAACAATATAACAAATAAACACCAAAGAAAGTAGATGGTGAGATATAAAAGACCATAATCTACCAACACCAAGATTCACAAAACATGCACAGGAACACTTACAGAATCAGGGCTCGGCATTTTGGTGAAGTAGCTTCATCTTACAAAACATAAAGAGTAAACAAAAAAGTTTTGTGCAAAAATTCTGAGAAAAAAAAAATATATATTTAGAAATAGTTGTTTTTATACCTAAACAAAACAAAATAACAGCAATTGTACCAACGTTAAGTCTGACATGGCCATGAGCCAGGAAAATGACATACAGTAAGTGTGTAACTTTGAAAAGTACCTAAATCCATACATTTCCTTTCACTAGCAAATACAACATGCAGGAATGTTTTAAATGTTTTGGACGAGGGAAAATTATACAACGCTTCCTAATTTGCTGTACATGATGATTCTCCTCCAAAATCATGTTGATAAAAAGGATGGTACAGTAAACATTTCAGGATCCAGAGCCTATCCAGGTAACAGTGGGCATGAGGTACATGAGGCAGGAATACATAATGTACAATGTCACAGGGCAGAAAATAACCCAATTTAGCACTTGTTGCACTAACTGACATCTGAACAAACGAAGACCTGTCTTTCTATTAAAAGGATCACTTCCCTTTTTCCCACATTTGCTTGTTCCTTCTAAACTGTGCTTTTAAGTTTGTGGTTTTCTCAGACATGTGACAGACACATTTAACCATTTAATTATTCACATTAAATTGTTCAGGAACACAAGTGAACAATAGATAGACATTGATCCCGGGAGGGAAATTATTGCGACAAGTTGCACAAAAAGTAGTAAGGGGGAAACATTAACTGGGACTTTTAATTTTTAATTGTCAAGGTTATAAAGACTACACTAGCACCTAGCAACATAACTTATATAATATTTAGACATAATATTGGCATTATGTTCCTGCTGTTATAAACCATTGTTCTGCTGAAATGTTGGAACAGCATGAGTTATTTTTTTATGGCTATTTTTTAATACATTCATCTATTAAGAACGGCCTTGAGGTTTAGCCCGTCAATTGACTTTCTGTTGCAGATAAATGCCCAGTCATTTTAGTGCATTCTGAAACATACAGTCAAGCATGGCAAAGAGGAAGTGGCCCTTTTTCCAAAAGCTATCATATCCCATACACTTCCCAACTGACATGTTTGAGATAAGAGGAGTTTTTCAAAGCAATTAAATTAGTAGTGTCTATGCTAAAAAGACAGCTGAACTGCTAACTTTGTTTTTTAAAAGAGTTATACTGATTCACATCTTAATATATGTGTTATGTGTGGGCTTATACAAATTTGTAATATACAGTAACTGTTGCAACAGCTTATAATAGTTTAATAGCTGTAATTAAAAAAAGAAAACAACATAATATTTTATTTGGTCATCCAACACTTTTTCATAAGCTGATAATTTGTCTGATAATAAGTAAGAGATCATTTAATAGTATATGAGAGTAAGTTTAATCTTGGATTTAGTTTATTTGCAGAAAATACCATCATTCATATAACATTTTTCTGAAAGTCTTAGCCTGCTACAGATTGCCCTGGTGACCATTTGTTTATTTGTGGAATTAAGAATGCTTTATTGGTTTATTCATAAATCAATAAATCACACTATTCAGAGGCAGAAAGACAGCATGGGATCAGGTGGCATAGCCTGCAAAATGTAAACCACATATTTCTCTGTCTTTTCTTTTCTTTTTCTCTTTTATTACTATTAGGATTCACCATTGAAAGGGGCAGGTGTTGCAAATTGAGTGCAGTGTGTGTGGCAGTGCTGCTGTGTGTTCTCCTGCTGACCGCCGGCATGGTGATGTGCATCAAATGCACCGACCTGAATACAGACAAAGACCAGTTGCAGACCAGTTACACCAACCTGACTATAGAGCGAGACCAGTTACTGATCAGCTACAACAATCTGACGGTGGAGAAAGACAGGTGTCATGATTACACCTTGGCTTTTAAAGGTGAGCAACCACTTGAAAATAATGTCATAGTTATTAATATTATTAATTTATTATTATTATTAATAATAATAATAATAAAACCATTTAAACCTAGGCATAAAAATATTATTAAACAAACACCTTGAGCATTTTGTGTTCTATGTAATTAGATCTTGTTAAACAAGGATGGAGACTCTTCAGCTCCAGTCTTTACTACATTTCTACTGAGGAAAAGAGCTGGACTGAGAGCAGAGAGGACTGCAGAGAGAGAGAAGCAGACCTGGTGATCATAAACAATGCAGAGGAATGTGTGTGTGTGTGTGTGTGTGTGTGTGTGTGTGTGTGTGTGTGTGTGTGTGTGTGTGTGTGTGTGTGTGTGTGTGTGTGTGTGTGCGCGTGTGTGTGTGTGTGTTTTGGAGGAAGTCGACAGCAGTGTATTTATTTCATATTATTTTTTATATCAAAGGAGTTCATCATTAAACAGCTGGGCAGTTATAATGAGGCATGGATTGGTCTGACTGACAGAGACACAGAGGGAGAATGGAAATGGGTGGACGGTACAAAACAGTCCAGCGGCACCGGGTAAGAGAGAAACTGGATGCTACATCTAGCGCACTGCAGTAGATGGGGGAAGCCATGATGACATTATCTTTTGGTCAGATATGGAGTTCTCTCCATAATTGATAAAATAATTATTATGAAACTTTATGAGGTAACTGTGCGGAATTAAAGATTCTGATTCTGACTCTCTTGCTTTCAGGTACTGGCATAAGGGAGAACCGAATGATAAGGGTAATAATGAAGACTGTGGTGAGATCAGGAAGGTTTCAGACAAGAAGGCCTGGAATGACCTACCATGTTCTAATAAAATACAGTGGATTTGTGAAAAAAATGTTTAATGGTAAATTTAGATACAACAGCAACATTATAATAGACGCTTATGTAACACTGAATGATAGTTCAGAGTTATTTACAGTACCTCAGTTAATCTGCCACCTGCTTACACAAAACTATCCCATTGCAAATTCACTCATTTCCTATTATATGTTTAATATAATTCATATCAATTTAATTCTTTAATTAAGACCAGGGTTTTTATACGGCCTCAATAGATATTTCAATTTATTCACTCACTCGTACCTCTGTACAACAGTGCAAACCACTAAACCACCATGCCACCATGTTATGTGGTGCACAGAAGAGCTGAAGGCCTCTATCAGAGCAACCTGGCCTTCCATAATAACTCAGCAGTGACACAGACTGATCGCCTCTATGTCACACTGCATTGCTGCAGTAATTTATACAAATGTAGCCCCAACCAAGTATTGAGTACTGTACATGTACATGTGTCTTTTCAGTAGTCCAAGAATTCTTATATTATATGTAATATTCAAAGTTCCTGAGATTGAGATCATTAGCTATAAGCCATAATCATCAAAATGTAAAGAAATAAACATACAGTATATATCTATTTCCTGATTATTTCTTTCTGCACTATAAAACAATGCTGAAGGCATCCAAAATATGCAATAAACTCCTTTGAACAGTTAATATTAAAGTGTGTCTGGTACTTCTGTTCTGTAAGGTCTTCATACTGTAATGGCTCTATGCTGAGGTGCTGTTAATTTGTGATTCTTGAGGCTGGTAACTCTAAATATCTGCAGCAGAGGTAGGGTCTTGCCTGAAACTTGCTTGAAACTTGCAAACTCCAAGCAATTGGATCCTTGGTGCATTAGGGTGGATTGGAAGATTTGTATGTAGTTTTATTTTTGTATTTTTTTTTAAAGGAAATAAAGTGATTTTCTGTCAAATTTTGATTTTTTTTTTACAGTGTATATCTCAACTGAAAAGCAGAGTTGGGTTTGCACAGGAAGAGGTGTATAAACAGCGAAGAGGAGCGTGTGTGTGTGTGTGTGTGTGTGTGTGTGTGTGTGTGTGTGTGCATGGCCAAATACACACTGATGAAAAAGAAAAGAGAGAGAAGAGAGAAAGAGAGAGAGAGATGTATTTATCCTTATATTTTACTGCAACCATGACAGGAGTTCATCAACAAATTGCAAAGCAGCAGAAAAACCTGGATTTGTCTGAATGACAGAAGCAGAGAACGCGCCTCTGTGATCCAAAAGCTTCACTGCATTCGCACCTCAAAATTGCATGTGTGGCTCGCTGGATGTTGAAATGAAGTAAAACAGGAAATACCGTAGTTTTTTCAACATCGCCGCAACACATCCAGTCACTCTGAGAAGTGTTCCTTCAGACACCCACTTGGACTGTAGTCTCGTCTCTGACCATTAATAACCAGTTCTACAAGGACAGGAACAAGTTCAGTGGAAGATCAGAATTACTGCAGAGAGAGTAGGAAAATGTATGCAAATACAGACAATGGAGCTGATTTCATCGACAGTGAGCATACATATCAAGATGTTTACCCAGTCAAGATCCAGACGCCCAGAAGCAGCAAGCAATCGAAGGACTCAGGTGAAATACACTCACACTCAGACACACTTTTTTTGTATATGTAGTGTAGTCAATTTTGTTTACTTGTGTAAATTGTGTCCATTCAAAGAAAAGACAGGAAAAAAGCCCATTTTGAACATGGGATATGAAATTCATCAATTTATAAAAACAAAATTCTTTTGTTATTTGGATATGCCTCACTTTCATCACAGCTTCATCCAGACAGTGCCATAACCATTAGGTAGAGAGGTGTATGATACAGTACAGTACGTGTGTGGGCGATATTTGTCATTCGTGCTAAATTCTACAGTAGTTTTGACTTTGCATGAATTAGAATGTGCCTTCACTTTTTCCCTTGTCTGGTGCGTGTGTGTGTGTGTGTGTGTGTGTGTGTGTGTGTGTGTGTGTGTGTGTGTGTGTGTGTGTGTGTGTGTGTGTGTGTGTGTGTGAGTGTGAGTGAGAGAGAGTGTCTCAAAATTAGGATCTCAGCTGCAATTCCACCTCAAACTTTCCTTTAGCAAACACTAAACAGAGACATATTCTGTGCATTGCAAATAAGCACATATTGTCATGTAAAATGTGTGACAACTTGTAGACAGCGATAATTGATGTGTGGCATGTTTCTACTTAGTTATCCTGAATGGAAATCTTTTTCCAGCTTTGCTCTGAGTAGTTAAGTCTTTTTGTCAATTTTTTGTCAAGGAATACTTTTTAAACCCATTCAGATAAAGCACAATTTTGGCATTACAATATTCATTTTTGTGTGTGTGTATTATTATTATTATTATTATTATTATTAAATGCCCAAAACACATTCACCCTAACATTTTGTGTATGCTTTTTTTATTCAATGCAATTCAATTTTATTTATATAGCGCCTTTAACAATAGTCATTGTCTCAAAGTAGCTTCACAAAATGAAAAGACAAGCCAAGGGTGTCGGCGACGGTGGCAAGGAAAATCTCCCTGACATGGCGATAGGAAGAAACACTGAGAGGAACCAGACTCAACAGGGAACCCGTCCTAATCTGGGTGATAACAGATAACAGAATTTATAGAACGACATCATGTGTGTTAGGCTGCAGGAAGTTGAGTATAACAGAAGATGTCATGAAGTCCAGTTCAGCACAGGGATGAGTCAGCAGGTTCAGAAGACAGAGGGGGGTCTGGATCACTGGGAGCTCAGGAGCAGCATGTGTAGCTCCAAACCATCATGCAGCAGAATCCAGCTGGAGCAGGTCCTTCTCTGCCTCAACATCCTTGCAGGGTTGGCCTTTATCTACTGGAGCTGGCACAATCTCCAGATGACTCAGAATGAGTTGGGAAAGGAAGAACAGGTAGAAAGAATTAGCGTCGATGACGTTCAAGATATTAGCAGCACTAGATTAGACTAGGAGTGTGTATTTAGATGAAGTTATCAACCTATGAATATGGATAGAAATAAACATACAGTATGGAGGTTTATTTGTTATTAGAGAACAACAACAACAACAACAACAACAACAACAACAACAGCGCATTCCAAAAAGGCAGAGAAGTGGGAGAAAAGAGGTGGAAGACATAATCAGTAGGGAGAGACAGAGACAGAAATTTTCGGAAGATTTTGTGAGGTTGGAATTGCAGGATTTTTTTAGAGAGCGAAAATGAAGAAAACTAATAACTAATTAATAAAAAAATGGTTCAAAATGACTACTTTACAGTATGTCCTTAGTTTAAACTCCTCTCTAATTAGTTTAAACTCCTCTCTAATTTTTAATCTTTATAACAATTCTTAGTGCGGCTCTATACATGTTCAAAGAAAACAAGAAATCGATGTCCATCTGTGTCCATATCACCAATTCGATCTCAACTCTGCAGGGAACAGATGCCACAAAGTGACGACAGTGTGTCTGGTGCTGCTGTGTGTTCTCCTGCTGAGTGGCGGCACAGTGCTGTGGATCAAATACAACACCGTGTCTACAGAACGTAAGCAGTTACTCCAGACAACAGCTGAGCTTCAAAGTGGACTTCTGAGATTTGGCAAGTGATTACTGTACAAATGTTGAACGTTAAGTACTTACATCTGAAGCATTACGAATAAATCATGATGTGTTATGAGTTAATATTTATGTAAATACTTGGGCAAACAAGGATGGAGATTTTTCAGATCAAGCATGTACTACAAGACTACTGAAGAGAAGAATTGGAATGACACCAGAAAGCACTGCAGAGACAGAGGAGCAGACCTGGTGATCATAAACAGCAGAGAGGAACAGGTGAGAGAGAGAGAGAGAGAGAGACATTTTTTTGTTTATATAATATGTCTCATATAGACCTGTGTTTTCTCCTTACAAGGAGCATGTTTCAGTTTTTTGTTACCTGTTGTGAGAGTTTTACACATGCTACTTTTTCTTGGAAAGAGTGCGTTCACCACTTGTCTCTTTCCTTTTTCAGTTAGCTGTAAAAACTATAGCTGATTTGTTCCTCCATGTTCGTGTTCGGTTCTCCCTGTGTGTGTGTGCGGTACACTCTCCTGCAGTCTGGTGCTCAGTGACTGGCTGCGGTTTTTCCTGTTTGTAGAGGTTTCTGTATTGTCTAATTTGTCATGTCCTTTGCCCCTCACACTCACTATAGTTTCATAAAATCATAAAAACCTGCCTGTGGAAGTTCAGCACGTGTTTCACCCTAGAGCTCCTACACCCAAGCGGGATGGGTTTATTGGAGCTGATAAATATCCCGAAGCGGGACAGCTCCCTCATTCTCTGCTCGTCCTTGATGAATGGGGACACGTTGAAGATCACAACTCGCGTTGCTGGGGCAGACAGAGGGGTGGCTCGAACCATAACACCTATTTGTATTCCATGTTTGATTAGCGTGCTTACTACGGTTTTCTTTGTCAGGAAGACCACCACTGCCACTTTCTAAAGATGCCAGACCCATTGATAGCTGTCTGAGAGTCAGAGACAGACACAGAGAGAGAGAGAGAGAGAGAGAGAGAGAGAGACAGAGTATTTGTATTCATATTGTGCTATTACCCTTTTAGGAGTTCCTCACTGAATATTATGGACGTGATGAAGCTTGGATTGGTCTGACTGACATAGCCAGAGAGAATGACTTTAAATGGGTGGACGGTTCACCACTGACCATCGCGTAAGACATCACTGCACTGAAATTTACTCTCTTTTTTATCTAGCGTTTTTTTTCTCCCTGACATTCTTTTTGTGACTCTCTTTGGTTTTTCAGGTTCTGGTGGATCGGTGAACCCAACAATGTTGTGGAGGAAGAGGACTGTGTTATAACAGCCTATAGATTTGCTAAATATAACATATCGACCTGGAATGATTTTCCATGTAACTTCTCTGCAGTTGGGATTTGTGAGATTAAATTATTTAGCGGAGCTCACTGAAGTCATCGGCTGAAACTGAAAGATTTTATGTCAAAATGATGAAAATACACTGCATGGTTATTTGAATGCGCTTCCTGTACTCCTGTACTCATTCCTGTACTTTGTTATTTATACTGGATTAAATCCGAATTTAAACATTAAATATATTATTTGAATATGGGTCTAAAATTTCACTGTTTAAGTTGCATTCATGCTGAAAGTTGATATGTATTTTAATTTTATTTTATTTTTTTAAATGTTAGTTGCAATTTTGAGGTTGAGAGCACGAGTTACTCCAATGCAATAAAGTATTTGTATT